>CAUYUJ010004736.1:177722-340222 GCA_963575745.1 Prorocentrum cordatum | reverse complement strand
GGTGGTGGTGGCGGCGCAAAGGGCAGGTGCGGCCAGACCGCTCCCGCCGAGGTGGAAAGGCACAAAGGCCCCCTTCCCCCTGCCCAGAGGAGACCCCGAACGACGGCCGGCAGTCCCGCCAAGGGAGCCCTCGCCTGCCGAGGCAAGCGCAGGGTCCCCGAGGTGGGGGCTGGGGGCCGCCGTGGGGTTCCCACCGGGTTCGGGGGACGTTTGCGCCCTTCGCAGTGGCGACCGCGCAGCCAAGCGGTTGTGGTGCAAGCGGCCGCCAAGGCTGTCGCCAGGGCAGCCAGCGGCGTGTTGCTCCCCCCCCCCCCCCACTAGAGAAATTCTTGGGCTGAGCGGCGGCGGCGGCGGCGGCGGCCAAAAAGCGGCGAATCAGCGGCCGCTGCGTAGCCCCCCTGGCTCTGACCAATGGCGGCTTGGTTCTATGCCTTGCCGCGGAGAAGCATGTGAGGACGGTGGGAGGTGGCTGCCTGTGGTGGGCTGCAAAGCTGTGCAAGCAAGTAGAGGACTGGAGGTGGGAAATGAGGCTAGGGTGCTGGAAATGTGGAACTGGTGCTTAACGCATGCCTGTCTGGCGTGGCTCGGCGTCCGCGGCCGCCGCGGCCAACGCCATGTCGGCGGGCGACGATTGTGTTTGCCCCCGCCCCCCCGAAATGCTCACCCACCCATTCCGCCCCGGAAGAGTGGCGAAGCCGCAGGTTCGAAGGTGCGAGAAATTGACAGAACATAATAGAGGTGGGCAGCCAGTGGGGAGTGGTAGGTTGGGCGAGGGCTCGTAGCCCAACTGATGGTGGGCATCTCGCGTCGCTGCCTCAGAGGCCCCACGAAGTGGGATCGATGTGGCCCCATCGAGGCACGTGATGAGGCTCCATCAGTTGGCGGTGATCCTGGCCATTGTGGGCGAGCAAGCTGCGGCGGGGCTTGGAACCCTGCGCTGCCGCAAACCCACAAGTATGCGTCGAACGTGCTGCGTTCACGCAAGAAACACGTCGGTCGACTAGCATGCGTTGGTGAGGAGACCACGGCGGATTTTGTGGCCATGTCGGACCGTGGGCGGGCCCAATGAGTTGCATAGGCAAATGAGGATGTAGCCGTCGTGGATGCGTGTGGCACGTCGGAAGAGTGCGTGGGAAAAACTAAGGCACTGGACGCACTATCTTCACGCCCCATGAGGTTGCAACTGCTCCCGTGTACTGGTGCTTGGCAAACGTGATGTGCACTGTGGTCCGCAGGAGCAGAGTCCAGGTGCTGCTGCTGTCACAACAGTTAGTGCGACGGCTTGGGTGAAACATCGCGCAAAGGTCAGGGGTTGGTGATGGGGCAGGTGGTGGCGTGTGTGCTATCTGATCAAATAACGGCGGGAGTCTGCAGGCGCCAATGTCAACACTGGCGTGGGGGACATAACGCGCTTACGGGCATCCGCGCGGCAGGTCCCGACTCGGCATGGGGGTGGCGTTCGCCTCTTAGCGGTTGGCTTTCGGCAGAAGAGAGGTGGGTGGAGCGCTCTGACTTGAAGATGGAGCCACGTGGGGTGAGCGTCGTGTTGTCATCGATCACGCTCTCGGCATGGTCGCTGTGGTGTTGTCCGCTTCAGATGCGGTTCCCGTGGGCTTGCGCCTGGTGCGGTTGCTGGTTGTGCTGGTCGTTGGGCCAACTTCCGCCTCTATGTAGTCCATGTTGTCGTAGCCGGGGTAGTGCTCAGAATCGGTCTGGTCCGTCAGAGTGAGGATGCCGAACGGTCATTCATTGTCCCTAGGTGCGTGGCGAAAGTGAGAATCCGTGGTGAGGATTCTGCTTGTTGCGTTGTTGTTCGTTGTCGTCGTCCCACCCGCGACCCACCCGCGACCCACCCGCGACCCACCCCGCGACCCACCCGCGACCCACCCACGACCCACCCCGCGACCCACCCGCGACCCACCCACGACCCACCCCGCGACCCACCAGCGACCCACCCGCGACCCACCCGCGACCCACCCGCGACCCACCCGCGACCCACCCGCGACCCGGCCCGCGACCCACCCGCGAACCACCGTCGACCCACCTGCGACCCAACCCGTGACCCACCCACGTTGTTTTAACAAAAAATCGGCGCATGCGGCGGGCTCGTTGTTTAGCCTGAAAAATTATGCGCCTGCGGCGGGCTTCTTCAGAGCCTCGCAGACTGCCGACGTACCTGCCGCCCCCCCCTTACTCTTATCCGCAACTGCGGGGTGCTACGGTAATGGCATTCGTTCCCGAGTAAAGTGCTGAGTGTCTGGCGTCGAATGGGTAGACCTCAATGCCCGGCGTGACTAGTCGGTCATCATGACACTCGTTGTTGGTGGTCATGGCGGTGGTATGCCCTCCAGCGACGATGTCGGGAACGTGTGCTGAGCCAGCGGGCTCATTTGCATGTGCTGGTTGAAAGACCTGCTGTCGACCGGTAGGGCGAGTCCTCGCGTGAAGGGGTCGGCGGTCGGCAGGATGTCTGTACCGCTGTAGGTGGCTGGCTCAAAAAAGGGTGCCTGCTGGTGGCTGCTTTCTTGGCTCTGCGTCGGCTGGTTGTTGTCGTGAACCTTCTGGGCCTGTCGCGGGGCCCTGGTGGCTGGTGCCTGGCGTGGGGCCTGGTCTGGTGGTAGTTCACGGTGGTCAGGCTCTTGGTCAGTTGGCTCTTCTGAAGGGGCTGGGCTACTGTCGCCGTTGTGCTGTTGCAGGAGGTTTTTCCAGTAGGCCGTGTCCTTGGCGATGCCCTTCTGGAAAGAGAACGTGGTGAACGGCGTCGGTGTGCCTGTCGGGGTTTAGCGCGAGGCAAGCCTAACGAAACTGCAGGTCACACTTACGTCGCGCTTGGTGCGCTGTCGGGATACTAGTGTGGTCCTCAGCCACTGGGCATGCCCAGATGATACGTAGATGTAGGATGATGAAGCGCACTGGCACCATCTGGTTGTTCGTCATTTTAAGGGCGCGACGCGGTGACCGACGGGTTCTCCGAAGCTTTTGCTCAGGGCGTCGTGGAGGTAGTGCAGGACCAGGTCGTGCTCGACACAACCGATACGAGGTGGGTCCGCTTCCCAGTCGCAGAGCGCCTGTAGGTTGTGAATGCTTTCGATGCAGTCGTTGGTGAT
The DNA here is from genome assembly GCA_963575745.1 of Prorocentrum cordatum. Classification (NCBI taxonomy): domain Eukaryota; class Dinophyceae; order Prorocentrales; family Prorocentraceae; genus Prorocentrum; species Prorocentrum cordatum. The sequence continues at coordinate 337,115 of CAUYUJ010004736.1, read as the reverse complement.
CTTATTGGCGTCGGGTCGTAGTGGGTGCTGCTGATGGTGTTCAGCTTTCCGGCCCAGGCTGCGGATGCACGCCCGTGCGGGCGACCTGATGCCAGTGCCGAGGCTACAACTTAGAGCTAGCGACCAACCGCAGCGCTGGCGGAGGGCGGTGGGGGGGGGCCTGGGCGCCCAGGTCCCCTGTGGGGCCTCGACCCTGGTAGGTGGGTCTGGGGTCCGCCCCATGCCGGGGCCCCGCTCGGCCTCGGACTCGGGCGCGGTCTCAGGCTCAGGCTCGGGCCCAGGCTCGGGCTCGAGCACGGGCTCGCCGGCCAAGGACTTGGCCTCGGCCGCGATCCCGGACTCCGCTCTGGCCCTGGCCTGGGCCCCGGCCCCCCCTTTGGCATGGGGTCTCCGTGCTCCTCGCCGAGGTTCGCCGCCCGCACAGTGGGCCGGGCGCGGGCGAAGGCCTGCTCGGGCCTGCGCATGCAGGCCGCCTGCGCCGAAGGCGCGGCGGACGAAGGGCGTGCGCCTGTCTCAGGACGGCGGGCGGCGCAGAAGCGGAGGCCGAGCTGGGATGGCCGATGATCCGCAGAACGTGTGCTAGCGCCAACGTGTGCTTGTCCCTGCAGTGCGGCGCAGGCGGCGTCACGAGGGCCGCCGCAGGCTTGCGCGCTGTCGGTGGAGCTCCACGAGCTGCACACACGCTGGGCCAACACCAGTGCAGAACATGCCTGCGCCCTCGGCATGGTGGACGCGGCAAAAGACCGAGCTGGCGCAGAGACACGAGAATGGGCCCCGTGCGGCTCCTCGCCCCCCTCGGCGCGTGGGACTCGACCGCCCACGCGCGGGTGCGCCAGGACGGGGCTGTCTCGGCGCTGTGGGGCCCACCATCCGGATCATCGAAGTGGGACCTCGGGCCCCCAGGGTGGTACGGCGGGCACGACGCTTCTGGTGCTGCTTCGGCATACTAGGGGGGCGCTGCTGGGGCCGCGCGGAAAGGTCGGAATCCTCAGAAGCTCTTTGGTCTCTGTGCGAGAAAGGGTGGGTGGCCTTGGTAATTGTGCTCATGGAGCTTCGGTGCGCTCGTCTGGCGTAGTCCAGCATCGTCCTCTTCCTCCTCCACCTCCTTCCACTCCTTCACCGTCTCCGTCTCCGTCTCCGTCTCCGTCTCCTCCTTCATCTCCTCCTCCTCCTCCTCCTCCTCCTCCTCCTCCTTCTCTCCCTCTATTACGCACGCAGGGGATTCGAAGGCCGATGCGTCGTGCCAGCAATCTTCCTCCAGCCTCCCCTTCCCTCTTCCTCCTCCCCCACCACCACCACCACCTTATCCTCCCCCCCTCTCCCAGCGTCCTCATGCTCACCCTGTCGCCTTCTCCTGCTCCTCCTCCTCCTCTTCCTCCTCCTCCTACTACTACTCCTGGTGATGCTTATCAGCTTCATCCTCATTCTTCTGCTCATCCTCCGCTTGCTCTTGTACCTGCTCCTGCTCCTGCTCCTCCTCCTCCTCCGTCTCTTCCTCCTCCGAGCTGATGACTTCAACAGCCTTTTCAGTGATTGCTGTGAGCAATCCCAGCCTGCGACCCCCACCGAGGATGAGGAAGGGGAAAATGCCTCTCCGCCTGTGGGGGATAGGGTGCCAGGTAATGTTAGTTTAGAAATCGATTTTGATGAATGGCCCGACGAGGAAGATCCTTGGGCTCAGGAGCTCAACTTTTGTTCGGATTTGTCGGTGTGCCAAGCCTTTTCGAATTCGTCTGTTTCTCCTGGGGATCCCACCGTGGCTGGGGGCTTGGGGTGCGGTGGTCCTAGTGTCGCTTCGCAGGAGGCGGGTCCCGATCTCGCTAGTGTGCCCGAGGGACCTCAGGACACGATTAGCCATCCCGCACCTCCGTCAGAGCCGCCAGCCTTGGATTCCCAGGAAGCCTCTAGTCAGGATATGTCGCACGGTGGAGCCTCGCCCACCAACCAGGAGCCGTCCTTTGCCATACCTCCTGAGTTGCGGGATGAATGTCGGCGAGCTGTTGGTTTCACGTCTGGTGGTTTCTCGCTTGAGTCCCTTGCTCCTGCTTTCCATCAGTCCGTAGCCTTTAAGCTCAGGCCAGCCCACCTGGCAGTGATATCTGGGTTATATGCATCCTGGGTGTCGTCTGTTGAATGGTGTATTTCTGCTCATCATAATGTGCCAGTCCCTCCTGGGCCTGCTCGCGCTCAAGGGGCCAGATTTGCAGTCCAGACAGTCAAAATGCCTGGGGAATGCAGGGCCACCCCGCTCCGTGATCGTGTGAGCGCCTGGTGGACCCAACTCCACACTCTTTTGAATGCCATCGCACTTCATCACTCCAAGGAGAATGGGGCCAAGCAGTTGGAACGATATCTTCAGGCTTGTCATCGACATCTCGATGATCGGCCAAATTGGTTGGCTAAAGTTCTGATTCAAGCCAAGGACCCGCCGTGGGACGAATGGCTCACGATCATCAGGACTGCTGGCACATGTTCTCTTCCAGTTTTGAAAAATTATGAGAATATCTCGCGACGTGTCATGAATCGTGCGCAGAGACGGGCAGTTAGTGTTTCAATTTCAGAGTTCAAGGAGTTTTTCGTCCAGTCTGAGTCTATAGGCACGCTACATAAATCTCTTCACGGTCAGGTACTCCCAGGGCTCGATTACGACCAGGGGAACCAAGTTTCATTCCATCCCAAGGATATCATCGACGCGAAGTCGAAGCATTGGCATTCCCTTTGGTCACCGTCGGCCCTGAACGAGGAAGAGGTTCTGAACACATTTCATTCTATCCACCAAGTTGCGGTGGGCGAGGTTTTGCCCATGATTTCCGTTTCAGACATTCGACGAGCATTGCGACAGATGAAAGCCAAGGCCGGCCCTGGAGTGGATATGATGACTCCCGCAGACTTCGCAAGATTACCTGATTCGGCCTTGGCTGAACTTGCGATCCTTTTCGAAGCCTGCGAACAATACGGGTGCTGGCCTGGGCAAGTTTTACTCATCATCGGTCGGATGTTGATGAAAAAGACATCGGGAGATAGAATAATCGGATTAGTATCGATGCTTGGACGAGTATGGAGCATGGTACGAGAGCCCCTTGTACGTACATGGTCTACCTCAACCGAGCAGCACTGGGATGCGGCTATACACGGCAATTCCAGTTTGAGAGAAGCTTTTGTACGAGCGATACAAGAGGAAGTATCGCATCATTTGAAGATCCCATGTGCAGAAGGATTGATGGACATCCAGTCGTTCTACGATTCCATTGAATGGCCAGGTCTCGCAAGTTGTGCACTCAATCTTTCCTTCCCTGCTCGGGTCCTCCAACTGGAATTGCTTATGTGCGTCGCCATGCGCGCGCTGGGACAGTTGGGTGCATTTTCTCAACCGTTCCAACCCACTCGGAGCATAGTCCAGGGCCTTCGCTCGGGGACTCGCTTCGGGCGATGCCTGACGCACCACGTCCTTTCCAAAATCACGGTGGCCCACCCGAGGCTCAGCCGTCGTATTTGGATCGACGATTTATCGCAGTTTATGAGAGGCTCGAGAAAAGATCTTCGCATCAGGACAGCAGCATGTTTGATTGCCACTTGCAGAGCACTGAAGGCACAGAATTTAGCAGTCTCGCCCAAGTCCGTCATCGTCTGTACCAAATTGCAAGATGCAGAATGGATTTCGAGGGCAGTACGACGTGCAGGTTTCACGGTGCTCCCAAAGTTGCAGGCTGGTTTTCTTGGAATTGATGTATCTTGTGGCGCACGGTTGGCACGGCAGACCCGAGCCAAACGTGACGAGAAGAGCAAGCATATGCGTGCCAAGATCCGACGTTTTGCTTTTAGATCAAAGAAATATTCCATCACGCGACGATTGGAGAAGCACGGTTCACAGGCAGCAGGTGTATATGGCCATCCGATATTTTGTACGTTTGGTGCACGCATGACACAAGCCAGGCGCAAGCTTGGTTTGTCCTGCGCAGCGGCGACAAGAGGGAGGTGCCTCACTACCCTCTTGGCGCTGCGTGCGGATGACCACGATCCCGCCATCAAATTACCTGTTGAATGTCTGGATCTCTGGTTACGGTCGTGGCGTGATCATCCAGATATGGTGAAGGGCATTCAGCAGGCTTGGACGTCGGTTTCTCAGCACATGATGCACCTACCTCCAGGGCAACGTTCTCGTCATGTCCGTGGCCCGATCTCGGCCGTGATCCTGCACCTGCTGGAAGCAGGATGGGGAGTGCAAGAGGCAACAGGTTGGACCATCCCGTCACCTCACCCGTTCGAGGGAGACCAGTGGCGCTTCGACGACAGCATGTACAGCGGCATCGACGCGCTCGACAGGCACGATGGTTGCCTCTCGGATTTTTCAGATACGCTTCGTTCTCGTCTGTGGGTCGGCGCCAGCCGACACTACGCAGGAGGAGGGATGGAGCGAGGAGTTGATTGTCGTTCTTACCGTCTTCTCATCGAACAATTGTCGACAGTCCCAGTTATTGGACAACGGTTGGGAGAAGTCATGGTTGCATGTGCAGTAGACGGCGTTTGGCCCAGAGCCAGGCACAAAGCAGAGATGTCTAAGTATCGTGGTCCTGAATCGTGTGGACGTTGTGGACGTTGAAACACAGAATATGGGAAGGCGAATGCAATACAGGTAGTTCTGCATACGCCGAGTCAGACGAATTGGTTTCGCAGGCGCTGGTCCAGTCCGGCGCCGACGAGGCGTTCTGGATGCGAGGCCTGATGCCTCAGCCTTGGACGGATCTGCCACCACCACCGTCTGAGGAGTGCTGGACGGCGACGGTCAATGAGGATGTGGCTGAGGGCTTCTTGGGTGGCGGCACGGTGGAGGAGCCGCTGCTGGTGTTTGGCGACGCTAGCGGCGGCGCCGACACGAGCTGCTCGGCCTTCCGCAGAGTGGGCCTTGGCATTGCGGTCTTCGGCCAGCTGGAGCCGACGGTGGGGCTGAAGGCCACTGTGAGGGGTCCTCTCGCGGGCCCTCGTCAAGCCGTCGCTCGGGGAGAACTCCGAGCCCTCCTCCTTGCAGTATGGTGTACTGTCGGCGCGATCCTCTTCGCGTCCGATTGTGAATCCGTCGTGCAGGGCTGGTTCGAGCAGAAGTTGTTGGCCCCTTCGGGGCCAGACGGAGACCTGTGGGCCCGCCTTGGCCAGCTGCTGGCCGCCGCCCCAGAGCGCTGCATCAATGTGTTCTTTGTCAACTCCCACTTGACGGGGAGGGATGTGGTGCAGCAGCGGGCGCGGAGGTGGATGATCACGGGCAATAGTGTTGTTGATGAAGTTGCGGGGTGGGCGGCGACGGAGGCCAGGCTGCCCGCCGCCGTCAGACACAGAGTGTTAATGCATGAGAGAAGGGCGAGGCTGGTCAGGATGAGGATCTTGCGGTCGACGCTGGACGCGATGAGTGCGGAGGGCAAGGCTCCGCGGGAGAAACCATCGTCCTCCTCCGTCGTCGTCCCTCCTTCTGCTGCTTCGTGCTCCCTCTTCTCCACCTCCCACTGTCTGGATGACACGGGGCGGGGTTGCACGAGATGTGGAGGATCAGCCTCCAGCGCCACCACTGTCGAATGGAGGTTGACCCCGTGCTTTCAACCAGTCCATTATAACGGGGTGCTTTGGTTTAAACCTCCCCACGTCCCCCTCCATATAGCGGGGGGGAGTGTGCATGAATCCCATAATATGCAGTATCATGGCCCATTAAAGTTATGGTATTGCCGTGATTGTGCAGGTTTCGGTGCTAATCAAATCCTCAAGCTGGGTCAGCAATGTCTCCGTAAGCTAGCCCCGTCTGGGATTGAATACCTTGACCGAATCTCTCGTGGGCTGTGGCCGAAGGTCCTCAGCCGTACAGAGCAAGCATCCCGACGTCCCAGGGGCGTAATTTAAGGTGCACATTTAAGCTCATGTGGTACTGATTGACATTGTCATATGGTCATGCTCATGCTCATGCTCCTCCTTCTCCTCCTCCTCCTCCTCCTCCTCCCCCCTCCCCTCCCTCCCTTCCTCCCTCCATCCCTCCCCCTCTTCATCGTCGCCGTCGCCGCCGCTGTCGTCGAAGTGGTCGCCGTCGCCACCACTGACGCCGCCGCCGCCGTCGCCGCCACCGTCGCCGCCGTCGCCGCGTCAACCGCGGAGGCCTCGTATATGCCGCACCGCATCTCCTGGTACTGACAACGGCGCGCCTGCCACGCGAGCCCCAGGCGTCCCTTTCCCTCCTCCTCCTCCTCCTTCTCCTCATCCTCCTCCTCCAACTCCTCCTCCTTCTCCTCATCCTCCTCTTCCAGCTCTTCCCGCTCCTCCTCCTCCTCTTCCTCCTCCAACTCCTTCTCCTCCTAATGTTCTTCCTCCTCCAACTCCTCCTGCTCCTCCTCCTCGGCTCCTTCTCCTCCTCTTCCTCCTCCACCTCCTCCTCCTCCGTCTCCTCCTCCTGCTCAGCAGCAAAGAAGGTGACCTGTGGGACCTGTGGGGCAGGTGGGAACTGTGGGTCTTGTGTGATCGGTGGGACCTGTGGAACCTGTGGGACTTGTGCGGCCTGCAGGACCTGTGGGGCAGGTGGGAATTGTGGACATGTGGAGCTTGTGGGACCTGCGGGACTTGTGGGACCTGTGCGGCCTCGGGGGCATCTGTTGCTTATGGGGTCTGTGAGACCCGCGACACCTGTGAGACCTGTGGGGCCTGTGGGAACTGCGATATCTGCGAGACCTGTGGGACCTGAGGGACCGGCGGGAACTGTGGGGCCTCTGGGACCTTGGGGACTTCTGGGGAACCTGCGGGGCCTGTGGGACGTGCGAGATCCAGACACGCTGGGGCGAGACCGCCATTCTGAACGACGGGGCGATAGCCGATCCCAAACAAGGCCCACGCTGCAGGGGGAATACCATTTTGAAACACCGAAAGCAAGCGGGCTAAAACAACCAGAGAACATATCACCGTTACACATCGTGTGTGAAAGCAGCAGGCGGAGGGGGCGGGATACTTTTCGCACGTAGTCAGGGGGAGAGGATGATAGTATCGACACGGTGTACTTGTAGAGGGTGAAGGAGGAAAGGAAAGGGTGGATGGAGGACTGCGAAGTTGAAGAGAGCGGAGGAGAGGACGAAGAGGGCACCGGGGATATCAGCAAGGCCACACTGTGGTGAACGGGCAGGCTACGCTCGCGCCGACTGCGCCCTGGCGGTGCGACCGCTGGGGGACCGATGGCCTCCGCCGAACTTAAAAGACTCCCCTCTCTCTTGCAATCCCGAGGACGAGCGGACGCAATTCAGAATCGCAAGCGTTTCGGGCTCAGCCGCCATGACGGCCTTCACAGCCGCAGGCGGTCCTAGAAGAGGAGGAGGAAGAGGAGGAAGGGAGGATGAGGCGGGAGGAGAAGGGACGAGGAGAAGGAGAAGAATGATGATGATGATGAGGAGGAGGAGGAGGAGTAGGAGGAGGAAGAGGAGGACTGGGACAGGGAGGGCGGGAGCGGGGGTGAGGGATGAAGTGAGGCAAAGAGGTGGAGGAGGGGGCGGAGGAGGAGGAGGAGGAGGAGGAGGAGGAGGAGGAGGGGGAGGAAGAGGAGGATACGAGGATACCAGGCGTAGAGGCGCTAGCGCTCTGAAGGAGAAGGGCCATGGTGCTGCAACAGCTGGCGTACCTCTCATGCCCAGAGACAATCACAAGGGAATGCCGATCTTCGTGTGCCCGAACTGTCCCACATAATGTGTAAGTCAGCCTTAGAACCCAGTCGAGCACTACATTCTCTTCAAACGAGGCCCCAACCCATTCGATCTATAGACACCGCAATTCCATCAGAACATGTGCAGACCCTTTCGACCCATACGGTGTCGAAGACTCGAGAAACGATCACCTCTCCGTCCCACCGTCGCCTCCTCAGAGGCAACCCCGCGGGCACCAACCTCCGAACCATCCAACACGCCACACGCAAAAGCCGCCTCAAGCGCCGCGTTGCTCGGATCAGGAAGGGGGACGCGGGCGGCCTTCTCAACACGCCCATCGGGGCCAAAGTCGAAACTGGCCCGATGGGCCTGGAGTGGGCCACGGTTGCACTTCCTACCAGATCCCGCGGCGAGGTGTCTCTCAGTGGCCCTATTCCTGGATTGGGCCAGACACCTCCTACACTTTCAATGCCCATTGAAAGTGTAGGAGGTGTCTGCCCTTTGAAAGCAGGAACTTTCAACTCGGGGAACAGACCGAGCGGGGAGGCCATCTTGGTACTCCTGTGCGCGCGCTGCCAGCTTCTCATCCAAAGCGTCTCGGGATGCGGCTAGCTGCGCCAACGCCTAGGCAACGACACGCGCGCGCGCGAGATTTGCATATCTTGAGCTTCTCGGCAGTGTCGGACATGAAACCACCAACAACTGTATGGTCATTTCTGGTCATTGGCCCCGTCCTCACGAAACTGGCAGCCGACGAGTCGTTCGCGTGCCACTCGGGAGGCTTGTCCGGGTGACACCTGGGAAACTCAAGCAAGTCCAAGTGTGCGGGGGGGCATTCGAAAAAAGGGGTTCAGGAATGCCCCTGCAAACATTTAAAAGGGGCCCCATATGTTCTGGTCTTTTGTCTGCCACCCACTTCCCATATTTTCGCATATTGTCATGGGAATCGACGATTAATTGGGTCTGTGTGTTTTTCCTCCTGCACATTAAAAATCTGACGCCAGACAAGCGCGCGAGCCTCCGCAGGCCCCGTGGGTCGAATCCCAGTCCCGCCTTGCACTGACCGCCCCACTGAGACCAAACACCAGGGCCAGGGCTCCCTGGGACATGCTGCGGGGCTCTGAGAATCGCGACGCGCTTGGTGGGCGTGCATTCCACCACCACCACCATAACTTGGAGGGGGGGGGTCCTCCTCTTCCTCCTCCTCCTCCTCCTCATCTTCGTCCTCTTCCTCTTCCTCCTCCTCCTTGCCCCCATCCAAGTTACGGTGGTGGTGGTGGAAAACAGGGTCATCAGCGCTCGGCCATGCTCACTGCCCGCGCCTGTGCAGGGCAGGAAAGGGTCCATACTAGGCTCTGACAAGAACCCCCCCCAAAAATGAACCGCCGCCCGCCCACGTCCTTGCAACCAAGACCCGTCCGCACATGCCTCCCGGGGCCAGCTGCTGGGATCGGACCCCCAGCAAGCCCAGAACACAGATGGGCAAACAAAATACTGGGCGGTGCCACCTTCAGAGAGCACGCGGCAAGTCTAAGCAGAAAGTCATCAAATTCCAGCCCCCGCCCCCGAACGGGTCGACCGCGCACTCGTCGCGGTGATTCCTGGTCTTCTCCCTCGCTCCACTCTGGCAGCGATTTCGCCGTCTCACCATCCAGCAAGAAGGGGCATGCATGCAAATAACGGCCCATCGTGCATCGCAATTGTCGCGCATGGCAGCCAGGGCGGGGGCGCGTCGGCATAGCCGACCATTTGAATTCATGCTGTTGCGCCGCCGTCATGAAGCCACCAAGCTAGACCACCCTCGAGGCTACAGCAAGCTGCGGCCTGACCCGGTCGCGTCGACAGAACTTGCCACTATGAGGAGCGCCTTCGTCCAGATTGCCAGGTTGCCCTCTAAGTGTTTGGGCGCGTGCTTCACTAGCTGGCGTCCCTGCGACCTGCGAACTACATCCGACGCCAGCGACTTCGATCTTTCGGAGCCGTTGATGGCAGAGAGTTGGGCTGTGAGACATCACTGACAAATATGAAACCGATGGCCATGTTCCGCCCAATCCGTCGCGAGCTGAGCCAGCGCGCAGCCAATGGTCCCCGTGCGCCAATCCAGGAAGGCGCTTGAGTTGCCCAACTCTCTGCCGTAACTCTCCAGGCGCGCTCCAGTCTGCCCAGCGCCAGCTTGTGGGCCCACGCGAAGCAGGCACGCGCGCGTGATCTCCAGCGCGGTCCCGAAGATGGCATCAATGAGCTGATCTTTTTGCACGTGCAAGAACGCAGAGCCACTCGCACCGCCAGCCTTGACTCCGCGCGCAGCCGCCGCAATCTGCCTGAGCTTCTGAGGGTCGGTATTGGAGGCACCCGCCACGCAAGCGCCATGGGCCGCTGACGGCGACAACCCTGGCCCCCGCGAAATTTGGACCCTGGCACCCGCAATTTTCTTCACAAGCCTGACACACGAGCCTTGATATTATCCAGTCTTGCTTTCGCCGCTGGCCTCGCCACCCGGCGCGAGTATAGATCGCGCCAAGTGCCCGATCGCCTTCAGGGGCTTCGCGCGTGGGGCGCGCGCCCGCCCGTCGATAGCTCTGCCGACGTAGCGTTTGACGTAAGCATGTCCTGACAACGCCTTGGCTGCGCAACCAAACTGCGCCCCCTCGCCTACTGAATCGACGACGCCGCGTCCCGCGCCAGATCGTTTGCCTGCCGGGAGTCAGTGCCTACCCTTTGCGGCGCGGCGTCGCCTGCCAACGTTTTGCCGACGGGCGCGCCTGCTTCGTCCGCCCCAGAATGCAAAACAATGGCGCCGCCAGCAATATGGCTGCACACGTGCGCCCTCGTAGAATGCAATGCTGGATCCTGGCCATGGTGCCGATATTTTTTTTCTTCGCTGGCCCTCGCCGCCCTCGGCGTTTAATGATGCGAACAAAACCGCCATGACAATCGCTTTGGGTCGTCCATGAAACACACTTCCACCGAGGATTGCTCGGCGACGCCGCGCCGAAGCATTTCCGCGCCTCCACCGTCTCAAAAATCGCACGCCCCCCCCCCCAATGCAAGTCCGCCGCCTCGGCGGCGGCGTTGCGCGCGAATGTCAATGCCGAGGATGAGAAACCAGCTCGGTTGCCCCAGTGTCACATCCGAGGGGTGCGCGGCGATCTGCTGCCTTGAGATGGGTCCCCTGACTCGGGCCTGCGCTCTGATCGCCGCAGTGGTCAAAGCCATCAGCCTTGCTCCTCCCACTCTTCGGGGGCCCTCGCCACCCCAGCGCGCGCCCGCCACCCGCCGCGGTCCGTGCCGGAGGCCTCCTGCATGCCAGGAATGAGCTCGCCATCGCAGACAAGCCCTGCTCAGACAAGAACCGCCAATGATGCGGCTTGGCGAAGCAAAGACCTGCCGCCGTCCCCCGTGAGAAGGCTCCGCCGTGACAGGGCAGGGCAGTTGGCGACTCGTGGTTCAGCATTGTGGCACCTCCAAGCCTTGTCCACGGACTCTGCATGCAAGTCATTCAGCTCCCAGGGCGACTGCTCCGCACCGGCTTCCAGCATCTCCAGCCCCACCTGCAACCTCGTGAACTCGCGCGCCCAACGGGCCCCCGCAGCGAACGCGCTGCCTGCGCCGCTACGCCGACGAACCTGGCAACTCCTATTGCGCAGTCTGCGCGGCCGATCGCGCCCCGGGTAAAAAAACCTCTTCGCCTTGTCATCCAGCTGGGGATCCGCAGGCGGCGCGAACTCTTAGACCTCGGATTGGAAATCTTCAGCCACCCAAGAGTTGAACTGAACCAGGCGCCTGGGCTCCCTGACGGTGCCAAAGAAACGCACGTGCTCAGCGATCCCTTGGCAAGTGGACGTAGACCCGCTTCCTCGTCGATCGCATCAACCCCGTGCCTCTGGGCCATCGTCTTTGCCGCGCCCGTGCGTTGATAGGGCCGCCTGCCTGCTGTCGTCAGCGCCCTCAGCACCTCGCCGATCTGCGCGCGCCTGTGGCGGGGGCGGGGCGGGGTTGGGCGAGGTGGGGGGTCCGCTGAGCTTTGGCCAACCTGGTCCGCCGGACCGTGGCGCCCCGTGCAACGCTTCGCTTCGATTCCCACCAAATGATGGGCCCCCTGTCCCTCCTGCTCGATGCGGCTCATCACGGGGCCCCAAGCCTCCCGGATGCCCGCGCCATTCTTGGCATGAATGCCCCGTGCTCCTTCCGCTCCCAGCGCGCCGAGGGCCCTGCGCGCCCAACTGGCGCCTCCGTGAGAAGAGCCCGAAGTTCCGCGGCCAGTCGCGTCCGGCAGCTCCTCTCCTGAGTCGACAAGGGCAGCCGTAGTGGCCGCTGTACTTTAACGACCGCACCCTCGACAACATATGGCATCCGCACCCTCGCCCCCGAATGCTCGAATGCCGGCGCGTGGGCAATGGCGCTGCCAGGTCGCTCCTCCGCGCGGGCTGTCCCCGAAGGAATTGCGAAGCAAACGCATTCGCGCCGTCTTGCCAAGCTCTGCGCGTCATATTTGGCGCGACGTTCGCAGTCGCTCAACGCGGCCCGATCGCGCCAGATGCCACTGAGCTTCTCAGGTAGCGTGCCAGAGCGACCAATGGCACATCGCCCTCGGGATCGAGCCACTCATGATATCATACAACCACAACCGCGGCAATTCTCCTGGCGCTCTTCGAGCAGCGCCTGCGGCGGCGAACCCCCCCCCCGCCCGCCACCGAAGTCGAAATTGCGGCGCGAGGTGAGTGTTTGTCAGCGAGGCGCGTGGGCGCGAGGATCGCAACTCCGCCAGGTATCCGATCCTGCTCAAATGGCCGTTGCGTCCGCGAAGATGCCGTGCAACCAAACCCTTGGCGTGGCCCTACAGCGTGGGGGGGCTGGCGCCGAGGGTCTCGGGCCCCAATGCGGCTGCAATCTTGGCCGAGCAATCCTCCGAGAACGCTTTCGATCGGCCGGCGCCTTCCGCGTTGACCGTGGCTGGGATTCCGCCCCGTTCTGAACGGCCTTCGCCTCGCCCAGTGCGCGACCGCTCCTCCCGCGCTGCAAGCGAATCTCCGCGGCGGGGATGGCGCCCCGAGCCGCGCTCGACGGCCTCGACGCCGCCAGCGTGCCAGCCGCAGTCTATGCGTCCTCGCGCCAGACTGGCCTCGCCGAAGCGCTCGGTCTATCATCCCATCCGCCAATATGCTAGCCATGCTCCGCATCTACCTCCAGCCCCTCTTGGGCCGAGTCAGGGCGGCCAGGGCGTGCCTCTCGCAGAGGGGGAGATCGGCGCGATCTGCCCTGGCCCTGGCCCCCTGGCAACGCGTCGGGCGCATGCTTGTCGCCCCGCGCGATCGGGCCGACATCCCCCTCGCCTCGCAGCCCCCCCGAACGCGCGCGTGGGCCGGCGATCCGAGTTGCGCGCATGTGCCTCGGAGCTGACGGCGAACCAACCACCTCCATCAAAAGAGAGCTCTCACCGCTCCTGATCCAACGTGGTCGACTTTCGCGGCGACGGAACCACGGCGCGCGCCCTGGGGGCAGTTGTGTGCCCCGCCCCCTCCGCGTCGCAAGACTGGCGGCCCGTCGTGACTTCGCTGACCTTGAATGAGACGCCATGCCCAAAACAGCGCGGATCCGCGATCTAGTCCTTCGCCAAAACTGCGGCGAACAACGGGCCCTGGGCAATGCGCGTAGCAGCGTCGCGTAACTCAGCGGCATCAATTGGAAGCTCCGGCGCGCCCCCCTCGGAGCAGCACGCCAGCCAGCTCGCCGCCGGCCCCGCCTCCGACACTCCGCCCAGAAGGCGCCGGGCGCCCTGCGTCTGGGAGCCCGAACCCCCCTCGCGCTTGATCTCGTCGGCGGGGCCCGGCTCGCCACAGAATGCATGGCATTGGCTGGGGCCTGCGTCGGGGCTGCGGATTGGCCGCCCACCCCGTGCTGCGCCAGCAACTTGCCCAGCGCCTGAACGTTGACATTGGCGCCCTGGACCTTCTCCTGCATCTCCACCTTCCCCAGCGTCTTGGCGGAGTTGATCGTGAGCTCGTGGAGCCGCATCCGGATGTCTGCGACCGCTCTCTCCGCCGCCTCTCGCTGGCCCTGCGGCTTCTGGAGACTCTTTGGCAGCTCGACGATGTGCGCCAAATTCGGCCCTGGAAAGATCCTTGCAGGACTGCAACTTCATCTCCGCCACCGTGAATCGGGTCGTTGCCGTGGCGATCTGCCCATGCGTGGACCGCGCCGCCTGTAGTTCAGCATTTGTCCGACCATGCTGAACTGCTCCTCCACCTCCTTAAGCTGCTTCATCTGCGCAGCCTATTCTTTAGGAGACAAGGAACCGCCTTCGCCCTGGCCCAGCTTCTCGACGTCGGTCGCCATCGGGGCCGAAGCAAGGTGCCTCTCCCAGTGTCTTGTTCTCCGCCGCAAGCCTTGTGATCTTACCCTCGAGCCCGATCACCTTGGGAGTCTGCTCCGACTGCATACCCTAAGGCGGCGCCCTCGTAGACGGCACCACTGACATGACTTTCGAATGGAAGCGATCGCCCTTCCGCAACCCACAACGAGTACACTTCTTGAAGTACACTCTCCCTGAGTTTGGTTGCGAACGCCACTTGCAATGCCAGCGCACATGTTTTTTGGCGACAAGGTGCCCATGCCTCCCACGGTTGGGCAACGCACAGCCGGCCCTCGCTCGAAACAAATCGGGGTGCGGCCTCGGATCAGAATTATCCACGTGTTCTCGTGCGGAACAATGCATATTTAGCCACAGTGGCCACGGAACGAAGAGGAGAAGGACGAAGAGGGGAAGGAGGAGGAGGAAGAGGAGGAAGAGGATGAGGACGACGAGATGACTGGGGCACGATGGGTACGTAATGACCGCCGCCCCCTCCCCCCGCGCGTTGCGGGGACGGACGCGCCCTCTTCAGAACCAGCGTTTCCGAAAAGCCGCCGGGGCCGACGGGATCGTCATGTTTCCCCAAGTCCTAACATACATGGGGTTATTGGGATCCCACACCACACTCAGTTCGATCATGCCCAGGCTCACCGACAATCAAAAACAATCGGTTCACACAGCCAAACCGCTCGCACCCAGACCCGCCCAAACTCAGACCCATTCGCAACCATTCCGTTCAGCTTACGTAGTAATGTTTTGGGCGGGTGTCTACTGGTACTCAGCTTCGCACGCGCTCAGACTCACTCGCACCCAGACTCACTCGCACATGGGCCCAAGCACACACAGACACGCACACACACAAACCTACACATTCTTCTCTGGGTCTAAAATTCACCACAGTGTTGCGTGCGTAGCACTCGGGCACCCCAAGGGGGAGCTGCCAGGGAGGGGGATCATTTCCAGTCTGCGCGGCTCTTCTGAAAACCCCGTGATCACCGCGATCTGCCAGGTGTGGCATTTCGGCGCCCAAGGAAGAGCCGCCAAGGAGGGGGACCCTTTCCCGTTCGCGCCCGGATTGTGAGGATGCCTCACGCGATTTGCCTGCGTGGCGGCTCAAAATCATCTCTTGGGGGCGCCATGGTCACCGCGATGTGCCAAGCGTAGCACTCGCGCCGCCAGGGAGGGGGGCACTTGCCCGTTCGCGCCAATATTGTGGGGATGTATGATGTTGTCTGCTTCGTGGCTCAGACTCCTGTCCTTCGACAGCCTCGTAATCAGAACGAACAGCAGGCGCAGAATGTGGTTACCCTACGGGCCTCTAGAAGGGGAGCGCTAGGGCAGGGGACGCTTTTCCTTTGCACCCATATTGTGGGGGTGTCTCAGGTGGGCCCGCTCTGTGGTTCAGACGCATTTCTTCTGAGAGTCCCTGAGCACAACGATATACCAAGCGTAACACTTGGACACTCCAAGGGGGAGCTGCCATGGATGAGGGCGACTTCGGGCAAATTATGGAGACGCCACAAGCGGTTTGCCCGTTTGGCTGCTCAAGTAGTTTTTTTTCGGGAGGGGGGGGAACCTGATGATCACCGCGATATGCCAGGTGTAGCATTTCGTCGCCCCAAGGAAGAGGCGCCAGGGAGGGGGACCCTTGCCCGTTCGCGCCCAGATTTTGGGCATGTCTCAGGCGGTGTGCCTGTTTGGTGACTGGGACTCCTTCCTGACTGCTGAAAGGCCATGACCACCGCGATAAAGCAGGCGCGGCACTGGCGGAACCCAAGGAGGAGCCGCCAGGGGGCAGGACACCGACACGACTTGTTCACGAAGCGAAGTGGTCTGGAATTGAAGCAACAAAAATAATGTCGCCGGAAATCTGCGGGAGCACAGCGATTTGAGACAACGGATACTCAAAAACGGTCCCCTGACCCCTCGTGGGGTCAAACGCGCCAATGTTGGAAGTTACGTCCAGCCATGGCCAACTGCCATTGTCTAAATCCGCTCCCCTCTGAGAAGTCGGGGACGATGCCCGGATTGAACAAAATCATGTCGCCAGAAATCTGGGAAGCATTGCGGTGGCGCCGCCGTCGCCGCGGTGAGCCCGCACTGCTGCCTCCTCGACGAAGACGGCGACGACCGCGGCGACGACCGCGGCGACGACGACCACGACGAAGACGACGACGACGACGACGACGACCACGACGACGGCGACGATGCCGACGACGACGACGACAACGTGGCCCCCCTGACGTCTGGACCCCGTCCCGTGGACTGCCTTCTCATCCCGAGTACTTTCCTGACTCTCAGGAAGCGAAGCCCTTGACCCCAGGAGCTTCTCATTTCCGGGGGGGGGGGGAACTTGCACTTCTGCCGGCTCCCGCCGGCCTTCCGCTGTCTTCTGCCAGACTTCCGCCGGCAGAGCCGCCCCCATCTTATTTCCGCCCCCTGGCGGCCTCCTCGGGGCCGAGGGTCGGAGGGTCGGGCGCCCCTCGGAGCCGAGGGTCGGAGCCGAAAAGTACCTCCTCCTCCTCCTCCTCCTCCCCCTCCCCCTCCCCCTCCTCCCCTCCTCCTCTCCTCCTCCTCCTCTCCTCCTCCTCCTCCTCCTCCTCCTCCTCCTCCTCCTCCTCCTCCTCCTCCTCCCCCACCTCCTCCACCTCCTCCTCCTCCCCATCTTATTTCCGCCCCATCCGAATTGCTCGGTCCCTCGGAAAGCGGGGCCCTTTCTGGAGCGCCCCACGTCGCCGGGCGGCGGCGGCCCCGCCGTCGAGGCTGGCCCGCACGTGCCTGCAGGGCGCCCGCCTGCTGCGTCCTCGACGACGACGACGACGAAGGCGCCACCGCCGTCGTCGCCGCCGTCGTCGTCGTCGTCGTCGTCGTCGTCGTCGTCGTTGTAGCCGCCGTCGTCGAGGAGGGGCCGCGGTCGTCGCCGTCGCTGTCGTCGTCGCAGGGCGGGCTGGCCGCGGCGGGCCTGCAGGGCGCCCGCCTGCTGCCTCCTGGACGTGGGGCGGTAGCCGAGCAGCAGCTGCCAGGCCTCGCCGCGCTGCCGCTCCTCGCGGCGGCGGCGCCGCCGCCCGAGGCCGCGGCCGCCGTCGCCGTCGCCGTCGTGGGTCGCCGTCGCCGTCGTGGGTCGCCGTCGCCGTCGCCGTCGCCGTCGCCGTCGCGCGCGCGGCCATCTCCTCCTCTCCCTCTTGCCTTCCCGCCGCCTCCGTGCCCAACTCACGCTGTGCAGCCGGCCTGTGGGGTGCTTGACCGCAACCCCGGCCCCGAGACGCCGCCGACCAGAGGAGAAGCGGGCACCTCACAGGGGCGCAGGGCAGAGTCGGGCCGGCGGCCGTGGGCTCCTCCGGGACGCCCACCCACGCGATCTCCGCCAGGGCGGCCCTGCCGGGCAGGCTGGGCATGGGGGGGAGGGCGGGAGGAGGAGCGGAGGCAGGGAGCGGAGCACGAGCGCCGCCATTCCGCAACCGCCCTGTGGTGTTGGATCCTCCTTTTGAAGAGACGGCGCCCCGCGCTCCTCCTCTCCTCTCCTCTCCGTTCCTCTCCGTTCCTCTCCGTTCCTCTCCTCTCCTCTCCTCTCCTCTCCTCTCCTCTCCTCTCCTCTCCTCTCCTCCTCTCTCTCCTCCTCCTCCTCCTCCCCCTCCTCCTCCTCCTCCTCCTCCCCTCCTCCTCCTCCTCCTCCTCCTCTCCGCAGCCATTTTGGCTCAAGGCTATGAGGTTCACAACGAACCAAGTGGATACCGCTAGTCCGCGGCAGTGCCAGGGCCTTGAGCCCGACAACTTTTCCGAGACCTGGTCAGCCCCAGGTGCTCGAGTGCGGCCCACCAGAGGGATCGCACAGCCCTTCATTACGAACCCTGCGAGGGGATTCCTCTTCACACTCCTGGTCTATCTGAAGCCATGGGCCCCCAGCGTGGGCAGAACAAACGCATGGCATGGGCCAAACCGTGGCTTTGCAGATGGTGTGTCAACTCCAAGGGCGACCGCTGGTGGAACAATGCACCAACCAAGTTCTGCAAGGGATAGTGTGGCTGCCGCAAGGACATCGCGTTCTTCGGCATCAAGCCACCGCCCGCACCATTGGCCAAGGACAAAAGCCGAGGCAAAGGCAAGGACCAGGGCAAGGATAAGAAGTCACAACGCGAAAGAGCCCTCGAGAAGCAAATTGCTGAGCTACGTGAGCAGCTTGGCACGCGGGACAAGGACGGCAGCGCCATGGAAGTGGACACTCCGCCCACGACCGACAACGTTCAGGCCCGCTACAAGAGCGAGCTCGCGCTTGCCGGGCCCATGCTCAAGGCCCTGCCGAAGGCTGCGGACACGAAATTCGCCCAGCAGCAGCGCCTTCACCTCGAGAGGTACCGCGACGCATGCAAGTGCAAGCTGCGTGAGGCCCAGTCCTTTGAGTGGAGGGCCCACGACGCAGTCAACCCGAAGAAGCAGCTGCTGGAGAAGAAGCAGCGCATCGAGAATAATGTGGAGCTCGCCAAGGAGGCCGCGGTTGCGGCCCAGGCGGCGGTCGACAGCGCGGAGTCGGAGCTACAGGACGTGCTGGAGCAGATTGTGGCGAAGGTGGCTGGGGTGCAGCAAATCCTTGGGTCCATGCCGAATTCGGCGACTGAGCGCAAGCTCGAGGCGCAGATCAAGAATGTGGGTGCACCGGTCGAGGGCCTCGGAGAGCTGTTCAAGGCACGAGGCCTAGAGGGAGGTGCTGCCGAGAACCTCACGGCCTCGCTCAAGAGCGTCATGGACCAGTTGCGTGCTGCCGAGCTTGCCTGAAGGCCTGTTCCTGCAGCCCCTGTTCGGGAGCCAGAGCCTCAGGCCGAAGCTCCACCTCGTCCTCCTGATCAGCATCCTAAGTCTGTTCCTCCTTCGGGCGACGGACTCCAGATGAGCTCTGCCAGTTTCTTCCGGCATTGGGAGTACGAGTCCCTGAGGACGAGGAGCAGTTGCGGGCAGCAGTCAAGCGCGCGTCGGCTGGTTTGGAAGGCCTGGCCAAGAAGGCCCGCACCTCTGCATAGAGCTGTATACCTCCTTGTGTGGTTATTGAAAGTTGCGCCCATGACGGAAGCCACCACGATTGAGACTTTGAATTGCACCTCGCTTGGGCAGCTGGCAAGATACCTTCCTCGGTGCAGAGCTCAAGTCATCCGTGTGCAAGAACATCACATCACGAAGGATAAGTTGGCAGACGGTCAAGTCAAGTTGGCTAAGCTAGGATGGCAGGGCGTTTGGGGCCCTGCGCGATCGACCCCTGCGCTCGGAACGTCGGGTGGAGTCGCGGACCTGACGCGCAAGATGATCACCATCACGGCGGCGCCAGGAACTGACGGAGGAGTTCTTGTGCCCCACCGCCTCCTGGCCACTCGCGTTCACTGGGGCGCGGACAAGGGCCTGATTGTGTATTCGATGTATCTGTATGTGGGGGACAAGATGTCGGCGCGCAATGTTGAGATTTTGCGCAGGTTCGCGGAGTATGTCAACGGTATGCGAGCGTACGGTTTCACGTTGGTCCCTGGAGGTGGCTACAACATGAGTGCCGAGGAAATGCGAGATCTTGATTGGCTCCATTCCATCCATTCCATCGGCGGCGTAGTGGCTGCTCCGCGTGCGACGACGTGCCGACAAAGTCTGCCTGGCACCACAATCGACTGGTTTATGGTTGCTGCTGTGCTGGTGCCAAGGGTGTCTAGGCCCACTGTTAACGATGAGGCGGACGCTGCATTCCACCTGCCCGTCATCTTACCTCTGGGAGCTAAGAACAATGCCGCACCCCTCAGACAGATGACTGAGCCGGCAACGTTGCCCACAGACATCAAGCCAGGCTGCTCAAGGTACCCGTGCAGTTGGGAACCTGTTATGCGTCAGCTGCAGCAGGTCAATGCGCAGGAGGAGCTCTCGAATGCTTGGTTGACAATTCTCAATGCGCTGGAGGTGAAACTAGCAGGCCACCATGCCATCGTTGGCGAGAGCTTGGTTCAGTATATCTCTAAAGGTGGCCATGCGCAACAAATCGCGAAGCATGTAGAGAAGCCTGTGCCAGAGGCCCCAGGGGATGAAGTTTGTTACTCGTGGAAGGTTGCTCAGAGATGGGCCCGGCACGTGCGACGAGTAGCTGTCCTATTCAACACCCTGGTAGATCAATGTAACCCCGAGACTTCTGATTATCTGGATATGGCCTCTAGCGGTGCATCAATTTCGGCGCCCGCAATCTCTATGCCTACCGATGTGGATCCCACGATAGACGGGGTTTGGGGCTTCCCCCGCGAACCCGCATCATCGAGCACGGTAGTCATGGGGTCACTTTCGGCGACTACAGTCTGTATGTCAACCAATGTGGGGCCCACGGTTGACGGGGTTGGGAGCCTTCCCCGTGATCCCGCATCGTCGTGGACGGCCGCCAGTGGAACGAGTACGTCGCCCAAGGTCTTTATGTCAACTGATGTGGGGCCCACAGCTGACGGGGTTGGGGGCCTTCCCCGCGAACCCAGTGGGAGGACGTGGCTGCCAGACTACAGCTCGCCATGGAAAGGCCGCCAAGCTCCCGACTGGTCTCCCCAGCCGAGATACGGCACGGCCAGCGTGCCCCGCCAAGTCGTCACCTTTTGCTGGGCCTCATTCCGAAAGCCCGCCGATAAGGCCCAATCCCAGGCAGAAACAGAAGCCTTCGACTCCTCAGAGGCTTGGGAAACTGATTTTGGATGCTGGGTACTTCGCGTAGGAGATCGCGAGGGCCACCCGTGTCCATGAGCATTTAGACAACGTTGCAACTGAATACTTGAAGGGCGGGCTGATCCAATGGCTCGGCGACGACCAGTTGGAGGCCAAGCTAGAGGCTACGATTGCCAAGGCTCAGCTGGCCCATGGCATTTTTGCAGCGCAGCGGAAGCAGTCTTGGATGTAGTGGACGACGACGGCATTCAAGAACGGAGCTCAGGCATCACACAGGTTTTCTCGTGTGAAGGGTTTGCAGATGGCCCTTGGGTCGTCCGATTTCTCTGCTTCACCAGAGCTGGCGAACGGTGAGCTGGCGAAGTGGAAAAAGGTGTGGCGCCTACATGGGGCGGATCGGCTACCTCTCCCAGCGGGTGCGCATAGATAGGAGCAACTGCCGCCCCTCGCAGGCGCATGCCTCAAGTGCGTGATTGGCACCTCTGCCCGTCGCACAAGTCGAAGGCAAGTTCGAATCCTTCCGCGACATGCTTGGTTTCCATCGGATGCTGGCCCCGACGCGCTGGCTTTCTCTGTTCTGCGCCCGCGAGCGCATGTGCTACTGGCCGCAGGATCAGCTATCTGCTGAGCTGCGCGTGTGCTTCCCAAGCCAAGCGGAGGCGCGCGGCTCATTGCACTGCTGAGCGCGCTGCCGAGGATATGGGGTCGAGCCAGACGGCCGCTCCGCGTGCAGTGGGAGCAAACGCATCGACGCACGTCATTCCTCCTCCTCCTCCTCCTCCTCCTCCTCTGCTCCTGCTCCTGCTCCTCCTCCTCCTCCTGGGGCGGAGGACCGGGCAGCACATCTAGCGATTGCGCGCTTCAGCTTCACTTGACGGCAGGAACAACACACGCGCGCGCAAGCAGCACATCATCGCGGCATTCCGGGACATGTTCAGGTGCTATGAGACAATACTAGGGGGTATGATCATGATAGAGGCGCGTGAGCTTGGATATCCAATACAGCCCATGTGGACGATACTGCAGACATACATGGTACCGCGCACTATAGGAGCATACGCGACCGCCAACAGCCTTTTCGTATCGTGTCAGGGGATCTTGGCTGGGTGCACGCACGCCACGTCGGTACTCATGCTTGTACTATATCGAGTGGTTGATCGGCAATATAAGCTATATCCACAGGTATGCGCTAGAGTACTCATGGACGACATCACGATGCAGTGGCGCGGGCCCGATTTTCGGGGCGCTACAGTCCTCGACGCATGCGTGCGCAACTTCGTCTCGGATGTTTACCCGCTCGGTCTGATTCTGCAGCAGAGTAAGTCGGGATTCGTGGCGACCACTACTCGGGCCGCCAAGGGCTTCCACAGTGGCATAAACAGCATGAAGCTCAGTATCAAAAAGCGCATCAGGAATCTCGGGCACGAGCTCCACGGGTTTCGGGCCTCCAGGGTCCAGGAGAAGGAGCGCATGAAGAACCTCGCAGCCCGTAAAGGGCAACATATTACAGCTCAGGGATTCGGTTCACGAGGATGTAGGAGTTCACGAGGATGTAGGAGTTCGTTGGAGGACAAGCATCCTTCCGTCGGTAGGTCACGGCACGCGGGTGAGCGGCACGTCAGACACGGTGCTCAAGCAGCTGCGCACCTCTGCGGGTGGCATGGTCGGTGCTGCCCAGAACGCCTCACTCACACTCTACCTTATTACCCAGCAGGATGAAAAGTTCGACCCTATTTTTGATTGCACAACCTTGCTGGTCGAGCGCTGCCCCAGCATGATATGGGACAGTGCAGCATACATGACAGATGTAAACCACGCATAGCGATGTGCAGCGGATCGCGTTGCCCAGGCAAAGCCCAACTGGCAATTGGCTCGTGGGCCTGTGGCTTCCGTGTGGTTGACCCTCAATCGCATCAATTGGCGGATGCTCAGCCCCACGGACCTGGAGGACGACCTTGTAGCTCAGTATTCACTATATCGGGTTGTCACTCGCGATCTGCAGTCTCGGCTCGGGGAGTCTATCCGACGATGGCAGACGGCTCGCTTGGCTTGCTGCCTCACCTTCCTGAAATGATGGGCGATGAGAAGATATGGCGTCGCGCTCTTCGACGCGCTGCACTGAAGGTCCCAGCTGGACCTCAGAGAGGCGCGCTCCGCAAGCTATGGTCTGGTGGGCTGCTATGCCCAGGTATGGCGTTCGAGCTGGAACTGACAACGTCGAAGGAATGCCACTACTGTGGGCACGACACGGGTACGATATCTCACCAATGGAATTGTTGTGAGGCGCTGCTGCAGAGCTCGGAACTATTCCCCGAGGCTATTCCAAAAGCTATTGTCGAGTTCAGGGAAGGAATGCGGAATCGGATTGACGACAACCTCGGCAACCCTGAGACCTTCAAGCTGCCGTACGGGATCCCGCTAGAGCCTCTCCAGCCTGCCCGCCCAGAGATGGAGCCGACTGTTTTCTCATTGGGTTATGGCGGAGGCAGATGGGGGAATCTTACCTACATGGATGCGTCGGGGTTGCACAATTCATACCCAACGTTATGCCGTGTGGGGTGGTCGGTGGTCCAGCTCTGCCCCATGACTGGCGGGCCCATTCGTGCTCGGTATGGAGGGCTACCAGGAGTTGACCAGAGTGTTTCCCGCGGGGAGAGATATGCGGGGCCTGATGCCCTTGAGTATATGAGCAGGCCAGGTCTTGTAGTGTCAGCCCACACAAGTATCGTGGACGAGGCGCTGCAGTGGGACCCCCACCTGTCCAATGCTGCCAGCAAGCATGCGTCGATCTGGAGAGATATTTTCAATGTGTGCAAGGATGATGTGGAGCGAACACGCTTCGAATGGGTTCCTGCTCACAAAGATGCGCTGGAAGCTGTAAGCGAAGGAACATCCCTGGCCCACGTGGTGGGAGATGCATGGGCAGACGTTTTTGCATGTTGCGGTGCCTGCAACATCAAAGTCGCCGACACCCTGGCAGAGAACCACAAGGGCCTGCTCAAGTATGCTACGACGACTGCGAGATTCCTCGGCTACATGGTCTCGAGGGCGGTCCGCATGTACAAGATGATAGGTGCGGCTCCGCCTGAGCCTAGGAAAAATGTGCTCCCTGTCATCGCCCCTGTCCTGGCCACTGAGTATGACTTTTATTCTGTCGGTGAAGGGGCCACCAGATGTAGGCATTGCAGTAAAGAAACCAGGACTCGGGAGTCCTACAGCAAGCTTTTTTTTGCGTTGAGGTGTTCTGGCCCGCCCGTGTTGGGCAGGGGCCAGAAGTTGGCCCGATGGGGGAACGCTGGCATCTGTGAGATCTGTGGTCGTTGCAGTCTGCATGTGCACAAGTATGCTGAGAAGCTCAAGGAGAGCTGCCTTTGGGCCCCCATCGAACAAGTCCACGCTTTCCAATGTTCGATCCTAGGTGCGCAGGTTGAGCTCTGGTCGTGACCCCACAAGCGGGAAGCACCTGCCGCCTGACCCTCCCGATGCCGCCCCTGTCAGCGCTGTCGGCCTCAGAGCTGACCCGTCCAGCCCACTCGGCCATTCGCGTGTGTCGGCTGGCCTCCCATCGGAGGAAGCCGCCTGCGTGGGAGGGGGAGCGGGCGCGGACGGGGACGGGGGGGTGGAGTCGGGATCTGATAATCCATGTTTGCGGAGGAGTTTTTGCCTCCTGCCTCTGTCCCCGGGGGCCCCCCATCCGCGGGTTCTGGTCCCTGGCTGACGCCGTCCGCCCCCCGTCGTTGGATGGGCTTGGTGTGGTTTCGGCTGCAAGTGTCGGGCTTGCGTTCGGCCTGTGGGCTGATCCTTCTTCCGATCGACCTATGGGTCGATCAATTAGTGAGGCCTTGGGGGTCCCTGAGGCCTCTTCTCTCAATTCGGCCCCCTCCCGTTCCTATGGGTTCGGCTGGGGCTCCCGCTCTGGACTCTCCTCTCCTCTCCGTGGAGCTCCCTATGGCGTCACGAGGATCGTGGCGCCATAGGGAGCTCCACCCAAGGCCCCAGTGGCAGGGTCCGCATGGCGGACTCGGGCCAATTCGGAACACCCCTAGTTAACGAGGATCGTGGCCCCATCGGAAACTCCACCGAATGCCCCAGAGGCAGGCTGCGCACGGCGGACTCGGGCCAGATCGGCACCGCATGGTGGACTCGGGCCAGTTCGGCACACCCCTCGCGAGCATCGTGGCCCCATAAAGGGGGCTCCACCGAAGGCCCCAGTGGCAGGGTCCGCATGGCGGACTCGGGTCAGTTCGACACACCCCGCACGAGCATCGTGGCCCCATAGGAAACTCCGCCGAAGGCCCCAGTGGCAGGGTCCGCATGGCGGACTCGGGCCAGTTCGGAACACCCCGCACGAGCATCGTGGCCCCACAGGGAGCTCCGCCGAAGGCCCCGGCGGCAGGGTCCGCATGCGTGCCCCTGGCGCATCTCGGCGCACCCCCCGCGAGGCTCGTGGCCCCGAGCTCCAGACGCACAAGTTCTCGCGTGCGCTGTTCCGAGCTGGCGTGCCCCCCCGCGGTACCAGAGCTACCGCGTGCGGTATCCTTCGCCTCATCTCACTCGCGGTACTCGCAGCTGCATGTGGTTAGGCCCTTCGTCGGGCTTATTTTTTTCGCTCCGGCGGGCATCTTCGCCCAGTTTCGGCCCCCTGGGACCCCCGCGGATCGATGCGGCTCGAGACATGGGTCAGGAAACTTGCGTCCATGGCTCTCCGCTCTTGATTTTCTACATCGACGATTTGGTATTTGTTTCCCGACATCGGGAGAGGTTCAGCGTAGTCGAAGCCGCTGGTCTCCGGGCCGTCCTCGGAGGCCTTCAGATGCCGTCGGAGGCATTCGGATGCTTTCGCGGAACCTTCCTCGCCTCCCACCCGACGTGTTGTCAGCTATTTTCCACACTGTGGACCTCCCCCCCCCCCGCAAAGGGGATCGGGGAGCTTAAAGTGGATGGGTGCCAGTGCAAGGCAGATCTGGCCTAACCCAGCTTTGTAAGTGGGTTGCAAATCCCCAAGCCACCAAAAGCGAGAACAACTACAACACAAGCGCCTCCAACCTCGAAGCCCTCGGCTTGGAGGCGGCTGGGGGTCTGAACTGGTTGAGGTCTCAGAAAATCGGTCTGGAGTGGGGATGAAAACAAATCCATTCAAAATCAGTCCCCGGACCCCTCACGGGAACCATTTGGCGCTGGCTCACGCCTCAGATCCGTTTCTGACGGTCCCAGGGCTAGAAAGCGGCCCCCAGAGGCAGAGACATGATCAAAAACAATCATCCTGGCGAAGGACCTCGCCGTATTCACAATTGTGAGTACGGTCGTTGTGGGTATCGCCCTCGGTGGATCTCCAGATGGGGCCACGAAGCGTGTGAATGGTGTGAAGACATGGGGCGGGGCCGCCATGCGGCTCTGCCTCTGGGGCCTGCACCGGAGCTCCCTATAGAGCCACGAAGCGTGTGAGAGGTGTGCCAAATCGGGTGCGGGTGCGCCATGCGGATGCTGCCGCTCGGACCCAAGGTGGAGCTCCCTGTGGGGCCACGAAGCGTGTGACGGGTGTGCCGAATCGGGTGCGGGTTCGCCATGCGGACTGTGCCGCAAGGGCCTGCACTGGAGATCCCCGTGGGGCCACGAAGCGTGTGAGGGGTGTGCCGAATCGGGTGCGGGTGCGCCATGCGGACTGTGGCGCTGGGGCCTAAGGTGGAGCTTCCTATCGGGAATCGGGTGCAGGTGCGCCATGCGGACAGTGCCGCTGGGGCAGAACGTGGAACTTCTATGGGGCCACGCAGGGTATGAGGGGTGTGCCGAATCGGAGGCGGGTACGCCTTGCTGACAGTGCCGCTGGAGCCAGATGTGAAGCTCCCTGTGGGGCCACGAAACGTGTAAGGGGTGCGCCAAATGGGGTGCGGGTGCGCTATGCGGACTGTGCCGAGTCGGGTGCGGGTACGCCATGCGGACTATGCCGCTGGGGCCTGCACCGGAGCTCCCTGTAGAGCCACGAAGCGTGTGAGGGGTAAGCCGAATCAGGTGCGGGTGCACCATGCGGACGCTACCGCTGGGGCCTAAGGTGGAGCTCCATGTGAAGCCACGACACGTGTGAGGGGTCTGCCGTATCGGGTGCGGGTTCGCCATGCGGACTGTGCCGCTGGGGCCTAAGGAGGAGTTCCCTATAGGGCCACGAGGCGTGTGAAGGGTGTGCCGAATCGGGTGCGGGTACGCCATGCGGACTGTGCCGCGGGAACCAAAGGTGGAGCATCTATAAGGCCACGAAGCGTGTGAGGTTGTGCCACATCGGGTGCGGGTGTGCCATGCGGACTGTGTCCATTGGGCGGAAGGTGGAGCTTCGTATGGGGCCACGAAGCGTGTTAGGAGCGTGCCGAATCGGATGCGGGTTACGCCATGCGGACTGTGCCACTGGGTCCTTCGGCGGAGCTCTGTGTGGGGTCACAAAACGTGTTAGGTCTGTGACACATCGGGTGCGGATACGCCATGCGGACTGTGCCACTGCGGCCTTCTGTGGAAATCCTTCTGCGGCCACGAGACTTGTGAGGTGTGTGTGTGTGCCGAAACAGAAGCACGCAGAAGGCAGAGGCAAGGATGGGAGGAGGGGGATGATGATGATGATGCTGATGATGATGATGACGATGATGATGATGCTGATGATGATGATGATGAGGAGGAGGAGGAGAAGGAGGAGGAGGAGAGCAGAGGGACGCAGGGCCTTGTCTTGTCAGAACGAGGACCCAACGAATGACCACGCCCAAAACTTCGAACCTGCCCGCCCCAAGTGAGCTGAGACATTTCTCATCATCAAGCGACAGCACCGCGCCACCGGACTCACGAATTTTTGTTAACGAACATAGAATGACTCACGATTCTTCCCCTTGCAATCCCTACGACGCCCTTCCTGCTGGCTGGAACCAGTGCTGGAACACCACAGACCCCCAGCCGGCTCCAACCTTCGGCTACACGCAAGAGTGCCCCTGGGCAAGAGTGACCTTGGGTGTGCGGCTTTGCGGGGGGCGCTGGGTGGCCAAACCTGTGCGTGCAAGCCGCCGCAACCGCTTCGCACTCAACCGCCTGGGGACCCACGTGTGCCCGCACCCAGAGGCCACTCCGGCGAAAGGTCACTCCTGCGTCCAGCCGAAGCCCCCAACCTCGACGCCCTCGGCCATCGCCCCGCCGACCTGCGCACCTCCCCCGAGGCCCCCCCCCCTCGGAGGCCCTCGCCGCGGGCCCCCCGCCCCCGCGCCCCCGCGCGGGCCCGCGGCAGGGGGCCTCTGCAGGGCCCCTGCCCCGGCCGTCGGAGGCCCTCGGGATGCCCTCGGGGTGGCTCCCGCGGGCCCTCGCCGGCCCTCGCGCGCCCTGGGGCCCCCGAACGACGACGACGACGGCGCGATTTCCGCAGAGGCGCGGCCGCGAAGAGGCCCCAACTGCGGGCAGGATCTGCATCTACATTATCCGCTGCATCTGGGCGTGCGGGCTCCCTCCGCCCCGGAGCGAGAGGCGCAGCTGATGCGGATCAGAACCTGACCCCGGTGGGCTAGTCTGTGATCCATATCCGCTGCGCCTCGGCCTTTCGACGCCCCTGCCGAGGTGTCTTTACGCGCTCCAGATCTTTCTTTGAGCTGATGGCCCTGGTGCTTGGTCACGGGCCCCCGCCCAGATTCCGAAATCGAAGGAACACGCCCACATTGAACAAGAGCACGTTGTCAGAGATCTGGGCCTCGCGAGGCCTCGCGACCCTGAGATCCTGCGGCGCGAGAGAAGCACAACGTCGCACCAAACCGCTACCAAACCCCAGACCTACTCTTCATGCAGCGCCTCTCGAGCTGGATCCATCCCCGGGCCCGAAACTGGGCGAAAACGCCTAGCGTGATAAACCAAGACGCTCGGATCCCAGCCCCCCGACGTCGCGAATTTTCTTGACCACGTGGAGCTCCAGAGGTCTGAACCCCTTCCCAGGGACCAGCTTTTCGTCCTGAGCTTCTTTCCCCAACCATCCCGAGGGTCTGGGTCCTCCTTCTGAACAAGCCTCCTCTCCTCCCGCTGCCCCTCCTCCCTCCCTCCATCCCTGCCCCTCCTACGCATGTCGACGATTTCGGTGCACCTCTCACACGCTTCGTGGCCCCATAGGGAACTCCACCGAATGAACCAGCGGCAACGTCCGTATGGCGTACTCGCAGCCGGGTCGGCACACCCCTCACACGTTTCGTGGCCCCACAGGGAGCTCCACCGGAGGCCCCAGCAGCAGCGCCCGCATGGCGAACCCGCACCCGATTCGGCACACCCCTTACACTTTTCGTGGACTCACAGGGAGCCACACGGAATGCTCCAGCGGCAGCGTCCGCATGACGCACCCGCACCCGATTCGGCACACCCCTCACACGTTTCGTGGCCCCGCAAGAAGCTCTATCAAAGGCCCCAGCCGTACTGTCGGCATGGCGTACCCGCAGCCGATTCGGCACACCCCTCACACGTTCCGTGGCCTTATAGATGCTCCACCTTAGGTTCCAGCCGCACTGTCGGCATGGCGTACCGGCACCTAATTCGGCACACCCCTCACACGATTCGTAGCCCTATAGCGAACTCCACCTTAGGCCCCAGCGACACAGTCCGCATGGCGAGCCCGCAGCCGATTCGGCACACCCCTCACACGGTGGTGGCGCCACAGGGAGCTCCACCGAGGGCCTCAGGGGCAGCGCCCGCATGGCGAACCCGCACCCGAGTCGGCACACCCCACACGTTCCGTGGCCCCGCAGGGAGCTCCATCGATGGCCTCAGCGGCAGCGCTTGCATGGCGTACCAACACCCATTTCGGCAGAACCCTTGTACTTTTCACGACCCGATAGGGAGCTCCACCGAAGGCCCCAGCGGCAACGTCCGCATGGCGTATTCTCCGCCCGAGTCGGCACACCCCTCACACGTTTTGCGGCCCCACAGGAAGCTCCACCGAAGGCCCCAGCGGCAGCGCCCGCATGGCGTACCCGCGCCCGATTCGGCACATCCCTCACACGTTTCGTGCCCCCACAGGAAGCTCCACCGAAGGCCCCAACGGCAGCGTCCGCATGGCGTGCCCGCGCCCGATTCGGCACACCCCCAAACTTTTTGTGGCCCCTTAGGGAGCTCCGCAATAGGCCCCAGCGGCAGCGTCCGCATGGTGCACCCACACTCGGTTCGGCAGACTGCTCACACGTTTCGTGGCCCCATAGATGTTCCGCCGAATGCCACAGCGGCACAGACCGCATGGCGAGCCCGCACCCGATTGCGCACACCCATCACACGATCCGTGGCCCCACAGGGAGCTCTGTCGAATGCCTCCAGCGGCACAGTCCGCATGGCGTATCCGTGCCACATCCGGCACAACCCTTACACGTTTCGTGGCCTCACAGGGAGCTCCAACGAATGCTCCAGCGGCAGCGTCCGCATGACGCACCCGCACCCGATTTGGCACACCCCACACACGATTCGGGGCCCCACAGGGAGCTCCACCGAAAGCCCCGCCCGGCTCGAAACAATTGCGGCGCCAGGATCCCAAGTTCCGCCGTGACTCTTTCACACCTCGAGGGGGTCTGGGATCTCACTTGGATGACCGCGGTGGCGGTTACTTGAAGGCCTAATCGAGTTACTAGCAGTTAGCGGGAGTTATCCGCCACTGTGCCTCAAGGCGCGAAGTGGAGGGCTCCCCAGGCTGATCGAGTCTGTGTACTCTTCACTCGGTATTGTAATTCCCTACCTAGGCTCTGCCTAGAGGGTTCTTACTCTCTGTCTTAAAGGGGCCGGGCAGTGTTCCTCGCCCCGGGCGGTTCCCCCAGGATCCGCCCCGCGGCTCCCCCAGTGACGTCCCCTTAGCTTAGCGTTGCTTATCTCAACCTAGGCTCTGCCTAGAAGGGTTCTTACTCTCTGTTTTAAAGGGGCCGGGCAGTGTTCCTCGCCCCGGGCGGTTCCCCCAGGATCCGCCCCGCGGTTCCCCCAGTTACATCCCCTTAGCTTTAGCCTTAGCTTTAGCTTTAGCATTAGCTTTAGCTTTAACTTTAGCTTTAGCTTAGCTTTAGCTTTAGCTTTAGCTTAGCTTTAGCTTAGCTGTGGTTTAGCTTTAGCTTAGCTTTAGCTTAGCTTTAGCTTAGCTTCAGCTTAGCTTTAGCTTAACGTTAGCTGAACTTTAGCTTAACGTTAACTTAACTGTATATTAACTGTAGCTTAACTTTAGCTTAACTGTAGCTTAGCTGTAGCTTAGCTGTAGCTGAGCTTTAGCTTAGCTGTAGCTTAGCTGTAGCTTAGTTTTAGCTTAGCTTTAGCTTAGCTTTAGCTTTAGCTTAGCTGTAGCTTAGCTGTAGCTTAGCTTTAGCTTAGCTACTAATGCTGCTCTCCTAGGGGCTCCAACTCCTAGGTAGGGTCGCACTGGGACGATATTCTACTTCGGAGCAGGGAGCCCCAAATCTCAAATCTTCTGGGCGCACATACGTGACTTTCCAGGGGCCCGAGGGCCCCTCTGAAGGGCCAACGAGCCCCCAAGAGACCCCCAAAACTGTCCAAGATGGCTCCGGGTGGCACAGGGATCGCTCCAAGACGCCCATGATGGCTTCAAGACGGCCCAAGAGGCCCCCGAGACGCCCCAAAGAGCTCCAAGGGGCCCCCGAAGAGGTCCCCGAGGTACCAAGATCATTCATTGCCCGCAGCGTTTGAATACTATTCATGTGCTCGTCTCCTCGGGCCTTCGACGCTCCAAGACGGCCCCAGAGGCCCCCAACATCCCCTTCCCTAGCTCGGGGAGGCATCGTGGACCGCCTCGCTGGAGGTTGCTCTCCTGGTGGTGGTGGTGGTGGTGGTGGTGGTGGTGGTGGTGGTGGTGGTGATGTCGCTTCTCCTTCCCCCGACTTCTTTGGTGCCCGTTCCATTGGAGCCTGCGTGACCCTCCTCGCTGTCCGATGTGGGCCGGGTTTGGACCGGATTTGGAGCATATCTGGGACCGGATTTGGACCATATTCGCTACTTCACAGGAGAGACGAGAAGAACGAGAAGAACGCGAGGGGCAGAAGCAACAGGAAGGGCGAGGAGGAGCAGGAGGAAGGGCCAAAGGCGGTCCAAATGCGGTCCACATGCAGGAGAAGCTGATTTCATTCTCACCGCCCAAGGCTCCCAAGAACGGGCTCCGAACGCTGGAGGTGGCCTCCCTGGTTCAAGGTGCTGTCGCTCCGCCTTCCCCCAACGGGCTCCGAACACTGGAGCGGCGGAAGCAACGATCCTCTTAGCGACCCCACGCGGTCATCCAAGTGGGATCGCAGAGGCCCCCGGCTGCGCGGCCCCAATGTGTCCACATCCGCTGCCGCGGCGCCGTCCTCCGGGGACTCGGGGAGCAGCGGGTATAGATAGCTGCCCGCCCACGCGGGCGGGCAGCCATCCACGTCCACCACTCCTCGAGGCCCCCAAGCCCGACTCTGAAGCGGTGGATGTGGACCTACTTTCAACACGGGGGAGGCGGGTCCCGGGGGAGACGGGTCCTGGACCCCTGGGGCATCCCCCCAGGACGAGCTGTTCATCCTGGGTCCTTTCCTGACCGCCCCGGGGCCCGCGGAGGGCCCCGGGCGCCCTGCGACGGCGAGACACCTCAGGACCCGCTTCCCTCGGGACCCAGTTCTGATTCGACTACACGCACTGAGTGACCCTGGGTAAGAGTGACCTCTGGTGCGCGGCTTTCTGGGGGCCGCAGGGGGGCCCAGACACAAGCGTCACAAGCGCGCAAGACTCTGCTGGCGCATCGCGTTCGGCGATCGGGGAACCCCACTGGGCCCGCACCACAGGTCACTCTGGCGAAAGGTCACTCTTACGTGCAGTCGAGACCTTAGCTGCCCCGTCACAGAACACGCGGCACGCAGCGTGCTGACACGCAGCTCAACACGCAGATTGCAGGCGTAGGCCTGGCGCGACACCTTCGGCCAAAATGTGGGCCCACACGTGCCGAGCCAACACACAACGTGTCAACACGGACGCTTTGAGCATGGCGCGAGCTGCATTGCAACACGGGCGTGCCGAGGCAGCTCGGCCTCGGCCTCCAGTCGGGCTCGGGCGACGTTGCCCATAGGCAGTGCGCGAAGCTCTGGATAACTTGCCAGGAGAAGGGGCGGGGCCGAAGCGCGGGCCACCTGGAAGGTGGCTTCGTGCTCTTCGGGCGAGCGGTGCAGAGGAGGCTAGTCCACAAGAAACCTCCCACAATAAACCCTACCCTGAGACCCCAGGACGTCCATTGATTCTTGGTGAGGGAGCGCCACGCTTTCCGTAGCAAGCCCATCGGAACCCAAGAATAACCCAGGGGCACCCTGGAGGCAACCAGGGTGTTTCCTGGCATGGGTCTCCACTGTAAGACGAAGCAACGACGAGAATACTCTTAGGCCGGGCGTGTCCTCCTACAGGCGGATTTTGGACGAAAAAGAAACTCAAACATATCCAAACATAACCAAAAATAATTAGACAAATTCGTCCCCATAATATGTTGATTCAATTTGTTTTGACAATTTTTGCATACTCCTCCTGTGGAGGGACACGCCCGACTCAAAGAATACTCTGGCGGTGCATCGGCACGCTGGCCTGCGCACCACCGGCTCCGCCAGCAGCGCGTCCAGGCGCCGGCCGCGCGCCGTGGGCGCGGTGCGCCCCGCCGCCGGCGCCGCTGGCTCGGGCGGCTCGGGCCACGCGGGGCGCGGCTGCTCCGCCTGCGGGCGCGGCCAGGCAAGAGCCCGGCAGGGGCGCGGCCCAACAGCAGACGAGCGCGCTCCACGACTCGCCGAGTAGCTACGGTGAGGGCATTGGAGAAGGAAGTATTCGAGGAAGAACGCGGGGTCTAGAAGCCCGTGGGACCCCAATCGTGGGGTGGCCATGGATATCATCGCCGCCCTCGTCAGAGAAGGAATCCTCCAGGGTCTGATCTAAATGGGCGCATTCCTTAACGAACGCCCCCACCGTACTCGCAAACGGCAGGGAGCCGCTGGGGGAGGTTTGCGATCCACAACAGCGAGGCAGACGGTTGTCTTTGGGACCTTTTGCGAGTAGGTACTTTGCGAGTAGTTGAACGCGCTTGGTGAAACAAGAGCCCAACTAGTGGGAGCAAGAACCCAATTGCTTTTCGCTAGAGGGTTCTATTATTTTTTTGCTTTGGGGGGGAGAAGATGAGAGCAGACAACACGATTCAGCAGCTGGCGATGCGACGCGATTGCCGCAACGCACCTCAGGCCTGGTCGAGAGACATCTTGTTGCGGCCGGGGAGGCTGCACTTCGAAGCGGTTTTCTTCCTCAAAGCCGTTTACAGACAACCCGGATCATAAGGTCGCACGATGTGGATGCAAGGGCCTTGGAAAGCCATGTCGAAACTCTGCGGGCGAGGCGCGGCCAGCGAAAGCGGCCAAGGATGGGCCGACGGGTAAGGATGCAAGGGCAACCCGGAAAAATGCTCATCCCTTGCTATGCGGTTTGGCTGTACTTCCCCAGTCGCTAAAAGGCTCCAACATAGAAGCAAGGAGGGCCACAGAAGAGTGCCACAAGGAGGGGGGAGGCGGGGAGCCCTGGACCGCCCGTCCTGGCAAACCACTCGCCCTGAGACCTCCGAATGATGTGTAGTCAGGAGTCTACACCACGAAGCCATGTACGCAGACAGCCTCCGACGGCTTCTGCACGTACCCACAGGGAGGGCGACGGTGCAGAAAGTCGCTGACTCCCAGTGGCAATTTATACACCGCCACCCTCACCTGAGGCCCAGGAGCAGTCCAGTGCAGGCTGTCCGTGCATTTTCTTTTTTGGGTGGCGGGGCGGCGAGTCGTGCCCTCGCCCCACTGCCGACGACCTTTCTGGCCCAGACGGCACCGATCCCCTGCACAGTGGTGCGATCGGGGTCGCCCTGCCGGCGACCGCCCACCGGGCGGCACGCACGGGGCGACGCGGGGCCAACGTGGCCCTCGACGGCGCCGCTCGCCGCTCCCGGCATGCGGCGGCAGCGGCCGCTTGCCGGCGCCTGCCGCCTCGGCGCCCTCCCCAGAGCGGCGCACCAGAGGTCGGGTTGACCCCGAAGGGGGTCCAGCGACAAGGGGGTGGTGCCATAGGTTCGGTGCAACAGATCCGAGGGGTTGCAGCACATGTGGGGCGTGCAGTGAAGCCCCAAATCTATTTTGCACCACCCCCGTTCAGCTGGACCCCCTTTTGGCTCACCCCGAATAGGGCCCTCCAGCGACGTGCCGCGCGGCTTTCGGGCCACTGCAGCCCGGGCCTCTGGCGGTCGGTCGGGAGGACCTCCGGGGCGCTCTCGCGCAGGGCGGGGAGCCGTCCATGTCCACCGCCCGGGAGCCGACGTCCCGGGGACCCCGGCGGGCGGTGGGTGGATGTATGTATGTATGTATGTATGTATGTATGTATGTATGTATGTATGTATGTACACATATATATATACACACAAGACTGCAAGTGGCGCTTCGCGCCATGCACCTTGGTCCTTGCAGGTTGGCATGCAGGCGAAATGGCAGGACAATTAAGCCGACAATTTGGCGATAACTCCTGGTTGCCTTTTCCGGCATCGCCGCTATAATAATGTTATTCGCTATCCTTCCTCAATGTTTCTTTTTCCTTATTTTGGCCATACCCTGCGCATTCTCCCCATCCTCCTCAGCTCTTTTTGCGGAGGCTCCTCCTTGGAGAGCCTCTAGGGGCCTCACAAAAGTTGTTTCAGGCTTTCTTGAGGCCTTCTGGAGGCCTCCTGGGCGTACTCTGGGGGCCTCCAGGGGCTTCCTCGGACCACCCTGCCTCAAACCGCGGTCTCCCTGAACGACCGAATCACGATTTGGAATTCTTCGGAGGGTGTCTGAGGGCCATCTTGGACCCGTGTTGTGCCGTTTTGGGGCTCTCTTGGACTGCCTGGAAGCCCTTTGGGATGGTTGTGGGGCGATTTTGGAGCCTCCCAGGCGGCTTCGGACGCCCAGAAGACCGCCGTCTTGGAGCGTCGGGAAGCCGAAAAGAGGAGAACCCCCAAATTCACCAAAAACCAACAGAAAATCACTGATTTTTGCGTCGGGGGCCTTCTTGGGAGTGCTCTTGGAGGCCTCTTTGGGGCCGTCCTGGAGGCCTCTTGGGCCATCTTGAGGTCACGTCGGTCACTCTTGGAGCGCTCTTGTGCTGTCTTTGGGGTCTCTGGGACGCCTCCGATGACCCCCCTGATCGCCCTAGGTGTGCTGGGAAGGCTTGGCAAAACGCCCTGCGAGGCCCGGTGGCCGCTTCGAGGCCCGTCCGGAGGGTCCCAAAGCCCCAGATCCTGGGAATCCGCTTTGGATGGGGGGATGACGGGTTTTCCCACCGCCCGGGCTTATACACATATAGGAAGAGGACTCTCTCTCACTCTCTCTAACTATATGTATATGTACATACATACATACATACATACATACATACATACATGCATACATACATACATACATACATGCATGCATGCATGCATGCATGCATGCATGCATGCATGCATGCGTGCATACATACATACATTTATACATACATACATACATACACACATACATACATACATACATACATACATACATACATACATACACACATACATGCAGACACACACACATACATACATACATACATACATACATGCATGCATACATACATACATACATAAATGCATGCATGCATGCATGCATGCATGCATGCATACATACATACATACATACATACAAACGTACATACATACATACATACATACATACATACATACATACATACATACATACACATATACATATACATATACATATACATATACATATACATATACATATACATATACATATACATATACATACATACATACATACATACATACATGCATGGATGCATGCATGCATGCATGCATGCATACATACATACACACGTACACACCTACACACATACATGCATGCATACATACATACATACATACATACATGCATACATGCATGCATGCATGCATGCATGCATACATACATACAAACATACATACATACATACATACATACATACATGCATGCATGCATGCATACATACATACATACATGCACACATACATACACATACACACATACATACATACATACATACATACATACATACATACATACACGCGTATACATACATACATACATACATACATACATACAAACATACATACATGCATACATACATACATACATACATACATACATACATACATACATGCATGCATACATGCATGCATGCATGCATGCATGCATGCATGTATGTATGCATGCATGCATGCATGCATGCATACATACATACATACACACATACACACTTATATATATATATATATATATATATGCATATATATTTATATGTATTGCCCCCCAGGTGCCCGAATCGATCCATGTCTACGCACGCCTGTGGAGGTCGCGGCAGTCGACCGTCCGGGCGGTGGTGATGTATGCCTTCCCGCCTCGGCTCTCGGCGAGGCGCAGCTGCTGGAACGTATCCCGAGGCAGGAGAGCCCCCGAGAACCGACGGGAGACGTCCGAGAAACCGTGGGGCCGCGCGCCCAAGGCACCCTAGCGTGCCTTGACCGCTCTCGGCGCGTCGCTGGACCAGCTGGCCTCAGGGCGCTAGTCGACCTCCTGCAGCTCGTCCTTGGCCTCGGGCACGACTTAATGGGAGGCGATCAATGTCGGCGGCGAGCCCGGGGGTGAAGTGAGAAGGAGAAGGCCTTCTCAGGAGGCGGTGGGACTTCTCAGTAACTCTCGCGCCTTCGGAGAAATGTTTCTACGGTTTCGGGGAACGCCTAGCTTCTCGCAATGGCCGGGAACTTCCGAGCCTTCTGAGAAGGCCTTCTCCTTCTCACTTCCTCCCAGGGCTCGCCGCCGGAAATGGAAGGGGGGGGGAGAAAAAGGCGTCCTTTTCTGGCCCGAAAGGCCCCCTATGCGGCCCCCTGCGGGGCCCCCTGGGGGCCCTCGAGGGTCCCTGTTCTGCAGCCCTCGCTGCCCCCTCACTTATCGCCCCCCATCAATTCGCGCCCAATCGGGTGTTGCTCTAGAAGTACCCTTGCCCCAAGGTGCCCCCAGCTTTTCGCTCAAATTTGCACCCCCTGGGTCCCTCTGGACCTCGCGAGGGGTGCTTTGGAGGCCGTTCGGGCTACCCCGAGAATCCTGGGGGCAGCTTGACCCAGGGGCACTTCTAGCGACACCCGACCCAACGGCCGGCGCCTCCCCGCCCGCCGGCATCAGCTTCGGCCGTGCATTCGGCGGCGACGGGTCGTCGCAGGGAGCCCCGCTGCTCGCGCCCGGCAGGTGGCAAGGGCCGGAGAAGACGGGGCCCGCCGGCCACGGCGCTGCCTCGAGCGCACCATCCTGCTTGGACGGCCGCGGTGTTTGCTAAGGGGAGAAGGGGGTTGCAAGTGGATGCGGGGGTCGGTTCTGTTGGGCCTAGCCTGGCTCACGGGTGGGTGAGACATGCCCTGAGTGGCTAGAAAAGGAGGTAGCTCCTGAAGTCGGTCCCCCGACCTCTGTCCAGAGGCGCGCCCCGACCCGGAGGTGCGAGGCGGATCCCGCCGTGGCGACGAGGGGCCTCCCCGAGGCCCCAAGGGGCGTAGACCAGAAGCGCCTCCGACCTCCTACGCCCTGGGCCTTCCTGGAGCCCTCGCGGGAGCCTGCGTGGACCTCTGCGGCCCCATTCGGCGCGATTCCGACCAGAGTGCGTCCACACTTCGACCCCCCCCCTCCTCACCCTTGCGTCCAGACTCCGTCAGACTTCGCCCAGACTTCGCCCAAATGTCGATCGACTCAGACGAAGCCTGGACGAAACCCCCGACGCCGCAGGGATTCTGTGACCCTCTGAGGCGCCCATGTAGGACCACGCAACTCAGCACCCCCCGCGGTCCTCCGAATGTGGCTCCCCGATTGGCGCGGGGCAGCCGGCCAGCTCTCCCGGCAGTGCGGCAGCCGCCGCCGGCAGCAGCGCCCTGGCGCGGGCCACCACCTCGGCGAGGGCCAACCCGCCGCGCGAAACCGCGAGGCGGATGGCGGCGCGGACGGCGACCAGCGCGATCAGCTCGCGCAGCTTGAAGCGCAGCACGGCCTTGACCAGCCGCACGCCCAGTTCCTTGGCGAGGCGGGGGGCATATCCATACACTCATCGTGCTGCCACAAAGAGAGCAGGTTCAAACAACGAGGGGGCTTTTCTGGCCACGGCGTGCCGAGGCAACAGACAGGTTCCACGATAGAAATCTAGTGATCGGCCCGAAAATCGGAGCCCCCCCCCCTTGAGCCCAAAAGAATCCTTCTTATTGCAGCGACGCCCTGGGACAGCACGGGGCGGTGCATATGGATAGATGTTGGCTCCGCTTGGACGGCCGCGGGGGTTGCCGATGGGAGGGCGGGGGCTTTCTCAGTTGATGTGAAGGTACATGCTATCGGACCTAACCTAGCTTATGAGTGGGTTGCGTCTGCTCTAAGCGGCTAACAGGGGGCAAGTATCTGGGCTAAATGGGGAGCCTACATGCCGGAGCTACCTGACCCTTTTAAGCAACTTGGGGCATTTATAATCCGCTTATAACACAAGTTAAACCAAATACAACCCATCTTCGCATCCACGTATAACTCCCTATTCCCTTACTGGCCAGTCCACCAATCCCACATTCATTACAATAAGCATCGCCGCCGCCGACGACGACGTCGCCGCCGCCGCGCCATCGGTCGCGTCATCGCCCTCGCAATGTCACCGTCGCGTGCGCCGACGCCGCGGCGGCATGGAGGCGGTCAGCTTCAATCCAATTTAAGGAAGGGAAAAGGGACGAGGGAGATGGAGGGAGACGGAGGGATGTGAAAGGATATGGGGCAAGATGGAGGGATATGGGGCAAGATGGAGCGAGATGGAGCGATTGGGGGGAGAAGTAAGGGGTGGAGGATAGGGTAGCTACTGGGTGGCCTGGTTTGTATGTTGATGTGTGGTCTGGTTTACTGTTGGGTGGGTCTGGTTTACTTCTGGGCATGGCGCAGATTACTATCGGCTGGTCTGGTTTACTTGTGGGCTGCGTCAGCTTCACATTGGGGGTGGTTTTTTTTCCTTTTGGGCGGGGTATGGCTTACGTTGATGGGTGGACTGCCTTACTTCGATGGGTGGTCTGGTCTACTGTTGGGTGGTCTTGTTTACGGTTGGGTGGTCTGGTTAACATTGACGGGTGGTTTGGTGTACAATTGGGTGAGGTTGGTTTTCTTGTGAGTGGTCGGGGTACTCGTTGACGGTCGGGTATACTTCGTGCGAATTAATGTAGGGGGGGGGGCCTGATTTGCCTAGATGGGTGGTATGGTACTTCTGGGTGGAGTCTGCACTCTTTTGTTGTGTGGCCTGGTTTGTTTTGATTGGTGGTCTTGTCAATTTGTGTGGGTGGGGTTGGGTGATCTTGTGGGTGCCCTGGCTTGCTTGGCTTGGTGGTCAAGTCAATTGCCGTGCGGAGTCTGGTTTGCTTTTGGGTGGCCTAAGCTGCTTGGGTGGGTGGTCCAGTTTACGTATGGGCGGGTTCTCGTCTGCTTCTGAGTGGTCTGGCCCGCTTGGATCGGAGATCTGGTTTACCTTTGGGCGGGGTCTGGTCTACATCCTTGCCTGGGAGAGTGGTTTGGTTTATTTCTGGGCGGGGTCTGGTCTACTTTTGGGTGTAGTGGCTTGCTTCCTTGCATGGGTGGCCTTGTGTTTATGTTGATGGGTGGTCTGGTTTACTGTTGGGTGGGTCTGGTTCACTTCTGGGCATGGCGCAGATTACTATCGGCTGGTCTGGTTTACTTGTGGGCAGCGTCAGCTTCACATTGGGGACGGTCTTGTTTCCTTTTGGGCGGGGTATGGCTTACGTTGATGGGTGGACTGCCTTACTTCGATGGGTGGTCTGGTTCACGTTTGGGTGGTCTGGTTTACTGTTGGGTGGTCTGTTTAACGTTGACGGGTGGTTTGGTGTACCATTGGGTGAGGTTGGTTTTCTTGTGTGTGGTCGGGGTACTCGTTGATGGTCGGATATTCTTCGTGCGAATTAATGTTGGGTGGCCTGGTTTGCTTCGATTGATGGTCTGGTCAATGTGTGTGTGGGTGGGGTGTGAACTTTTGGGTGGCCTGGCCTGTTTTGCTTGGTGGTCAAGTCAATTGCCGTGCGGAGTCTGGTTTGCTTTTGGGTGGCCTAAGCTGC
Source organism: Prorocentrum cordatum (assembly GCA_963575745.1). NCBI lineage: Eukaryota > Dinophyceae > Prorocentrales > Prorocentraceae > Prorocentrum > Prorocentrum cordatum. The sequence continues at coordinate 296,266 of CAUYUJ010004736.1, read as the reverse complement.
TTGGGTGGGTGGTCCAATTTACGTATGGGCGGGTTCTCGTCTGCGTCTGGCCCGCTTGGACCGGAGATCTGGTTTACCTTTGGGCGGGGTCTGGTCTACATCCTTGCCTGGGTGGGTGGTTTGGTTTATTGTTGGGCGGGGTCTGGTCTACTTTTGGGTGGAGTGGCTTGCTTGCTTGCATGGGTGGCCTTGTTTTTATGTTGATGGGTGGTCTGGTTTACTGTTGGGTGGGTCGGGTTCACTTCTGGGCATGGCGCAGAGTACTATCGGCTGGTCTGGTTTACTTGTGGGCTGCGTCAGCTTCACATTGGGGGTTGTCTTTTTTCCTTTTGGGCGGGGTATGGCTTACGTTGATGGGTGGACTGCCTTACTTCGATGGGTGGTCTGGTTCACTTTTGGGTGGTCTGGTTTATTGTTGGGTGGTCTGCTTAACGTTGACGGGTGGTTTGGTGTACCATTGGGTGAGGTTGGTTTTCTTGTGAGTGGTCGGGGTACTCGTTGATGGTCGGATATTCTTCGTGCGAATTAATGTTGGGTGGCCTGGTTTGCTTTGATTGATGGTCTGGTCAATGTGTGTGGGTGGGGTGGGGTGAACTTTTGGGTGGCCTGGCCTGTTTTGCTTGGTGGTCAAGTCAATTGCCGTGCGGAGTCTGGTTTGCTTTTGGGTGACCTAAGCTGCTTGGGTGGGTGGTCCAGTTTACGTATGAGCGGGTTCTCGTCTGCTTCTGGCCCGCTTGGACCGGAGATCTGGTTTACCTTTGGGCGGGGTCTGGTCTACATCCTTGCTTGGGTGAGTGGTTTGGTTTATTTCTGGGCGGGGTCTGGTCTACTTTTGGGTGTAGTGGCTTGCTTCCTTGCATGGGTGGTTTGGTTTTCCATTGGGCGGGATCGGGTGTACTTTCAGGTGGTTGGGTGGTCTGTCTTACTGAGGGGCGGGGTCTGGTCTAGTTTTGGGTGGTTTGACTTGTTCGGATCGGTGATCAGGTCTACTTTTTGACGGGTTCTCGTCTGCTTCTGGGTTGGCTGGCTTGCTTTGATGGGTGGTCTGGTTAATTTGTGTGGGCGGAGTGTAGTCTACTTTTGTATGACTGTCGGGTGGTCTGGCCTGCTTGGATGGGTGGTCCAATTTACGTATGGGCGGGGTCTGGTCGGTCTACTTCTAGGTGATTTGCCTTGCTTGGGTGGGTAATTTGGTTTACTTTTGGGCGGGGCCTGTTCTACTTGAAGTTGTCCGGGTTGCTCTGCCGGGATACCTGTTTTACTATTGGGCGGGTTTGGCCTGATTTTGAGTGGTCTGTCTTTCTTTGATTTTGGGCGGGGCCTGGGGTGGTCTGGCTGACTTTTTGGGCGAGGTGTCGTGGCCCTGCTTCTGCAGCGTCTGCGCTCCGACTGGCAGTGTGGGAAAAGGCCTCGCCCCCGCGGACCATGCGACCCTGGCGGGATGCGCCTGGTAACTGTTCTGGTCGGAGCGAGACCCGTGCCCCCGCGGCGCGAAACGTGCGCGAACCTTGATGCCACCCCTCCTTCTCCTTCGCCCCCCTACTCCTTCCCGGACCCCCTCGCGCCGTGAACAAAATCACGACGGTAGGTTTTTCCTTATCTTCGGCCTCCAAAGGCCTTTGCTGGGCCCCCTGGGCCGTCAAGCATCGACTCGGGATGAGAAGCCAGTCCAAAGGGAAGGGGCCCAGACCTCTGGGGATCGATGTTGTGCTGCGAAAAAAATTATCCTGCCGAAAGACCCAACCATAAGCAATTGTTGGTAACGCGTTGTGGGTGCCGCTTTCGGTGGGGCTCCCTATGGGGCTACGAAACGCTGCCCTGGGTGGGGGAACCGCATGCGGACTGCGCCACCGGGGCGGGCCTTCGGTGGAGCTCCCTATGGGGCTACGAAACGCTGCCCTGGGTGAGGTAACCGCATGCGAACTGCGCCACTGGGGCCTTCGGTGGAGCTCCCTATGGTGCCACGAAACGCTGCCCTGGGTGGGGGAAGCGCATGCGAACTGCGCCACGGGGGCTTTCGGTGGAGCTCCCCATGGGGCCACGAAGCGCTGCCCTGGGTGGGGGAACCGCATGCGAGGGCCACTGGGGCCTTCGGTGGAGCTCCCTATGGGGCACGAAACGCTGCCCTGGGTGGGGGAACCGCATGCGAACACCCCCACTGGGGCCTTCGGTGGAGCTCCCTATGGGGCCACGAAACGCTGCCCTGGGTGGGGGAACCGCATGCGAACACCCCCACTGGGGCCTTCGGTGGAGCTCCCTATGGGGCTACGAAACGCTGCCCTGGGTGGGGGAACCGCATGCGAACACCCCCACTGGGGCCTTCGGTGGAGCTCCCTATGGGGCCACGAAACGCTGCCCTGGGTGGGGGAACCGCATGCGAACACCCCCACTGGGGCCTTCGGTGGAGCTCCCTATGGGGCTACGAAACGCTGCCCTGGGTGGGGGAACCGCATGCGAACACCCCCACTGGGGCCTTCGGTGGAGCTCCCTATGGGGCCACGAAACGCTGCCCTGGGTGGGGGAACCGCATGCGAACACCCCCACTGGGGCCTTCGGTGGAGCTCCCTATGGGGCCACGAAACGCTGCCCTGGGTGGGGGAACCGCATGCGAACACCCCCACTGGGGCCTTCGGTGGAGCTCCCTATGGGGCCACGAAACGCTGCCCTGGGTGGGGGAACCGCATGCGAACACCCCCACTGGGGCCTTCGGTGGAGCTCCCTATGGGGCCACGAAACGCTGCCCTGGGTGGGGGAACCGCATGCGAACACCCCCACTGGGGCCTTCGGTGGAGCTCCCTATGGGGCCACGAAACGCTGCCCTGGGTGGGGGAACCGCATGCGAACACCCCCACTGGGGCCTTCGGTGGAGCTCCCTATGGGGCTACGAAACGCTGCCCTGGGTGGGGGAACCGCATGCGAACACCCCCACTGGGGCCTTCGGTGGAGCTCCCTATGGGGCCACGAAACGCTGCCCTGGGTGGGGGAACCGCATGCGAACACTTCGGTGGAGCTCCCTATGGGGCTACGAAACGCTGCCCTGGGGCCTTCGGTGGAGCTCCCTATGGGGCCACGAAACGCTGCCCTGGGTGGGGGAACCGCATGCGAACACCCCCACTGGGGCCTTCGGTGGAGCTCCCTATGGGGCCACGAAACGCTGCCCTGGGTGGGGGAACCGCATGCGAACACCCCCACTGGGGCCTTCGGTGGAGCTCCCTATGGGGCCACGAAACGCTGCCCTGGGTGGGGGAACCGCATGCGAACACCCCCACTGGGGCCTTCGGTGGAGCTCCCTATGGGGCCACGAAACGCTGCCCTGGGTGGGGGAACCGCATGCGAACACCCCCACTGGGGCCTTCGGTGGAGCTCCCTATGGGGCTACGAAGCGCGTGAGAGGTGCGCCGAGAGCAGAGGCAAGGAGGGGGAGGAGGGAGGAGGAGGGGGAGGAAGGAGGGGAACGCGGGGCACCGTCTCTTCAAAACGAGGACCCAACACCACAGGATGGTTGGGAAAAAAACACGAAGTCTGGGGTCAGGGTGCTCCGACCTCGCAGAGCCCTGCGGGCCGAAGAGTGGCAAGGCCAGGCCGGCGCCTCTCACTTTCTCTCCTTCCCTTCCTCCTCCTCCTCCTCCTCCTCCTCCTCCTCGTCGTCCTCCTCCTCCTCCTCCTCCTCCTCCTCCTCCTCCTCCTCCAGCCTCCCTTGCGCTTCCCCCCCCCCGCTCCCCTTCACTGGCGATCTGTGGCCTGAGCCCGCCCAGTTGTCGTACCTCGTTTGCAGAAGCTCGTCCCCGGAGCTTCCAAGCAAAAACTTGGGAATTTCGACTCTCGTTTTTCCGAACCATCCTGTGGTGTCGGGTTCTCGTTTTGAGGAGGCAGCGCCACGCGTCTCCTCCTCTACTCTCCTCCTTCCTCCTTTCCCTCCTCCATCACTTTGGCACACCCCTCACACGCTTCGTGGCCCGATAGGGAGCTCCACCGAAGGCCCCGGTGGCTGCTCTCGCATGCGGGGCCCCGGCCCAACACAGCGTTTTGTGGCCCCAGAGGGACCTCCACCGAAGGCCCCGGTGGCTTCACTCGCATGCGAGACCCCCACCTCGTACAGCGTTTTGTGGCCCCATAGGGGGCTCCACCGAGGTCCCAAGTGGCTGCACTCACATGCGGTGCCCCCGCCCAGTACAATGTTTTGTGGTCCCAAAGGGGGCTCCACCGAATGCTCCAGTTGCTGCGCTCGCATGGGGGATCCCCTACCTAGCACAGCGCTTCGTGGCCCCATAGGGAGCTCCACCGAGGGCCCCAGTGGCTGCATTCGCATGCGGGATCCCCGCCCAGCACAGCGCTTCGATGCCCATAGGGAGCCCTCCGAAGGCTCCAGTGGCTGCACTCGAATGCGGTTCCTCTACACAGCTAGCGTTTCGTGGCCCCATAGGGAGCTCCACCAAAGGCTCCACTGGCTGCGCTCGCATTCGGTTCACCCGCCCAGTACAACGCTTCGTGGCTCCATAGGGAGCTCCACCGAGGGCCCCAGTGGCTGCGCTTGCATGCGAGACCCCCGCCCAGTACAGCGCTTCGTGGCCTCATAGAGAGCTCCACCGAAGGCTCCAGTGGATGCTCTCGCATGCGGTTCCCCCACCCAGTACAGCGCTTCGTGGCCCCATAAGAAGCTCCACCGAAGGCCCCAGTTGCTGCGCTCGCATGGGGGACCCGAAGGCTCCAGTGGCTGCGCCCGCATGTTGGGCCCACGCCTAGCACAGCGTTTCGTGGCCCCATATGGAGCTCCACCGAAGGCTCCAGTGGCTGCATTCGCATGCGGGACCCACGTCTAGCACAGCGCTTCGTGGCCCCACAAGGAGCTCCACCGAATGCCCCAGTGGCTGCACTCGCATGCGTTCACCCCGCCCAGTACAACGTTTCGTGGCCCCATGAGGAGCTCCACTGAAGGCCCAGTGGCGGGGTCCGCATGCGTTTTCCCCACCCGGTACAGCGTTTCGCCCCATAGGGAGCTCCGCGGCACCGCCCCACTGCGGCGCACTCTTCACACGCTTCGCGGCTCCATAGTGGGTTCCGCGTTAAAGCCCCAATGGCAGCGCCCACATGGCGGCCCCGCCCCACATCGTCTGCCCCTCGCGTGCTTCATGACCCCATGAGGAGATCCCCCGAAGGCGGTACCCACAACGACGGTACTCACAACTGCATATGGCTGGGCCCATCGCCAAGACAATTTTGTTGGAGCGCCCCGCGCTTGGGCGCTCTGCCGCGCGGTCACCGCGCGACGCGGGCAGGCGTGCCGACTGCCCCCATAAACAGACTGGGCTACCCTCTTGTGCCACCGCAGTTGGCCTCAGACAGCCCAAACGGCCTCTACGATGGCCCCAAGACGGTCCAAGAGGTCCTCGGGATGGCTCCGAGACGGCCTCAAGACTGTCCAACATAGCCTCCAAGTCGACTAAGATAGCCCATGATGGGCTCTAAGACGGCCAACAAGGTCTACAAGGCGGCAGAGATGGCCTATGGGGCCCCCAAGGCGATCCGACATGCGCTCCCAACTCGAACGCGTTGCCTATGCAACGCGCATTAAAATATAACAAACTGCACATTCCCGCCCCAGTTCTACCTCCAGTCTGGCTCCTAGTTGCGTGCTGGCGCCAAACGTGAGAACCTCCGGCCCGCGACCTCGAGCGGGCGCCTGGGCAACCCAGACGGTCGCCGAAAGCCAGCCGGGCGGAATGAGCTGTCCCGGGGAACTGGCTTCAAACAGTCCGTTGGCAGCTCTCGGAATGAAGGGCAACTCTGGGGGGAGAACCCTGACCTTCCAGAGTGCTAAAAAATAGCACTCCAGACCTATAGATCTATCTGGACTGCCTCACACCTCGACAAGAATTAGGACGTCGACGTCCTGGTGCTATTTTTTAGCCCTCCTGGAAAGTCAGGGAAGCCTCTGGGGGGGAGGGGCCTTGGGGGGCAGCCCCTGGGGGCGCCCGCGGGAGCGACGAGGAGACACTATAGGGGCCCGTGGGACGGAGCTTTCCCGGGGGAGACTCGCGCACGCGCTCACCACGGGGGGAATTGCAGGCGGAATTGCAAGGCAAACTCCACTTCGCTGACTTGGGCTCGCGCTCGAGCGCTGGCGACGATTCCGGTTGCAATTCCGGGTGCAATTCAAAGTGCCATTCCGGTTGCAATTCTGGCTGCGATTCCGGCCAGGTCCCCGAGGGTGCAAGTTGCGAGGAGCCCCCAAGCATCTCCAGCCTGGTTCAGCACCGCTGGGGGCCGGGGCCCACAGGAGGTGCTGGGGGGAGAGGGGGGCACGCGTAAGCATGGTCTTGAAGCTCCCGGGCGACTCGTGGGCCTGCCAATGGCCTCACCGTCCTGGAAAAACCGGAGGGCCTGGCCGCCGGGGACCTCACTCGGAATCGGCGGGCTGCTGAGGCACTGGCGTGCACAGGAGGACGAATCCGCAGCGGGAGGCCTCCTCTCCCGCCCTGCCCCCCGCCCGATGCTGCTTTCCCTACTCTGGTTCCCAATCCCCTCCTGCCCTCTTCCTACACGAACCGAATCCCACCTGTCAAATAGGCGTAGGCAGTTTCAGGGGGTTGTCCCATAGCAGCATCGAGCGCGATGTAACCAAGAGAAAGATCATATGGGAACTCATCTGAACATGGCGAATGATCAGATAGGCTGGAAAGAACAGAAGAGGAACAATTCTGGGACGCTCGCATCACCTCTGACGTCATCCCCTCCTCTTCTACCGTGCGAACGAGGCAACCGCAAAGTGCCGGCAAGAGTGGGCATCGTGTTCCGACGGCTCGCGGGCTCCTGACCCGCACCTGCATGTCGATCGCCAGACATGCTCAAAGAACATATCCTCCACCTTTCCCAGCTGGAACTCGCAAACATGAAGAAGCCAGGGGGCCACATGCGAACCCTGCCCCTGCCACACACGATTTCTGGGGGGGAGGGTGGGGTTCACGTCGTTCGGGAGCTCCCGAGCGAAGGGAACCCCACTCTCCCCCTCAGAAATCGTGGGGGGTAGGGGTAGGGTTCGCATGTGGGCTCCTGACCCGCGCCTGCATGTCGATCGCCAGACATGTTCAAAGAACATGTCCTCCACCCTTCCCAGCTGGAGCTCGCAAACACGAAGAAGCGGAAATGGACACGTACTGTGACCAGCCGGCGGCCGACCCGCGAGGGGTGGCGCCCTGGGGCCGTAGCCCCCAGTGGTCTTCGCGGGCCACGGGCTCGTTCTCCGGGTCGTGCCCACTACAGTGGAGGGCAGTCCACAAGAGACCTCCCACAAGAAACCCAACCCTGAGACCCCAGGGCGTCCATTGATTTTTGGCGTGGGAAAGCCGCGCTTTCCATCGCAAAACCCTCGAAACCCAAGAAACCAGGGGCACCCTGGAGGCGAGCGGCGTGTTTCTTGGCATGGGTCTCCACTGTACCTGGAAATGCGCAAACCCTTTCGTTGCAAGAGAACTTCGAAGATCGTCTGTTAATCGACGCCAAGGTCGCCCTTCAAACCTCGAGCAACTATACGTCTACTGCGGCTCCAATTACGCCGCAATTCTCGACCACTTATCAACGTCGAGCTGCTGTGTTCTGTGCGTCCATGGCCATTTCATTCTTTTTTCGGCGGCGAACCCGGGGGGAGGTGAGAAGGGGCGGGCCTTCTCAGAAGGCTCGGAAGCCCCCCAGCCTTCTTCCGAGAAGTTTTCTGAGCCGCCCCCGATCTACACAGAAAACCTCTCAGACGGCGCGAGGCTTTCTGAGAAGTCCCGCCGCCTTCTGACAAGGCCTTCTCCTTCTCATTCCCCCCTCGCTCGCCGCTGATTTTTGAAGCGATCGTCCAAATATCGAAATCCATTTCTTTCAGTTTTGATGATGCCTCTCTTGTCGCTTGCTTCGTGCAGTCCACCCAAGGTTCAAGCTCACCATCCGAACTTCCACAGGTTTGGGATCGCCGCCTCGTGTGCCCCGAGAATCATACGCAACGCAGCATACGTCGCTGGTGTCTTTGGAACTTGTGCTCCATTGATGCCGTCATCGTCCACACAACCGCTCCGTACACCACAATGGATTTGACGACTGTTTCGATTCTCGGTTGCAGATCGAGCCGTGTTGTGGTGCCTCGGTTCCAGAAGCGGCCAGGTTGCCGCACCTCCTATCAAGAATCGGCCAACTTGTCGCACCTCGGTGCCAGGACTGGCCCCGGTTGCCGAGCGGCGGTTCCAGGACAAGTCCAGTTATCGTACCTCGGTTCCCAAACTGGCTGGGTTGTCGTACCTCGGTTCCACAACCGGCCCAATTGTCGTATGTCGGTTCCCAAGCTGGCCCAATAGCCGTACCTCGGTTCCCAAACCGGCCGAGGTGTCATATCTCCATGGAACCAGTCCGTGGTCAAATCATGAAAGCTTGTGTCTCGGATCCAGAACTGGCCGATGAACAAATCGAAGTTCGGGTAGATTGAATTTTGGGCGGTGTCTGGTCTGCTTCTGGGTGGCCTGGTTTACTTCGATGGGTTGTCTGATGCACCTTCGGGTGAACTGGTCTACTTTTAAGCGTAGCGCGGTTTACGGGTGGGTGGTCTGGTTTGCTTTTGGGCGGCGCTGGCTTCGCAATCGGGCGGTCTTGCTTACTTTTGGTCCAGGTCAGGTATGCTGTTTGGGTTGTCCGGCTTCCTTTTGGGGGGTGCCTGGTCTAATTTTGGGTCCATTGGCTCGCTTCGTTGGCGAATGGCCTGCGGCTGGAGGGCGCGTTGGGGAGATTCCAGTCCTGGCAAGAGACTGGCCTAACCATGAAAATTGAGCCGCGCGAAAACATTTCCACGCTGCCGCGCGCGTCAGGGGTGTCATCGCCAAAACTGCTCCGCACTGGACTCGCGCCAGGGGCTGCTGAGGCTGCCACTGCGTCAGGACCAGGCCGACCCAGTATCGCGCTAGAGGCCGCGCAGGCTGCATCTGTGAGCCAGTGATCTATCACTCCGCCGACGCGTACGCGCTCTCGGCATCCCCCTGCGCCTTCTCCTTGGGTGGCTCGAGCGAGCGCCGCGCCTCCATCATGTCCCCCCGCGAGAGACTTCTCCACCTTCTCGACGAAGGTTGCGTCGCCGCCGACCGCCTCCGTGAACTTCTCCTCCTCCCCTGCCACGCGCACCGCCCATCGGCCCATGGACGGATCGAAACATTCACGATTCACCTCGTCGACCGCCGCGCCTTCGAGCTCCATCGCGACAGAGGCTGCGACTGCCAACGCGCCAGATCCTGGCGTGAAGTCTGCGATGTGGCCGCAGATTCAGAGGCTTCCCTTCGCAGTGCGAGAGCAGGTCGCCCTTTGGCGTCGACGTCTCTCTGCGCGCGCCTGCCCTTCGCCGGGCCAGAGGCTGCTGCGCCCCAGGCGGATATGCGCTCGTTTCCAAAGACCGCCCGCGGCAGTCCGCAAGAGTGCCACCAAAGGCACGCCCGTGTGCGTCGTGGCAGGTTGAGGAGGGGAGGCAAGAGAGAGAGAGAGAGAGAGAACAATCTATATATATATATATATATATAACGAGAGAGAGGGAACAAGAGAGAGAAAGAGAGAGAGAGTGATAGAGAGCGTGTCCATGAGGGAGAGAAAGAGGGCGGCACGCCCATCTCCCATGCGGTTTCCGCCGTCTCCTTCCATCCCCTCCGCCTGGTCCTCTTCCTCCTCCTCCTGTTCCTCCTCCTCCTCCTCCTCGACCCAGCCCCTCGCTTCCAGACGGAGAACTTTTGCGTCCTGCCCCTTGATCCTGGGGCCCCATGCCCAAATCCGCAGTTCATCGCCCCAGGGGTCGGTCGAGTAGTATTACCAGCGGTTGCGCACGCCTGAGAGCGCCAACGGGCTGAACCCCTTGACAACACGAACAAAATATCGCCCGCAGCTGGCTGAGCGAACCTGGCGGCAACGTTTTGCCGAAACCAAATGGGTATCATCCTCAGTCTATGAGTCAATGGGGCTGGGCGGACTTGCCCTAGCTAGTTGTCTTGATAGACTGGCGACTAGCAGAATCACGATTTACCACATTCAACAAACCTCAGTACAACAGGCAAATCGTGGGGGACCCGCTAACTCAACAATCACCGCGGTCATCCAGAAAATGTCCATATCCACCGCCTGCCGGCCGGAGTGCCCCTGAGATCCGACGGCGACCAAAAAACAGATTCGCGAAACACTGCGACAGCACCATCCTTCTATTGCACATGTTGAACTGGATCGATCTGTGATGGTCCCGGGGCCCGAGGGTGAACACGCCGGGGGCGATGAAATTGCGACGCCAGGATGTCGGGGTCCGTCGTACTTTTGTTCACGACTCGGGGGGGTCTCTTGGATGGCCGCGGTGGTTGCTAAGGGGACAAGGGGAGCTCTGAGTGGATGTGACGGTAGATTATAACTGGCCTGGCACAGCTTGCAAGGGGGTTCCGCATGCCCGCACAGATCTGAGGATCGACCCCCCAGGCGGTGGTCATGGCTAAAAACCAGCCGCCTCGGATCCTTCGCCACCTGCAGCATCACGCACCCTGAGACGCCGGTGGCCAACCAGAACGCTGGCGGTAGCCGCCGCGCGTTTCGCACAAGCGTTGCCGCCGCCTGCAGCCGCGGCACGAGCCTGGAAACGCCGCCGCGGGCCTGGGCGGGATCCGGGTGCACGGGCAGGTCCATCAGGATGGCTCGAAGAAGAAAGAACGGTATAGCATAGGTAAGCTCGCGAGGGTCCGTGCGGATTTCTGGGATCGGCGCTGCGCCCCCGTCGCTTGCGCGCGGAGCGCGCCAGGGGCGCTATGGGGCTGCGCCACCTGGATGACCGCGAGGGGTGCTAAGGGGATGGGGGGATCTAAGAGGATGTAACTGTAAGTTACATCTGGCCTAACCTACGGGAAAGGGAAAGAATTCGTGGACCCTCCCTGCCCCCCCAAAATCAAAGTTGGCACGCGCGGGGAAGACTGCGGTCGAAGTGCAGCTCCTTCCACCCACCGCCAACATTGATCATTTGGGGGGGGGCATTGATTGTTCATTGGGTGGGGCATTGGCAGAACGCGGCATGGGTGTTCGCTAATTTCTTTCTAGTTTATGAATGGGCTGCGAGGGCCCTAAGCGGCCCACGGGGGGCAGAAATCTGGGGTAAGCGGGCGGAGCCCACGTACGAAAGCTACCAAACCCTTGAACGAATTTCGGGGACTTCTTATCAGCGAGGTTAGGGCAACTATAAGCCACCTTCACATCCACTTCTGATCCGCTCTCCCTTTAGTAACAACCGCGGTCATCCAAGCAGCGGGGCTCCACGCAGTCCAAGATATAGGCGCGGAGCTCCGAGCAGTTCGGTTCAATCTGTCTTTTCTTCTTCGAATGGCGCCCTTGTAGTGGCACGCGCACCAACAGCCGGGGAACAAGCAGATGGCGAAGACGAAGCGCGAGAGCAGCGTCCGGCCGTGCAGCACCTCGCGGAGGGCGGCGTCACCCACTGTGTTCAGCGCCCAGAACAGCCTGAGCGTCACCTGGGCGACGACAGGAAACGTGTCGTACGCGAGAAGACATAGCGGGCGACCTTACGCGGTGGCCTACGCGGGCCGCCAGCGCGGCACGCCACAACGGAAACGAGGGCCCACGCGCGACCTTGCGCGGGCAACTTGCGCGCCAATGTCCGTGCCGACGACCCTTTGTCTTCTGTCGCTCACACTGGCAAGAAGGAGCCGGGCCCAGAGGGGAACGGATCCCAAACCGAGTTTTTGATCCGCTCCAGCTAGGATTATGTCGGGCATGTCCTCCGACAGGCGATGTTTGACATTAAAAATCAAGGCATCTTTCTTCCGTTGATTGCAAAAATACGTTTAAACATACTTGGGGGCTGCTCTTCAAATGCGTCGGAAAAACCGCGGTCCCTGCTGGAGTATTGCTTTGTTTTCGCGATTTCCCCTTGCGTGTTTCGGAACGCGCAAAATACACAGCGCCCTGCGCGCCAGACAAAGGGAGCGCCTTTTCGACGCCGCGTAAAAAGGATGGCCACATGTATGTTGCTGCAAGAGAAATTCGATGCATATTCAATGGCTTCGCGTTCGCCCGAGATCGAACCGACCGTGCTGCGCACTCAACTGGCTCCACGCGGTTCGTTGCCACTGGGCTCACCTCGGGGACAAACGACAGACGCAGCGTGCGCCCTGAGGGCGCGCGAAGGGAGCAACCAGAAAACAACCAATCCAAACGTGTAGATGATCCAAAGGCAACTGCCGATCGCAACGCGTGCAGATGGCAAACGAGAGGCGCCGCAAAATAAGAATAAGGGTCCGCGGGTTCTGGCGGAACGCCGCAAACTCGTCCTCTTATCGATCGGTCGATCGATCGATCTTCCGATGAAGCGATCAACCGGTCCCCCTCCGCCGCGTCCTCCTACCCCCCGTCCCTCTTTGCAAATGCTTGTCAATAAAAACGAGGGCGGGTGCGCGGGGAAACTGGATCCAAAAATTGATGCCAAAATCTTGGCCTTTTTTTCCGTCTGGAAGCAGCGTAGCGCGCGTAGGACGCGTCACATGTTTGATGCGCGCGCGCGTTGAGAGCCAGCCCCCCGGCGGAATCGGGCACGCAGAATGAGGCCGCGAAGCTTCTGTGGCGCGGAACGACATTCGTTCGGCAACGTAGCGGCACGCTGTTCAGCTCAAAAGCGCACCGCATCAGCAGTGCGCGTCGCGCGTTTGGCAATCCTGACGCACGGCATCTGCAATTCTAGCGAGCCCACTGCATCATATGCCGCAGCGGCGCGATTTCGCGCGAAAGGGGGGGAGGGGAAGGGGCACTGCCACGAGACGTTCGCATTCTCGAGGAAAGGCCACGGGGCCCACCTCAAGGTAGTGCTTTCCGGAAAACACGCGGGGGCATCTTCTGGAAGACTTGGAACAGTCAAAGACCGTAACGCGCTGCGTCCTGGGTTATTTGGGCGTCTCGCAAAAATGGTTGGCGAGCGTCTCCTGCGGCATTTTGGGATTTTAGAGGACGCCGCGGTGGCATATCTGGAATACTTTGAAATCTCGCAATTTGCAGGGGGGCATCTTTGGAGAATTCTCAAAATCCGCGATTTGCACTGGAGTATATATATATATATATATATATATATATGGAATCTTTCAAACATTCGCAAATAACACTGGGCTGCTCTTGGAGTGCTGTGACATTTCGCAGATGGCGCTGGGGCATCTCTGGGGTATCTTGAAACGTCGCAGATGGCACCGGAGCATCTTCGGAGTATTTTTGAATTTCGCAAATGGCGCTGGAATGTATTTGGGGTAATTTTGGGTACGTCTGGGGTATTTTTGGTGCATTTCTTGAGCGCGTGAAATATGCGGGGGTATTTTTGGAACGTGCTATGAATATGGGAAATATGCAGAGAATATTTTGTGAACGTTTGAAATATGCGGCATGTATTGTCGGAGTGCGTTGCGCGCGCGCTGCGCTTGAAATCCTCCAGTGGGGTATTTTTCGCGGTCGGCAAGCGCGCGACATCCTGCGCTGGAGTATTTTGTTGACTCACGGGGCATGTCGGGCACTCGCCCTGGGTATCCGAAGTGCCACTGCTGCCCCGGCGACGATGCCTGTCTGTGCTCTGGATGCCCCGACGGCGCTGGCGACGATTGGGGCGCGCCGCAGGCTCCCGGTCCTGCTTGACTACGCACGCACTAGGCCCGCAGATCTGTGCACGTGGGTGTATGTATATAGACGCGCACACCTGTGCAAATAGGCACATTGCTCTGCCGTGGTTGAATGCGCCCTATACTCGGCTTCGCGCGATCCGCGCGGCCACCTTACCGATCCAGCGGATAAAAATCAAGTTTGCTGTGCTCGTTAACCGATATGCAAATGTGCACAAATAGCATTAATCGTACTTCGCCCCATCATACGCCTAGTTGTACCCTTATCTGCTCTACCCTGCTACGGCACATGTGAGCCTCCTCTTTTACATTCGAGCTGGTGGTTCTCTATATGACATTTCCACGCTGGTTCCAATTCTGCCCTACTCGGAACCGGCTCTAATCATATCCTGTGCCCATCTGCAGTCAACCTGACTCACGAACAACCCCCAGTCCACTCTTACCGTGCTCCATCTCAACTCCTACTCCACTCGTATCTATTCGATGATGGCATCAGCGGGGATACGCCTTGTCCGGTCAGGATCGCCCTTCGCGCAGTATACCCCGCGCGAATGCCGAGAGAAGCCCAGTGGCCGAACGTGAGAAGAGCTGGTGTGTGTGCGCGCCACCCTGATTGAGCGGGAATCGGGTGGGGAGGATGCACAAGGATGGCGCGCAGGAGCGAGGGGGTAAAGAGGGGGAGGGCTGGGGTTTTGCAGCGAGAACTTGAGTGCCAGCGGCCACAAAGATTGATCAGGCGGATTTTGTGGACGCGCGTAACAAGATGGAAGAACAGGGATCCAAATCTGCAGGGCCACTGTCGGCTGCCCAAAAGGTACTCGTCGAATTGTTCACGCCACGCGCAAATGTAATCGCAGCGACGAGCCACCCAGTCCACGATGGTAGCGCGCGGTCGACCCTCATTGTGCACGTTGCGCAAACCACATCGCCATAGACGCGCGCCATTGCTAAACCGCGATAGCGCGGGCTGCCGCCACCAAGCGCAGCGAAACAAGTAATGGTGGCGCCGCGCGGCGCATCGTGTTTTCCCAGCCGGGTGCATCGCACGTTCGCCTAGCCAATATCTAGAAAACTATGTCCATACTATGTCTGGAATATTGTGAACATAGCATAACGAATTGCCAGAACATTATGTTTCCGTTATTTGTCTCAATGCTCATCCTGAATATTCATCCTGTAGTGGGACATGCTCGATTTCAAACTCGGACCAAATCTGAATCTTCTTGTTGGCGGTCGTGGGGCCCATGGAGGGCCCTGGGCCTTGTTGTTTGAGCCTTTCCAGGATCACCTCTTCATCCTGACTGCTTTTCCCAACCATCCTGTGGTGTTGGGTCCTCGTTTTGAAGAGACAGCACCCCGTGTCTCCCTCACTCCTTCCTTCCTCCTCCCCTTCCTCTGTCCTTCCCTGCCTCTGCCCTCCGCGTTTCTTCGTCGTCATCATAATCATCATCACCATCATTCCCAACCATCTTGTGGTGTCGGGTCCGCGTTTTGAAGAAACAGCGCCTCGCGTCTCCTCCTCTCCTCTCCTCTCCTCTCCTCTCCTCTCCTCTCCTCTCCTCTCCTCTCCTCTCCTCTCCTCTCCTCTCCTCTCCTCTCCTCTCCTCCTTCCTCCTTCCCCCTCCTTCCTCTTTCTATCCGTGCCACTGCCCCCCGGCACCCGCTACGGGGTTTCGTGGCCCCATAGGGAGCTTCATGAGGCATCGACCCGTTTCAGGTTCCAGAATCACCCTGGAACGGTTCCGGGTTGAAAATTGGAACCTGAAACGGGTGATTTTCCATCTGGGCGCTTTCGGGAGCCTTGCGGGCGCATCTCGGGGATGGGGGGAAGTGCACCCGAGCTCCCAAAATTGCCATTTTCCAAATGGAATCTCTTTTTGGGGGGGCTTGTTTTTCGCGGCTGGGCCCTCCCGCGCAGCGTCGGGAGGTCCCAGATGGATTTTCACTCCGGAACCGTTCCAGGGTGAAAATCCATCTGGGACCCTCTCCCGACGCAAAGCGGCTCTGTCGGGGATGGGGACGGGGGTGTACCCGCGCTCCCAAAATGGCAATTTTCAAAATGAAATCTCTTATTGGGGGGCTTGTTTTTCGCGGCTGGGCTCTGCCGCGCAGCGTCGGGAGGTTCCAGATGGATTTTCACCCCGGAACCGTTCCAGGGTGAAAATCCATCTGAGACCCTCTCCCGACGCAGAACGGCTCTGTCGGGGGGGTACCCGAGCTCCCAAAATTTGCATTTTCCAAATGAAATCTCTTATTGGGGAGCTTGTTTTTCGCGGCTGCGATCTGCCGCGCAGCGTCTGCAGGTCCCAAATGGATTTTCACCCCGGAACCGCTCCAGGGTGAAAATCCATCTGGACCCTCTCCCGACGCAAAACGGCTCTGTCGGGGATGGGGGGGTGGTACCCGAGCTCCCCAAATTATAATTTTCCAAATGAAATCTCTCATTGGGGGGCTTGTTTTTCGCGGCTGGGCCCTATCGCGCAGCGTCGGGAGGTCCCAGATGGATTTTCACTTCAGAACCGTTCCAGGGTGAAAATCCATCTGGGACCCTCTCCCGACGCGAAACGGCTCTGTCGGGGATGGGGGGGGAGTGAACCCGAGCTCCCAAAATGGCAAGTTTCCAAATGAAATCTCTTATTTGGGGGCTTGTTTTTCGCGGCTGGGCCATCTCGCGCAGCGTCGGGAGGTCCCAGATGGATTTTCACCCCGGAACCGTTCCAGGGTGAAAATCCATCTGGAACCCTCGCCCACCGCAAAACGGCTCTGTCGGGGAAGGGGGGGGGGATCCGGGCTCCCAAAATGGCAATTTACCAAATGAGATCTCTTATTGGTGGGCTTGTTTTTCGCGGCTGGGCCCTCCCGCGCAGCGTCGGGAGGTCTCAAATGGATTTTCACCCCGGAACCGTTCCAGTGCGAGAATCCATCTAGCCCCCTGAAATCTCTCATTGGGAGGCTTGTTTTTCGCGGCTGGGCCCTCCCCCGCGCAGCATCGGGAGGTCCCAGATGGATTTTCACACCAGAACCGTTCCAGGGTGAAAATCCATCTGGAACCCTCTCCCAACGCAGAGCAGTTCTCTTTCGAAGGGCCACTCGAACCCCAAAATGGCCATCTCCAAAGAAATCTCTTATTGGGGAGCTTGTTTTTCTCGCGGCTGGGCCCTCCCCCGCCCAGTGTCGCACGAGGTATCAGGGTGGAACTCCATCTGGAAACTCCTCCCAGCGCAATACGGCGCTATCGGTTGCATGTACGCTGTGGCTCGAATTTGTTACGCGGTCGGTTGCTGAGGGTCCGCTGTGGTTGGAGTTTGTTTGTAGTAGTAGTACTAGTAATACTAGTAGTACTAGTACTGGTACTAGTAATAATACTAGCAGTAGTAGTAGTAGTAGTAGTAGTAGTAGTAGTAGTAGTAGTAGTAGTAGTGGTAGTAGTAGTAGTAGTAGTAGTAGTAGTAGTGGTAGTAGTAGTAGTAGTAGTAGTAGTAGTACTAGTAGTTGTAGTAGTAGTAGTAGTAGTAGTAGTAGTAGTAGTAGTAGTAGTAACAGTAGTAGTAGTAGTAGTAGTAGTAGTAGTAGCAGTAGTAGTAGCAGTAGCAGTAGCAGTAGCAGTAGTGATAGTAGTAGTAGTAGTAGTAGTAGTAGTAGTAGTAGTAGTAGTAGTAGTAGTAGTACTAGTAGTAGTAGTAATAGTAGTAATAATAGGAGAAGTAGTAGTAATAGTAGTAGTAGTACTAGTAGTAGTAGTTGTGGTGGTAGTAATGAGAAGAAGAAGAAATAATAGTAGTACTAGTAGTAGTCGTGGTAAGAGTAATATTATTATTATTATTAGTAGTAGTAGTAGTAGTAGAAGTAGTAGTGGTGGTAGTAGTAGTAGTAGTAGTAGTAGTAGTAGTAGTAGTAGTAGTAGTAGTAGTAGTAGTAATTAGTAGTAGTAGTAGTAGTAGTAGTAGTAGTAGTAGCAGTAGTAGTAGTAGTAGTAGTATTATTAGTATTAGTAATAGTAGTAGTAGTAGTAGTAAGTAGTAGTAAATTAGCGGTAAGCAGTATTAGTATTAGTATAGTAAGTATAAGTAGTAGTAAGTAGTAGTAGTAGTAGTAGTAGTAGTAGTGGTGGTAGTCGTAGTCCGTAGTCGTAGTATATTAGCAGTAGCAGTAGTAGTAGTAAGTAGTAGTAGTAGTAGCAGCAGCAGCAGCAGCAGCTAGTAGTAGAGTAATAGTAGTAGTATAGTAGTAGTAGTATTAGTAGTAGTAGTTAGTAAGTAGTGGGTAGTCGTGAGTAGTAGTCGTAGTAAGTCAGTAGTAGGTAGTAAGTTAGTAGTAGTAGTATATAGTACGTACTAAAGTAGTAAGTAGTAGTGAGTAGTACTAGTTGTAGCCGTAGCAGTAGTAGTAGTAGTAGTAGTAGTAGTAGTAGTACTAGTAGTAGTAGTAGTACTAGTAGTAGCAGTAGTAGCAGTCGTAGTCGTAGTAATTGTAATAAAAATTGTACAGGTAGTAGTAGTAGTAGTAGTAGTAGTAGTAGTGAATTAGTTAAAAGTAGGAGTCGTAGTAGCAGCAGTAGTAGATTAGTAGTAAGTAGTAAGTATTATTGTTATTAGAGTAGTAGTAAGTAGTAAAGTAGTATAGTTTCAAGTATTAGTAGTGATAGTCTTAGTAGTAGTAGTAGTAAGTAGTAGTAGTAGTAGTAGTAGTAGTAGTAGTAGTCGTAGTAGTAGTAGTAGTAGTAGTAGTAGTAAGTAGTAGTAGTACTGGTAGTTGTAGTAAATAGGAAGTAGTAAGTAGTAGTAGTAGTAGTAAGTAGTGAATAGTAGTAGTAGTAGTAGTAGTATTGGTGTAAGTAGTAGTTAGTCGTAGTAGTAGTGAGTAGTGGAGTGAGTAGGTAACTAGTAGTCGGTAGTAAGCGTACTAGTAGTGAGGTATTAGTAATAATGGTAGTAGTAGTAGTAATAATAGGAGTAGTAGTAGTAGTGGATCAGTAGTAAGTAGTAGTTAGTAGTAGTAGTAGTAGTATAGTAAAATAGTAGTGGTAGTAGCAAGTAGTAGTAATTATAAGTATAGTATATCGTAATAACAGTAGTAGCAGTGTATTTTATAGTATAGTAGTAGTAGTAGTAGTAGTAGTAGTAAGTAGTCGTAGTTAGTAGAAAAGTAGTAGTATGTAAGTCATAGTAGTAGTAGTAGTAGTAGTAGTAGTTAGTATTAGTAGTTATAGTAGTGATAGTATTAGAGTAGTAAGCCGTTGTAGCAGTATAGTACAGTTATTAGTAGTAGTAGTAGTAGGAGGTAGTAGTAGTAGTAGTAGTAGTAGTAGTAGTATAGTTAATAGTATCGTAGTAGTAGTATAGTAGTAGTAGTAGTAGTAGTAAGTAAGTGAGTAGTAGTAGTCTAGTAGGAGGGTGTGGGGGGGCTCTAGAGGAGGGGGAGGAGGAGGGAGGACGAACAAGACGATGCCCCGCGCGTCGCATGCTGGAGGTTAATCTCTTCCCAGGTGGAGGGACTCCAGGGTTAGGGTACTCCAAAGACACCATCTTCTTCGCATCGTCATCATCAGCAACACTATCATCATCGTCATCGGCAGCGGCATCACCATCGTCATCGTTATCATCATCATCCTAAGTATCCTCTTCCTCCTCCTCCTCATCATCATAATCATCAGCATCATAATCACCATCATCATCACCATCACCATCATCATCATATTTATCATCATCAGCATCAGCATCAGAATCCGCATCAACATCAATATCATCATCATCATCATCATCATCATCATCATCCGCATCCGCGTCCGCATCCGCATCCGCATCCGCATCCGCATCCGCATCCGCATCATCATCATCATCAACATCATCATCATCATAGAAAGGCCCCAGATGGATTTTCACCCCGGAACCGTTCCAGGGTGAAAATCCATCTGGGACCCTCTCCCGACGCAGAACGGCTCTGTCGGGGATGGGGGGTGGTGTACCCGAGCTCCCCACATGGCTATTTCCAAATGAAATCTCTTATTGGGGAGCTTGTTTTTCGCGGCTGGGCCCTCCCGCGCAGCGTCGGGAGGTTCCAGATGGATTTTCACCCCGGAACCGTTCCAGGGTGAAAATCCATCTGGGACCCCCTCCCGACGCAAAACGGCTCTGTCGGGGATGGGGGGGGGCGTGCCCGAGCTCCCAAAATGGCAATTTTCCAAATGTGAGATCTCTTATTGGGGAGCTGTTTTTCGCGGCTGGGCTCTGCCGCGCAGCGTCGGGAGGTCCCAGATGGATTTTCACCCCGGAAGCGCTCCAGTGTGAAAATCCATCTGGAACCCCCTCCCGGCGCAGAACGGCTCTGTCGGGGATGGGGGGTGGTGGTAAGGTTGATAAAACCGTGTGTGTGTGTACCACCTCGGTTTTTGGTCTATTACTTCTGATGTGCTTGCTTTCCTGTTGATTATGCTTTTCGTCATCTTTAAAGGGATTGCTCAAAGTAGTGGAATGCAGAACGATTCCTGTTGTAGCACATTTTAAATTGAGTTCTTTTGTGGGGAATTAAAAGGGAATTCTGTTCATGGTGAATTGCAAATTGTTTCCTTTTGTGGCGGATTACAAAAGGATTCCTTTTGTGGAGGATTACAAAAGGATTCCTTTTGTGGAGGATTACAAAGGGATTCCCTTTGGTGGAGGAATACAAAGGGATTCCTTTTGTGGAGGATTACAAATTGATTTCCTTTGAGGGCTCTCCTGGAAGTGAACCAGGGGACAAAAGAAAAAAAAAAAAAAAATCAGAAAATCATTGAAAATTTGAAAATTGCAAGTTTTCAATGATTTTCCAATGTTTTGAAGCAAAAACATATAAAAAACACAGCATTTTCACAATCCGAATACAAAAATGCTGTGTTTTCATATGGTTTGGGCTTCAAAACCTTGGAAATACTGTGTTTTTTTATGTTTTTGCTTCAAAACATTGGAAATTCATTGAAAACCTGCAATTTTATAATTTTCAATTTTTTTTTTTGTTTTTCTTTTGTCCCCTGGTTCACTTCCAGGAGAGCCCTCAAAGGAAATCAATTGTAATCCTCCACAAAAGGAATCCCATTGTATTCCTCCATCAAGGGGAATCCCTTTGTAATCCTCCACAAAAGGAATCCTTTTGTAATCCTCCACAAAAGGAATCCTTTTGTAATCCGCCACAAAAAAGAATCATCATGTGATCCTCCACAAAAGAAATCCTTTTGTAATTCTCCACAAAAGGAATCCTTTTGTAATCTGCCACAAAATAAAACAATGTGTAGTTCACCACCAAAGGATTCCCTTTTGTAATTCAACAACAAAAGAAATCAATTTGTAATCCGCTAATATTTTTTGTTTCGGGCCTCCGGAGGCCGGAGAATCGAGATATTAAGGCTTATTAATCTCTCTGGAACGCGCTTCGGCGCTCACCCACTGGAAGTAAGAGGGGTGAGGAGGAAGAGACGGCGGTGGAGGCGGAGGAGGAGGAGGAGGAGGAAGAAGGGTAAAGAGAGGATAAATTTAGTCTGGTGGGCTGTGCTTCCCATTCGATTATGCTCTGTGGAACTCATTAAGACAACGCATTGTTCCCAACGCATCTCGTCATCACCATCATCATCAGCAACATCTTGAAACGCATGCTCGTCATCACCATCGTCATCAGCAGAATCTTGAAACACATACTCATCATCATGATCGTCATCAGCAGCATCTTGAAACACATGCTCGTCGTTACCATCGTCATGGGCAGCATCTTGAGACACATACTCGTCATCATCATCATCATCATCATCGTCATCAGCAGCATCTTGAAACACATGCTGGTCAGCACCATCGTCATCAGCAACATCTTGAAACACATGCTCGTCAACACCATCGTCATCAGCAGCATCTTGAAACACATGCTCGTCATCACCATCGTCATCAGCAGCGCATTGAAACACATGCTCGTCATCACCATCATCATCAGCAACATCTTGAAACACATGCTCGTCATCATCATCATCGTCAGCAGCCTGATGAAACACATGCTCGTCATCATCAGCATCATCGTCATCACAAAAGACACCCACCTCCCATATAATCGTACAACAGATGGATCCATGTCCGAGAGAATCCTATTACATATGGATCCACCTTCCATAGAATCCGATTAGGAATGGATCCACCCCTGATAAGATCCCACTACAGATGGAACCACCTTAAATATAATCTTATGACATATGGATCCGCCTCTGATAGAATCCCATTAGAGATGGGTCCACAACGAATGGCATCACATCAGAGATGGATCCACCTCGAATGGAATCCTGGTACGGATGAATCCACCTTTAGTAGAATCCTTTTTTACAAATGAGCCCACGTCTGATAGAACCCCATTACATATGCGTCCACCTCGAATATAATTCTATTAGCGATGGACCCACCTCTGATAACATCAAATTAGACATGGATACACCTCTAATGGACTCCAATTACATATGGATCCACCTCTAATAGAATCCTAATAAGATGCGTCCACCCCCAATGGCATGCTATTAGAGATTGGTCCACCTCTAACAGAATCCTGTGACAAATGGATCCACCTCGAATGGGGTCCTATTAAGGATGGGCCCGCCTCTAGTAATATCTGATTAGAGATGGATCTAATGGAATCCTAGCGCGGATGGATCCATCTCTAACAGAACCCTATGACAGATGGACCCACCTCTAATATAATCCTATTACATATGGGTCCACCTCTGAGAGAATCCTATTAGGGATGGGTCCACCTACCTCTGATGGGGTCCTACATGACATGAGTTCACCTCTAATAGAATACTATTACATATGGATCTACCTCTAATAGGATCGTAATACAAACGGGCCCACCCCCAATTCAATCCTACCAGAATCCTGATACAGATGGGTCCACCTCTGATGAAATCCTATTACAGATGGATCCACATCTACTAGAATCCTGGTACAGATGGATCCATCTCTAATGGAATCCGACTACAGCTGGATCCACAATTGATGGAATCCTATGAGAGATGGGCCCATCGCAACTGAAAGTCTATTACAGATCGATCCGCTCCAACTGGAATCCTAACATTGATGGTCCACCATTTAATAGAATCCTGCTACACATGGATTCACCTCTAACAAAATCCTATTACAGATGGATCCACCTCTAATTGAATATTATTAGAGATGGGTCCACCTATAATGGGATCCGATTAGACATGGATTCACCTGTAATGGAATCCTATATGAGATGGATCCACCTCTCATAGAATCCTAGTAGCGATCGACCCACCATTTACACCCCCTCCCTACAGAAGGTTTTCTTTTGTGGCGGATTACGAATTGATTCCTTTTGTGGCAAAATATACAGTGATTCCTTTTGTGTCGGATTACACATAGATCCCTTTTGTGGCGAATTACAAATCAATTGTGTTTGTGGCGGGTTTCAAATTGATTCCTTTTGTGGCGGATTTGAAATGCATGTCTTTTGTGGCGGATTACAAATTGATTACAAGGATGATGATGCGGGTGATGGCGATGCAACGCAGCAAAACGAGGTGGTACGCACACACGGTTTTATCAACTCCACGGGGGGGGGTGTACCCGAGCTCCCACAATGGCTACTTCCAAATGAAATCTCTTATTGGGGAGCTTGTTTTTCGCGGCTGGGCCCTCCCGCGCAGCGTCGGGAGGTCCCAGATGGATTTTCACCCCGGAACCGTTCCAGGATGAAAATCCATCTGGAACCCTCTCCCGACGCAAAAAAAGGCTCTGTCGGGGATGGGAGGGGGGGGGGTGTACCCGAGCTCCCAAAATGACAATTTTCCAAATGAGATCTCTTATTGAGGGGGCTTGTTTTTCGCGGCTGGGCCCTCCCGCGCAGCGTCGGGAGGTTCCAAATGGATTTTCACCCCAGAACCGTTCCAGGGTGAAAATCCATCTGGAACCACTTCCCGACGCAAAACGGCTCTGCCGGGGATGGGGGGTGGTGTACCCGAGCTTCCAAAATGGCAATTTTCCAAATGAGATCTCTCATTGGGAGCTTGTTTTTCGCGGCTGGGCTCGGCCGCGCAGCGTCGGGAGGTCCCACATGGATTTTCACCCCGGAACCGTTCCAGGGTGAAAATCCATCTGGGACCCTCTCCCGACGCAGAACGGCTCTGTCGGGGACGGGGGGGTGCACCCGAGCTCCCAAAATGGCAATTTTCCAAATGAAATCTCATATTGGGGAGCTTGTTTTTCGCAGCTGGGCTCTGCCGCGCAGCGTCGGGAGGTCCCAAATGGATTTTCACCCCGGAACCGTTCCAGTGTGAAAATCCATCTGGAACCCCCTCCCGACGCAGAACGGCTCTGTCGGGGATGGCGGGGGGTGTACCCGAGCTCCCCAAATGGGAATTTTCCAAATGAAATCTGTTGTTGGAGAGCTTGTTTTTCGCGGCTGGGCCCTCCCGCGCAGCGTCGGGAGGTCCCAAATGGATTTTCACCCCGGAACCGTTCCAGGGTGAAAATCCATCTGGGACCCTCTCCCGACGCAAAACGGCTCTGTCGGGGAGGGGGGGTGTACCCGAGCTCCCAAAATGGCAATTTTCCAAATGAAATCTCTTATTGAGGGGGCTTGTTTTTCGCGGCTGGGCCCTCCCGCGCAGCGTCGGGAGGTCCCAGATGGATTTTCACCCCGGAACCGTTCCAGTGTGAAAATAGATTTGAAACCCCCTCCCGACGCAAAACGGCTCTGTCGGGGATGGGGGGGTACCCGAGCTCCCAAATGAAATCTCATATTGAGGAGCTTGTTTTTCGCAACTGGGCTCTGCCGCGCAGCGTCGGGAGATCCCAGATGGATTTTCACCCCGGAACCGTTCCAGTGTGAAAATCCATCTGGAACCCCCTCCCGACGCAGAGCGGCTTTGTCGGGGATGGGGGGGGTGTACCCGAGCTCCCAAAATGGCAATTTTCCAAATGAAATCTGTTGTTGGAGAGCTTGTTTTTCGCGGCTGGGCCCTCCCGCGTAGCGTCGGGAGGTCCCAAATGGATTTTCACCCCGGAACCGTTCCAGGGTGAAAATCCATCTGGAACCCTCTCCCGACGCAAAACGGCTTTGTCGGGGATGGGGTGGGTGTACACGAGCTCCCCAAATTGCAATTTTCCAAATGAAATCTCTTATTGGGGGGCTTGTTTTTCGCGGCTGGGCTCTGCAGCGTCGGGAGGTCCCAAATAGATTTTCTCCCCGGAACCGTTCCAGAGTGAAAATCCATCTGGGACCCTCTCCCGACGCAAAACGGCTCTGTCGGGGAGGGGGTGTACCCGAGCATCCAAAATTATCATTTTCCATATGAGATCTCTGATTGGGGGGCTTGTTTTTCGCGGCTTGGCTCTGCCGCGCAGCGTCGGGAGGTCCCAAATGGATGTTCACCCCGGAACCGTTCCAGTGTGAAAATCCACCTGGAACCCCCTCCCGACGCGAAACGGCTCTGTCGGGGAGGGAGGGGGGCGTGTACCCGAGCTCCCAAAATGGCCGTTTTCCAAATGAAATCTATTATTGAAGGGCTTGTTTTTCGCGGCTGGGCCCTCCCGCGCAGCGTCGGGAGGTCCCAAATAGATTTTCACCCCGGAACCGTTCCAGGGTGAAAATCCATCTGGGACCCTCTCCCGACGCAAAACGGCTCTGTCGGGGATGGGGTGGGTGTACCCGAGCTCCCCAAATTACAAT
Source organism: Prorocentrum cordatum (assembly GCA_963575745.1). Classification (NCBI taxonomy): domain Eukaryota; class Dinophyceae; order Prorocentrales; family Prorocentraceae; genus Prorocentrum; species Prorocentrum cordatum. The sequence continues at coordinate 270,923 of CAUYUJ010004736.1, read as the reverse complement.
TTTCCAAATGAAATCTCTTATTGGGGGGCTTGTTTTTCGCGGCTGGGCCCTCCCGCGTAGCGTCGGGAGGTTCCAGATGGAATCCCACCCCGGAACCGTTCCAGGGTGAAAATCCATCTGGAACCCTCTCCCGACGCAAAACGGCTCTGTCGGGGATGGGGTGGGTGTACCCGAGCTCCCAAACTGGCCATGTTCCAAATGAAATATTGTATTGAAGGGCTTGGTTTTCGCGGCTGGGCCCTCCCGCGCAGCGTCGGGAGGTCCCAGATGGATTTTCACCCCGGAACCGTTCCAGGGTGAAAATCCATCTGGAACCCCCTCCCGACGCAAAACGGCTCTGTCGGGGATGGGGGGGGGTACCCGAGCTCCCAAAATGGCCATTTTCCAAATGAAATCTCTTTTTGGGGAGCTTGTTTTTCGCGGCTGGGCTCTGCCGCGCAGCGTCGGGAGGTCCCAGATGGATTTTCACCCCGGAACCGTTCCAGGGTGAAAATCCATCTGGAACCCTCTCCCGACGCAAAGCGGCTCTGTCGGGGATGGGGGGGGGTGTACCCGAGCTCCAAAATGGTAATTTTCCACATGAAATCTCTTATTGGGGAGCTTGTTTTTCGCGGCTGGGCTCTCCCGCGCAGCGTCGGGAGGTCCCAGATGGATTTTCACCCCGGAACCGTTCCAGGGTGAAAATCCATCTGGAACCTCTCCCGACGCAAAACGGCTCTGTCGGGGATGGGGGGGGGTGTACCCGAGCTCCCAAAATGGCAATTTTCCAAATGAAATCTCTATTGGGGGGCTCGCGGCTGGGCTCTCGCGCAGCGTCGGGAGGTCCCAGATGGATTTTCACCCCGGAACCGTTCCAGGGTGAAAATCCATCTGGAACCCTCTCCCAACGCAAACGGCTCTGTCGGGGAGGGGGGGGTGTACCGAGCTGTCAAAATGGTCATTTTCCAATGAAATCTCTTATTGGGGGGGGGGGGCTTGTTTTTCGCGGCTGGGCCTTCCAGCGTAGCGTCGGGAGGTTCCAGATGGATTTTCACCCAGGAACCGTTCCAGGGTGAAAATCCATCTGGAACCCTCTCCCGACGCAAAACGGCTCTGTCGGGGATGGGGGGGGGTGTACCCGAGCTCCCAAAATGACGATTTTCCAAATGGAATATCATATTTAAGGGGGCTTGTTTTTCGCGGCTTGGCTCTGCCGCGCAGCGTCGGGAGGTCCCAAATGGATTTTCACCCCAGAACCGTTCCAGGGTGAAAATCCATCTGGGACCCTCTCCCGACGCAAAACGGCTTTGTCGCGGATGGGGCGGGTGTACCCGAGCTCCCAAGATGGCCATTTTCCAAATGAAATCTCTTATTGGGGGGCTTGTTTTTCGCGGCTGGGCCCTCCCGCGCAGCGTCGGGAGGTTTCAAATGCATTTTCACCCCGGAACCGCTCCAGGGTGAAAATCTATCTGACCCCCTCCCGACGCAAAACGGCTCTGTCGGGGATGGGGGGGGGTACCCGAGATCCCAAAATAGCCATGTTCCAAATGAAATCTTTTATTGGGGGGCTTGTTTTTCGCGGCTGGGCCCTCCTGCGCAGCGTCGAGAGGTCCCAAATCGATTTTCACCCCGGAACCGTTCCAGTGTGAAAATCCATCTGGAACCCTCTCCCGACGCTAAACGGCTCTCTTGGTGGCTTCTGTGAGGAGCCCAATCAGGGCTTCTGTAAGGAGCCCAGTGAGGGCTTCTGCAAGGAGCCCAGTGAGGGCTTCTGTAAGGAGCCCAGTGAGGAGCCCAGTGAAGGCTTCTGCAAGGAGCCCAATAAGGGCTTCTGTAAGGAGCCCAGTGAGGGCTTCTGTAAGGAGCACAATAAGGGCCTCTGTAAGGAGCACAATGAGGGCTTCTGTAAGGAGGCGAATAAGGGCTTCTGTAAGGAGCCCAATAAGGGCTTCTGTAAGGAGCCCAACAAGGGCTTCTTACAGGAGCCCAGGAAGGAGCTGACAGAAGCCTTCTGGGAGGAGCTCAAAATGGGTCCAGATGGGTTTTCACACCGGAACGGTTCCAGGGTGATTCTGGAACCTGACACGGTCAGTGTCAAGCTTATAGAATCACCCCGGAACGGTTCCAGGTGATTCCAGAACCTGAAACGGTGGATTTTGACGGAGGGCCCCGCTGGCTGTGTTCACATGCGTCCCGCACCACACAGTATGGCGCTTTGTGGTCCGATAGGGAGCTCCACCCAAGGCGCTATCGTTTGTGTTCACATGCGTCCCACGCCACCCACTACGGCGCTTCGTGGCCCCACAGGAAGCTCCACTGGCGGGGCCCCAGGTGCTGTGTTCACATGCGTCCCGCTCCACCTAGTACGGCGTCTCGTGAACCCATACGGAGCTCCACCGAAGGCCCCAATGGCTGTGTTCACATGCGTCCCGCGCCACCTAGTACAGCGTTTCGTGGCTCTGGGGCGAGGGAGGGGTGCAGCTGCGCAGGCCCGCTGTAGTCGACGACGGCGACGACGACGACGAGGACGAGGATAAGGACGAAGACGGGGACGACGGCGGACGACGTCGGCGGGCGACGACGACGACGACGACGCACTGCGGATGCCCCCCCCATGGGGGGGTGGGGGGTGATGCGTAGGCCCGCTGTAGTCGACAACGACGACGACGGCGACTGCAGAAAAATTGCCAGGGGGGCAGACGATGAACACATGAGTTCTGGCGTCTGGATTTTATTAACTTGCCCAACTCATGTATTTTGAGGCCCACCGGGGGGGGGCGTTTTATTAAACCGCTTGCTCCCATTCACACCGTAACCCTAACACCCGAACCCTAGCAAGACAAACGTAACGCCCGAAACCCAACCGTAACACCCTAACACTACCCCCCCTAATCCTTACACTATTATCCTAACACCCTGACCCAAATACCCGAGCCCGAATTACTTCTAACACCTAGCCCTAAAACCCTAGTTAACCCTAAGTCCCTGACTTTCGCCCCTAACCCTAACACTCTGACGATAAACCCACCGCAACTCTAACCCTTATAATCCCACCACCCTACCCCAACGCGCTAGACCTAACACCCCACCCTTCACCCGAACACCCTAAATCTTACCAAGTCCTCTAGCCCTAACGTGCAAATCGAATGCTTATCTCGAAAACCTGGTTCCAAACTCCGGATTCCGGGTTCTAGATTCCGAATTACAGGTTCCGGGTCCGGGTTCCAAATTCGGGGTTCTGGGTTCCGCGGTCGGGGTTCCCAGTTCCTGGTTCAGGTTCCGAGTTCGGGGTTCCGAATTCCGGAATCCGGGTTCCAAATACCGGATTCCGGATTCCACATTCCGGGTTCCGAATTCGGGTTCCAAATTCCGGGTGCTGCGTTCCGGGTTCCTGGTGCCGTGTTCTGGGGTGCTGGGTTCTGGGTTCTGGGTTCCGGGTTCTGGGTTCCGGGTTCCGGGTTCCAAGTTCCGGGTTTCGAGTTGCAGTTCCCGGGTTCCGGGTTCCAGTTTCCGGCTTCTGGGTTCCAGGCTCGGGGATCCGATGAGGACATGCTTTTTTGTTCATGCCCAGGGAGGGTTCACATGCGTCTCCCCCGCCCAATGCAACGCTGCGTGGCCCCGTGCGCAGCTCCACAAAAAGCCCCAGTGGCCGCGCCGCATGCGTCTCCCCTATCCAAAACAGCGCTTCGTAGCCCCATAAAGGGGGCCCCACCGAAGACCCCAGTGGCCGCGGCCGCATGTCCCCCCCCCACCCATTATATATACATATATATAGAGATATATAGATAGATAGCTCTTCGTAGCCCCATGAGGAGCTCCACTGAAGGCTCCATTGGCCGCGGCCGCGTGCACCGAAGGCTTCATTGTCGACGTTCGCATGCGGGCCTTGGGCCCATTTCGGCACACCCTTTGTACATTTCGTGGCCCCAGAGGGAGCACCACCGAAGGCCCCAATAACACTCGCATGCGATTCACACGACCACCATTACGGCACACTCCCCACGTGCTTCGTGCCCTCATCAGGAGCTCCACCGAAAACGGTACGTAACCACAACGCGGTATTCACAACTGCATATGGTTGGGTCCTTCGCCAAGATACCTTCTTTGACGGCCCTGGGCTCCGTGGAGGCCAAAATCCGGCCCCAAATGGAGGAAGCGGGTCCTGCGCACATCTTTCGAATCGTTCCAAGATCAGAGAGAACGCGTTTCACGGGCTCTTGCCTGGGGAACATTCGGCGGCGCGTTTCGAACCAGGGGCGCCCCCCCCCCCCCCCCCCCACACTCGGCGCCGTCGATCAAAACCAAAGGGACTCCCCTCCCCCCAAAACCCCCCCCCCTCCCGAACCCCCCCCCGCTCCGACGCAGCGACACTTACCACCACTACCACCACCACTGCCACCACTACCACCACTACCACCGCCTCAACCCACCACCACCACCATCAACAGCAACACACAACCACCACCACCACAGCCACCACCACAACCACAACCACAACCACAACTCACCATCACCACCACCACCACCACGAAAACCCACCACCACTACCACCACCACCACAATCTACCACACCACCACCACCGCCACAACCACCACCACTACCAGCAGCGTAACCCACCACCACCACCACAAACCACCACAAGCCACCATCACCACCGCCACCACCACCACAAACCACCGTCGTCCTCGTCGACGCTCCCCGCCACCGCCGCCCGCCGCCGCTGGCACCGGCGCCGGCCCAGAAATGGAAATCGTCGTCCCCGCCGCCGTCGCCAGCCGCCGCCGACACAAGCGCCGGCCCGAGGAGAGGGGACGCAGAGGAGGGAGGGGGGGGGAAAGGGGGGGTGCGAACCCCCCACCCCGCCCCCCCGGTCACGGGGGGGGGTTCGAACCCCCCCCCTCCATCCAGGGGGGGGGGGGGATCTGGTTTCCCCCCCCCTCCAAGCGACCTCAGAACGCGCTCTTTCCAAGATCAAATCTTCATCCCCGAGTCGACTCTTGGCAGCCCCGGGGCCCATGGCGGGCCCCCGGGGAGGGCCTCGAGAAACCCGCTCCCTCCACGGCGGGTCACCGCCGCCAGCATGACCACGGCGGAGGCGGGGAGCTCCCGGAGCTCGGCGGCGAGCGCGTCCAGCTGGTTGCCCAGGCGCGCCAGGTACTCCGCGACGCTGGGCAGGTCCTCTCCGGTATTGCAAGATGACGATTCGCAAAATAATGGGGGAGAGTGATTGACTAGTTCCCGAATCTTCGGCTTCCGCTTCGCTTCGGCTGCGTCTGGCCCGTCGACTGTCCAGGCGCGCGCCCGAAGAGGGCGGAAGGGAACGACGAACATGTAGCTTCGCGGTCGGGGGGGGGGGCAATTTTTCGAATCATCACCCTGGGCGCCGCCGCGTGGGCACGACCCCCGCTACTTTCTGGATCCGCATCCTGCACGAGCAGCTCATGGACAAGCGTTCGGCATCGAATCAGGAAACCTGGATCGGATCGGAACGCGCGTCGGATCGGGCCGCATCGGCTCGGAGGCGACGTCGAACCGGATCGGCTGCGCCAGGATGCGCCGCAGCGCCCCACAGACATCGGGCCGCATCGGACCGCCGAAATGCCAGGATCGAATCGGATCGGGGCGGCCGGCTTCGGTATCAATTCGGACCGATCGGGTCAAAATGGACCCTGTTATGGGAGCCTCGTATGTCCTCCACGTTCCATGTTCACACTATCCTGAGATGGGGGTTCTTACTTAGACGGCTCCGACTCCTGGAGCACCTTCCTCCTCCTCCTCCTCCTCCTCCTCCTCGTTCCCTTCTTCCTCGGCCACTCAGACTCACTCGTACTCAGACTTCCTCATCGACATGCCCGTACTCAGACTTACTCAAAGTCAGACCCACTCGCACTAAGACCCACTCTCACTCACGCTCAGACTCACTCGCACTCAGACTCACTCGTACTGAGATTCACTCTCACTCTGACTCACTCGCACCCAGACTCACCCTCATAAGCCTTCGCGACCACTCACTGAGGATGTCTCGAGCGAGGCGCTGGTCTCAGCACTCCCGACGGGGGGAGCCGCCCGGACGCTTCCACGGGCCCGTCCGCGCCCAGGTGTTGGGCATGTCTCGGTCGGGATGCCTGGCTGCTTGCTTGGACCCCTCTGCTTCTCGGAGCAGACTGTGAGGACGCCTCCAGCGAGGCGCTGGCTCCAGCACCCCCCAAGGCGGGAGCCGCCAGGATGCTTTCGCGAGCCCCGTCGCGCCCAGTGTGTGGGGATGCCTCAGACGGCCTCAGACGGCTTGCCCCGTCTGCTTGCCTGGGCTCCTCTGTGCATCGTCCCCTGGCCTATCCCCTCGTGCACCCCCGCCCTGGGGCCGCTGCCCCCTCCACCCTCTTCCGCCCTCCCCCCTTCTCCTCCCTTCTCCTCCCTTCTCCTCCCTCCTCCCTCCTCCTCCCTCCTCCTCCTTCTCCTCCTCCTCCCTCATCCCTCCTGTCCGTCGCAAACTTAAGGTCGAACCTCCAGGCTCAAACCCCGTGGCTTGACCTCCCCTTCGGGGGCAAGCCCGGGGGGGAAGGAAGGAAGCGAGAGTGGGCGGGCCTTCTCTAAGAAGACTCGAAAGACCCCCGGCCTTCCGAGAAGTGTTATAAGCTTATGTTGCTCCCATCGCACTTAAGGACCACATCCCAGAAATAGTTTCGAGCACCCAAACCAATATCGAAGCAATGTTGAACGAGTGTCGCCTCCCAGGGCCCGACACGCGAAAGCCCTCCAGTTTCGGTTCTTTCGTGGTGCTCGACATTTTTTTTGGCGATCAAAGCTAGAGTAGATTGGAACATCATAATTCGAGGCCTTCCGCGAAGACACCAAAACACTTCTCAGAAAGCGCGGGGGCTTCTGATAGGTCCCGCCGCCTTCTGGGAAGGCCGTCTCCTTCTCCTACTCCTTTTTCCTTATCCTTCTCCTTCTGGGAAGGCCTTCTCCTTTCTCCTTCCCCTTTGGGAGGAAAGTGCAAAGGAGAAGGTCCTTCTAGGAAGGCCTTCTCCTCCTGATTTATTCCCTCCCCCCTCGCCCGCCGCCGACCCCTCCCCTGCTCCGTGCCTGACGCTCGCCCACGCTCCTTCGATCCTCCTCCCGCTCCTCCCGCCCGGTTCCCCTTCCCGCCGCTGTCCTGGGGCGGCGAGCGAGGGGGGGCAATGAGCAGGGGCGGGCCGCCCCAGAAGGCTCGGAAGTTCCCCGGCCGTCCGAGAAGCTTTCCGAGCCTCCCCCGAAGATGCAGCAGACTTCCCAGAAGGCCAGAGGAGGGCTTCTGAGAAGTCCCGCCGCCTTCTGAGAAGGCCTTCTCCTCCTCACTTCCCCCCCTCGCTCACCGCCGAGTCATGTTGGCTCGAGCCTCGGCGACGAGTCACGGTTGCCTCGCCGCTCGCTCTTTCATGCTGCGACCCTCCCGCGTGCCTCGGAGTCCCGGGGATCCTCCGCGGGCTGAAGCCCTCCCGGGGCCTCCGCGCCCCAGCAGACGCGCCAGGGCGAAACTGGCACCTAAACCATACGCAAGCGCGTCAGGACATCGAGTCGACGCGGGCGGGCGCTGACTTTGAGTTTCACGCTAGAAGGCCACCAGAAGTTTGACGCAAGGCAGGGATACAGGCGACACATTGGCGTCAAAGCACCGCGACACAGACGAGAAGGACAACTATGTTAAAACAGTGACAAACACGTTGCGATACTAGTTTGAAACCTTGTTTCATCCTGGGTAGTATTCTCTGGTCTCCAAATCGCGGCGAAAAGCCTGGTCGTCTGGACTCAACTTCGCCTGGGTGTATTGCCATGATGCGTACGTCACTGGAGATAAATGGGCGTCGTACTTCGTGATACTTTGCACTTGTATTAACACACACGTCCTCAGAGTGCATCAGCGTGCGTCCGGTAATCGGTGAGAACGCGCCAGTTCACGTCGAGCTTACCTCGATTTGGTGTCGATCAGCGCCGACTGACGTCGGTTCGCATCGGTTCGCAGGAGCCAGCACTAGAGGCCTCGCAAATGGGCTCCGAGCAGATGAGCGCGGAGGCTCGCGCGGCTTCTTCAATGCATCGCCGATGGATCGGCGACGCATCGTCAACATCGGCGGTGCATCAGCGACGTCGGAGTGGAGAAACTTTGGCTCCACATCGAGCCGCATCGCCGATACATCGGCGATGCGGCGCGATCCTCCGATCCCATCTACTCGGACCCCATCTGGGAGGCCTGCAGTCATCGTGCTACCATGAGGAGCGCATAACAAGGAACGAAGGGGCTTTTCTGGCCGCGGCGGGCCTAGGCCAAGCACAGGTTTCACTACATGCATCTCACGGAGCGGCCCGAAAACCCGAGCCCCTCCTGATCCCAAAGCGGTCCTTACCTCGGCGCCTTCGCCTGTTTTTCCTCCGCGCAGCGTCGTGCAGCGAGCGCAGCCAGCGCGCCGGCAAGGAAGTCGGCGAGCAGGCGGATGGCGAGAGGCTCGGAACCCTCTCCGAGACTGCGGTTTCCCCGAAGGCCGGGGGGCTTCTGAGAAGCCTTGAGAAGGCCTGCCCCCGCACATTGCCCCCCTCGGCGCGCCGCCACGGTCTGGAAGGTATGCGTTTTTGTTTGCTCTGGGCTTCGACGTTTGGCCGGGGTGATTTTTTACGTTTTACTCTGGGTATGCGTGTTTTTTCATCTGGGAACTCCAGATCCCTGATTCATCGTCCCCGGGGTCCGGCTTTTTAAGGCGCCTTTTTCGTAACTGGGGGGTCCGGTTTATTAGGGCGCTTTCTTTGGATTGGAGCTTAGGGGTCCTGTTTATAAAGGCGCCCCGTCGAGGGGTCCTCCGGTTTTTTAGGGGGGGTCGATAAATAAGGGATTTGGAGTATGCGTTTTTACGTTTGGCCAGGTTTACTCTGGGTTTCGACGTTTTACTCTGGGTATGCGTTTTTTACTCTGGGTTGCTCTGGGTGGGGGAGGGGGGAGGTCCGGGTCTTGGCCAGTGCTTAGTCGATATGCTTTTGCCAGTCGCGCCAGCAGACTGGGGAGAAGGATCCTGACCAGTCGCCAGAAGCAGCCGCAAAAGGCAGACAAGATCTGGTCTGGAGGGGCGGGGGTGTGGGGGGGGGACTGGGCCCGCGCTGATCGGCGAAACAATGAGTGAACAAAAGGCGACAAGAACGCAGTGCCCATGAACGTCCAAATTGTAGCACAGGAGGCTCCAAAAAAGGAGGCCCCCCGCGAATTGCCACTGCAGGTCCTCCAGCCGCCGCAGCTGCAGGGCCTCCGACTGCTTCACCTCCTCCAGCGCCCGGATGGCCGCGGCCGCGCTCCGCCTTGCCACGGGCAGCAGCTCGCGCGCGTGCCCCAGCGTCCTGGGCTGGAGCGCGGCACGGAGGTCTGAGCTGGACGGACCACCTGCCAGACCACCTCAGCCCAACCCGAACACCCACATTTCGAGTTTTTTTTTTGGGGGGGGGGGGCGGGTGCCACGCGTGTTTTTCTCTCAGTGCTCCCCAGCGCCCCACCGCTGGGAATGGAGGGCCGGTTGGGGCCCTCGGATGGGTTGGGGTGGTTTGGTGGGCTTGGTGATGGGTACGGTCAGGAACTGTTGCATATCGTGTCGCGGCAGCAGCCCCGGCGACGCGCGATCCCTTGCACGCGGATGGCGTGTCGCTGCACTCTGCGGGGCGCGAGGCTGAGAAAGGCTCGCGACGTTGACGCTGGAAGGCCGAGAACAGGATAGCGTGTCGCACAGAGGCGCGGTGGGCCAGAGCCAGCGGCGCGACACGCTATCCTCCAAAAGTTTCCGACCAACCCAAAGGGTGGCACCCTCAGATCCAGGCGATGCATTTTTTTCACACTAGGCGTGGGCGCCACTTTTCGGGCCCAGGGACTCTCACAGCTCGATCTGGCTTGAAAAATGCCCCAGGCAGATGGGGTCTGGGACCCTGGTCGTGACTTTTCGCTATGTTGCCTCCAGGGTCGAAACTGACAATTTTTTCGAGCCGCATCCAGCCGTGGCGACGGGGGACCCTTCCTTGGAGGGGAAGACAACGGGGACCATGATCAAGACTGAACCCGGAAACGCCGTCTCGATCTTGGTCACCGTCGATCGTTGTCAGCATCAAGTCGTGAATCACCCTCGCGAATCGGCGAAAGCCAGCATGGACCATGACCAAGATCGGCGTCGACAAGATCCCGCGACATGTAGGTCATGGCCGGTATGTTCCTTCCCTCGATTCCCCCCCCTTTGTGCTGGCCGCAGCCAGTAAGGGGCCACCGAAAGAGAACGAGGAGGAGGAGGAGGAGACGGAGGAGGATACGGAGGAGAAGGAGGATGAGGATGAGGAGGAGGAGGAGGAGAAGGATGACGAGGTTAGAAAGTAACTCACGGAAGGCGTTCGTCGTCCCCGTGGCGCCCAATACCACGCCCAAAAGCGCGCAGAGCGGACGTGATGCATCTCCCTCACTTGAGCAGGGACCGACCGTCCCGGCATTTCTATCGGCCTACCACGAATTTTCCTTGGAACCAAAACATGTTCTAATAACAATAGCAATGTTCTTAGAACATAAACCAGATGTGCAAAAGCACGACAGCCCCGGCCAGACATGTTTTAAGAACACTTCGTGCAGACCGCACAAAAGGTTCTTAGAACATTGCTTGGTAGGCATATAGGCACACCTGGCGTGACTCACCTGGCGTGAGCGCAACTCGGCGCCCAAGACGGCTCCCAGTCCTGAGGCCGCTGCTGGCGCACTCCGCCGTGAGCTCCACGCCGCGCTGCATGCCCACCGTCGCGGCGGCCGCGCCGCCCTGCGCGACGCCGGCGCCCGCCCGCAGGGCCCACGCGGACTGCTCCGCGGCGGCGCCCGCGAGCCAGCAGGCCTGGCCCCCAAGCTGGCGTGCGCGGGCCGCGGCCCCACGCAGGGCGGCGGCCACGGCGTCGCGGAGCTCCTCCATGTCCCGCAAGGGCCGCCCGGGCGGAGCCTGGGCACTGCCGCACCGCGAGAGAGGCACGTCGGGAGGCCTTCGGCAGTTTCTGGCCAACGGGGCCCCTCCTCGGGCAAGCGGGTGACCATCAAGCAGGGACTGCGGGGGTCTGGGTGGATGCGTGTCTGTGGGCCCTCTCGGAGGCAGGCAAGGACTGGCTCGTGGCGCAAAGTCTGGGTCCGAAGGTAACTCGGACACATCACATCACAGGGACACATATGGACGCCGAGATGGGGAACTGAGGGGCATGGACATACAAAAAGGACGGGCCGAGAACGGGCCCCGGGGAGTGGGCCGAGACCTCCAGGGGCAGGCGCTGTGACAAAACCCACGACGTCGGGGGGGCCAGGAGGGCGGTGCGCTCGCTGGCAGGGCGGGCCTCGCCCGCGGGCTTCCAGATCGGCGTGCCAGGCCCGCCCTTTTGAGCCAGGACGGCGGCGAACTCCTCCGCAGGATCGAGGCAAGATCGAGACACCACCGCGCGGAGATACATCGGGAACCTCCTCCTCCTCCTCCTCCTCCTCCTCCTCCTCCTCCTCCTCTTCCTCCTCCTCCTCCTCCTCCTCCTCCTCCTCCTCCTCCTCCTCCTCCTCCTCCTCCTCCTCCTCCTCCTCCTCCCCTCCTCCTCCTCCTCCTCCTCCTCCCTCCTCCTCCTCCTCCTCCTCCTCCTCCGCCTCCTCCTCCTCCTCCTCCTCCTCCTCCTCCTCCTCCTCCTCCTCCTCCTCCTCCTCCTCCTCCTCCTCCTCCTCCTCCTCCTCACTCCTCCTCCTCCTCCTCCTCCTCCTCCTCCTCCTCCTCCTCCTCCTCCTCCTCCTCCTCCTCCTCCTCCTCCTCCTCCTCCTCCTCCTCCTCCTCCTCCCCTCCTCCTCCTCCTCCTCCTCCTCCTCCTCCTCCTCCTACTCCTACTCCTCCTCCTCCTCCTGCACCGAGCCGGCATCTCTGGAGGGTGGTCGGGGATCCGCGGCAGTTCCGGAACGCCTTTGAGCGATGTGCAAGCGACCTGGCGTGCTCTGGAACGACTCGTGCCTGTCCTACCGGAGGCCTGCTTGGCTCCTCCTCCCCAGGCCCAGGGCGTCCCATGCGCACGGCTCCAGAGCTGTCGACTCCATCTTGCGCGGGTCCTGGGATCTGGACGGGCTACGGGAGGTCCCAGAATAAGCAGATCGTGCCCTCCTTGTTCTCCCGGGGCGCTCGCTGGGGGCCTGGGTTCGGCCATGTCTTCCTTTTCCTATGCAACGCTCGCACGGAGGGTAGTCTTACTTGCGCTCTCTGAAGAATTGGCTGGCCGACCCACACTTAGAATGGCTGTTTGGGCTCCTGCGTGCCTTTGCTTCCAGAGGCAGCTTGGGTTCCTATGGCTTCATGCGGGTGGACGTGCCGCACGTTCTGACGATCGCCTCGCTTACTGTGGGTTCCTGCGGGCTGTCGTGCCCGCAGTTTTTGGTGGCAGGCATGAGCCAGAATATAAAACAACATCTTAGACGGGGTCCGAGTAGATGGGGTCGGAAAACCCAACTCCGAGACATCGGCGATCTGTCGGCGATGCATCGGCGTTGTGCCGGCGATGCATCAACTTTGTGGGATGCATCGGCGCCGTCGGCGTGGAGGAAGTCGGCCTCCACATCCAACCGCATCGCCGATGAATCAGCGACACGTCGCGATCCTTCGACCCCATATATTCTGGTCCTATCTGGGAGGCCTGGATATCTGGGTTCCGGGTTACTGTCCGAAGGGCGGTTGTGCCGAACTGTCCATTAACTGCTTGGTTTCCTGACGGTTCGAACGGGCGGTTGCGGCGCAGCTTGGGGTAAGATGGTTGCCGACGACGTGAAGTGTGCGTGACTGGCGCACATAGAAGGTTTGTTGATTGTTTCATTTGTATGTCTTTCCTTCTCTCTCTCACACGTACACACACTTACGCACACTTATACACTCTCTCTCTCACACACTTACACACATGCTTACACACTCGCGCACTGACGCACTTACATTTACACACACTTACACACTTACACACTTACACACTTACAAACACACTTTCACACACTTACACACCATTCCACACACTTCCACGCACGTACACATTTACACACTTACACAACCTAGCACACGCACCTACACACTTATTCACTTACACACGTACGCACTCTATCATTTACACACTTTCACACTTACATTTACTTACTTACTTACTTACACACACTTAAACACACGCGCACTGACGCACTTACACACTTACATCACACTTACACACTTGCCACACTTACACACTTACACACACACACACACACACTTACGCCCCTACACACTTACACACAAACACACACACACACACTTACACACTGACACATTTACACACTTACACAAGAACCCGGGATAAACACGTTCGGGGCCTGGGGGGGGACAAGGGGAGGAGGGAGAGAAGGGAGAGGGGGAATCATCCCACAGCCCTGCCACACGCTCGTGATTGTGGAGGCTGATCTGGTGAGACTACCATGGCCATGCTCAGCGTTTTTGATGCTGTTCCTAGTCAACATGAGATGATAACAACTTCGATTCGCAATTTCCCCCGTGGATTATCACGTTCGGCCTCCGCGCCCATCTCCACAATTAAACCATATTGAACTGGGATAAGAAAAAAGAGTGGGTTAAAAGGGGGGTAGGTTTTATTATCCGAGGCAGGGGGTTACACGCACACGCAGAAACTGCCACACATGCGCACAAGGTGCCACATATATATATATATATATATATACACAAGGCTTCTCACAGGCACACAAAGGCCTTCACGCACAGGGTTCCACACGCAGGGTTCTGCTCACACGCAAGGCTCCACATACGCGCACATTTGAAAATTACAAGTGTCAAGCTGAGCTCGATACGGGTGGAACGGGATGTCGGCGAACTACCTGGTTCTTCCCCCTTCCCGCCCCCCACGACCCCCCACGCCCTTAAACTAACGTTTTTGGCGTGGCGGCAGCGTGAGCCCCACATACTGCCGCGTCCTCGTCAGGGCCCGCTTCTGCAGCAGTGCGGGCAAATTCACGCTGGACCGGGCCAACGCCCACCCATCTTCAATCACCCCTCCCTCCAGGCGGCAACAAACGAGACTCCCCTGAGGCACAGGGGCCCCGCGACACAACACTGGCCGGCTTCAACGTGAGATCTCCCTGCCTCGTCGAGCACCAGCGCGGGTTGCCCCCCCCGTTCGTCTTCCCCGTGGCACCGTCCACCCCTGCACCTACTCCTATCCGTGCCTGCAGCGCCCAACGCCCCGAAGATGATGAAGCCGTCCTTTATAACTATCCCAAAGCTTTCCGCCAGAGCGAAGTCGTGCATGCAGGCATCGTGTCGATGAAGAAACCGAAACGCTCTCGCCGGAGATCTCGACGTCGAGCTTCTCCAATCTGCTCTTCCACTCCATTCTCTTTCCCCGCCCGAATCCTAATTCTGGAGGCCCCCCCCCGTCTGTGGCGAATGTGTACGTGCATGCGTGCACATTTTCGTGGTTGTCGATGATAAAACCGTGCGACCTCATTATCCTAAACCTTCTCGCCAGGGATCTCGTCTTCGAGCTTCTTTACTATATCCTGACGTTTTTGATATGATTGTTTCGCCCTTATCTCAATTACCGAGAGGCCCCCTGTCCGTAGAGAGTTTGTGCATGCATGCATACTTGATTCGTAGCTGTCGATGATGAAGCCGTCCTGTCTAAGTATATGAAGCATTCTTGTTGGAGATATCTACGTCGGTATTATTCAGTACATCCTTCTTCGTCGCCCTAATTCTAATTCCTGAGACGCCCCCTGTCCGAAGCAAATTCGTGCACGCATGTATCTTCTCTTCGTGGTCGACGATGATGAAGCCGCCCTATCGAATCATTCTAGAACTTTCTCGCCAGGGATCTCGCCGTCGAGCTTCTCTACTACACTTTTCTACAACATGTCTTTCACGCCTTTGATCATAATTCCCGAGAGGCCCCCGTGTCCGCAGCGAGTCCGTGCATGCATGCATTCATATGCTATTCGTTGTTGTCCACGGTGGCCCAACGACCCGATCTTGGCTCCCCCACCCGACACCCCTACACATACATACCCCAATCCCTGCCGCCAACGTCTCACCACACGACGATGGTGAACTCGTCCTTGTTCAAAAACAATGATTTTGAAGGTTCGGCCGCAA
Organism: Prorocentrum cordatum; assembly: GCA_963575745.1. Classification (NCBI taxonomy): domain Eukaryota; class Dinophyceae; order Prorocentrales; family Prorocentraceae; genus Prorocentrum; species Prorocentrum cordatum. The sequence goes on along the minus strand of CAUYUJ010004736.1, from coordinate 255,782 downwards.
AGCGCACAATTGTGAAGGCTGAGCGCGTGGAACGGGATGTCGTCGAACTACCGGCTTCTTCCCCCTCCCCCCCCACCCACGACCTTACGAGAGTAACTAGCACAAAAAAGTTTGGCGTTTCGGCAGCGTGAGCCCCCCATACTGCCGCGTCCTCGTCAGGGCCCGCTTCTGCAACAGTGCGGGCAAATTCACGCTGGAGCGGGCCGACGCATTATGTACCATATTCAATCCCCTTCCCCTCCAGGCGGCAACAAACGAGACTCCCCTGAGGCACAGGGCCTCACGACACAAGACAGCCCGGCTTCAACACACGCACACATCTGGTTGCAGTGACCCGCTTAACTATGCACTTACCCGCATCAACTGTTAGAGATCCAGGCGCTGCCATCAGCATGTGGAAAGCGTGTAGCCCGCGAATGGCCATACTCCCTTGGCATTTCTACATTCGCTCAAGAACCAAAGCCAGTGACGAGCTGCTGTTTCGCCGCTGTGACGGTGACGGCGATTTAGATGGCGAGAGTGAAGTGCTTGTGGCGATCGTGATGGTGACAATCGATAATGATGATGCTGACGATGACGACGACGATGACGATCCAGATGACGATAACGACGACGAAGAAAAAGATGACAACGACAACGACGACGACGATGATGATGCTAATGCTGATGCTGATGCTGCTGATGATGATGATGATGCTGATTGTTATATTGATGGTGATGATGATGATGCTGCTGATGATGATGATGATGATGATGGTGATGATGATGATGATGATGATGATGATGATGATGATGATGAACATCATCATGATAATGTCGGTTATGATGCATCTGATGATGATGCTGCTGATGCAGATTCTGATGTTGCTGATGATGATGCTGATGCTGATGCTGATGCTGATGATGATGATAATGCTGTTGCTGCTGCTAGTGAGGATGGTGATAATGATGATGATGCTGATAATGATGCTGATACTGATGATGATGGTGATGATGACGCTGATGATGATGATGATGGTGATGCTGCTGCTGCTGCTGATGATGATGATGATGATGACGATGATGATGATGATGATGATGATGATGATGATGATGATGATGATGATGATGATGATGATGATGATGATGATGATGAGCGGGAGTCCAGTAAGAGCAGGAGCAGGCACACCCTGCCGTCGGTTACCAATGTGTGGATAAGTTCATTGGTCCCTGCCAGGTACGAAGGCCTCGCGGCCTGGCGGGCAGCTGCGCCATTCTGGTGCAGAGATCCGTGCGTGATCCGCCCTGGCACGCCAAGGGCTGTGAGGAGGCGGAGGAGGCGGACGAGAAAGAAGCAGAACTCTCGTCTACACTGCATGCCCCGAACGGTACCCACCACCTTCACCACCCGCTGGTCTCGCGCTCGGCTCCCCCCCCACGCCTGGGAGAGCATCACGAGGCGATTAGACTCCTCCAGGGCCTACGGACTCGTCAGAAACCCCGCGAGAACCCGTAAGAACGAGAGCTCCGATGTCGTTGCCCCTGACCTACTACTGAACCAGGCAGCGCAGCAGCGGCAGCGGGGCCCACCGGCCTGACGTGCCAGATTCTGTTCGCTCCATTTTGGACCCCCGGAGTCCCCCTGGGCCCCGGGTGGAGTGCTCTGGAGGCCGTGGGGTCCTCCTTGGAAATCCTGGAGAGACCTTGGGCCAGAGCCGCTTCGACGGTCGGGAACTTTGGCGCAACGTGTCGTCCCGGCGGCCCTGGCGACGCTTTGCGAGCGGATAGCTTGTCGCTCCGCTCCGCGGGGCGGGATGCTCGGAAAGGCTCGGGACGTAGACGCTTGGGGACTGGGACGTGGATAGCGTGTCGCGCCGAGGCGTGGTGGGCCAGAACCGGCGGAGCGACACGCTGCCCAAAAGCTCCCGACCGTAGCAGCGCCCGGTAGCAGCGCGGCAGGGGCAGCGGGGCCCACCGGCCCGCTATGCCCGAGCTGCGGTGCGGCCCTTGCGCCCCGTGCTAGCCCGCCGCCAACGGGGTCATGCGCGAGGGCCGCCTGCCGAGGCAGCGGGGGGCACGGAACGGAGAGGCCGAGCGGGGGGATTGGAGGAGGAGGGCAGGAGGAGGAGGAGGAGGAGGAGGAGGAGGAGGAGGAGGAGGTGGACGAGTAGTAGGAGGAGGAGGAGGAGGAGGAGGAGGAGGAGGAGGAGGAGGAGGAGGAGGATGTATCCTGTCCTTCCCCTCCCTCCTCCCACCTCCTCCCTCTCACCTCCTCTCCCTCCTCCAGCGCGAGTCGCCAGAGGTCTCCCCCAGAAGCCAACCAGGGGGGCCCCAGGACCATCAAAGACGAACCCGCAAGACGGGCATCCACTCCCTGGGGGATTGGTTTGTGCCCCCTGGGCCGCGCATGGAAAAAAACACACATTGTCGGATGCCTGGGATCGTGAAAGCGGCCGGAATACCGTGTTAGTTCTCAAAGCCCCACACATCCAGCGGGTATCTTTTGGGGCCCTCTCGGGGGCCTCTGAGGCCGTCTTGGGCCAGCATTGGCGGCCTTCTGGGCCGTCTTGGAGCTTCGCAAACTAGACAAGTGGAGAGCCCCACAACCATCGAGCAACCTTTGCAAAATCAGCGAGTTTGGCCTCTCGGGGCCAGCGCCTCGAAGGCTTCCTGGGCCGTCTTGGAACGATCGTTCGGCGATTTGGGGCCAGACCCTGAAGGACGGGACGGGGTGGGCATCATGGAAGGCTCAAAATGAAAAGAGGCATCATACGGTGGAACATTTGATAAGGAACCCTTAGATAAGGAATCCAGGGTCTGGAGGCCGGTGGAACTCCCATCGAGGCTTGGCCATGGATAACACCGCCGCCCTCATCAGATAAGGAATCCTCGAGAGTCTGCAGCCTCCTGGGCGCATTCCTTAACCAACGCCCCCACCGTAGCCTCATCGTTTATCTTCTCATTGACTCCATTCCATGCGTCGCATGCTCTCCCCTCCCCGGGGCCGGCTCTTCATCCCCGGGAGTTCTTTGACGGCCGCTCTGGGCCTGCCAGCGACCTCCGAAGGCACCGAATCGGGGGAGCACGGGCGCCTCGACCTTGCTGCGGGGGCGCCCAAGAGAAGGGCGTCCAAGAGAGGGGCTCGCAAGTCATGGCCGAGGCACGTGCGCGGCCTAGAAGGGGGGGCAGGAGACGCCCTGAAAGACGAAGAAGGAGGCCATGAAGTCTGGGAGATCCTGCGACCCACGCCATGATATTCCCCCCTCCCCCCACCCCCAGTCATCACCACCTCTTCGGCCGCCCCAGATTGTTCGAGCCGCAGGATGTCTGGGATGCCGCTGCCTGGCAGTCTGGGTCCTCTGGGATTCCGCTGCCTAGCAATCCGGGATAACACCCGTGACCGGCCTCGCCCCCGCCCCCTCCCCCCTCCCTGGTCACGGCACGATTCGCGCCGGCGCCGTGTGGGCTGAGCCACTCTTCCGTACCCAAGCGGCGCTGGCGCGCATCATGACGTGACTGGCCCCCTACCCCCCCCTTCCCCCGGGCACGCCCGGTCTCGCCAGGGGATGAAACAACGCTCCCCAGGCTCGAGTCCTCCGGCCGCCGCGCTCAAGACTGGTCCCTGGACCCCCCCCCCCGTGGGCCCGTCTCGGACCGCGTTCCGAGCCAGGCCCCGCCGGCGGCAGCGTTCCGAGTGGCCCAGCGAAGCCCCGAGAGCAGGGAGGGAGAGCGTCGGGCGTCGATCCACTCCTCCGTGAGATCCGGCGGTGCGAAGCAGAGGGCTGCAGCATCGCACACAAAATCACGACTGGATGTCCCAATCCCCAACCCTTCTGCGGCACCTCCCTGAGCGGCTCGAGCCGTGAGGGTCCCACTCGAATCCCCGCGGAGGTTGCTAGGGAACAGGGGCACGAGCCGATACAGATGTGGGTACTGCCTGGCCGTACTTACGCAGCGTCCAGGCCAAGTGGGCTCCGCCCGCTTCGCGGAGCAGCTTAAAACCCACAAAAAACATTGGCTTTGCCAGGGAAAGCCCTCATAGCATCCACACTTTAATCCCCCGACCCCCTGGGCAACCCCTGAGGGCCCGAGACCGGGGGAAACCGCCCGCATCGCAAACAGCAAATGCCGCGCCCGGATCTTACTTGGACCTCCGCGGGGGCTGCTAAGAGTTAAGTGGATGCTACGGCAACTTGCATCTTGCCTAACTTGGCTTATGAATGACTTGCACATGCCCTCAACGGCTTTCGGGGGGCAAAGATCGGGGTTAAGCGAGCGGAGCCCACTCGCTGGAGTGACCGAAGCCTTTGCCACTCAGGGCAACCGCAGACCGCTAACAAACTGGGGTAGTTCAGATGTGACTTAGCTTGGTATCCACGCGGGGACAGCAGGCGGCACGAGCCACACCGAGGATGTACCACGGCGGATGTCTTGCGCACGCCAACAATAGGAAGGCACCAACTATACACCAACACCGATCCTGGCCAGGATCACCCTGGGCCCAGGATCGGTGTATACGCCCTCCTGCCTTGCGCAAGAAGGCATATACACCGATCCTGGGCCCAGGGTGATCCTGGGCCAGGATCGGTGTTGGTGTATAGTTGGTGCTCTCCGAAGCAACGCCGAGACCCGCTCAGTGCTGGTGGTGGCCGATGTGGGCGCCCCAGACGGCCGAGGCGACCGCAGCCACGGCCGGAGTGCTCACGCCGAGGGCGGCGGGCGCTCCCCCGAGGGGCCCCCCAGAAGCATCCGCTCGGCTGTGATTGTGGCCCTCTGTCTCGGGGGCGCGCAGGCATGGACTAGCGATCCGCGGATTTGGCGCGCGGTCGCCAAATCCATGGATCGGGGGAGGTGCCCTCCCCAAAATGCGGCCGGTGCCGCCCCGTTCGGCGGCGGAAATCCACGATTTCTCATGAAAACGAGACCCGTCGCTAATCCACGCCCCATGAACCCATGTTTGCGATCGCCTGACTGTCGTGCCCGGAAGCCGCTCAACATCCCCCTGCGCCTCCCCTCAGGTTCAGGGCTCCTCGGTCCTGGGTCGATCCAGACCCGGGTCAGTCGGGCCTTGCAGGATACCGCGCCCAAGCCTGGGTCAACGCAGCCCTGGCTCTGCAGCATCCTGCAAGACCTGGCGCTCTGACTGGTCCCCTCTGCATTGACCCCCGTCCCTTGAGCCCCGAGTTTTCTTGGGGTGGGGGAGAAGAGGGGGGGGACAATCTGCTTCCACAGCTGGTGCCAGCATGCGGATGCCACCACCCACTGGGGGGGAATTTGAAGACGACATGACGAGGCCGAAGAGGCAGAGAAGCAACAGCTCAGTCGACAATGTGCTGCTCACCTGTCTAAGGATCTGGTGCGGGGAGCCTGCTCTAGGAGGAGGAGGAGGAGGAGGAGGAGGAGGAGGAGGAGGATCAGGAGAGGAAGAGGAGGAGGAGGAGGAGGAGGAGGAGAAGGAGGGGGAGGAGGAGGAGGAGGAGGAGGAGGAGGAAGAGGAAGGAGGAATGGAGACTGCCGTGCGCGTCCCTGGAGCCCCGAGCGGCCACCTGAATCCAAGCAAGGCTTCCGGCCGACGAGGCGGCGGAGAGCACGGCGCGCGGCCGGGCGGCCGCCTCCGCGCGGCGCGGCCGCGGCGGCGAGGCGGCGGCCGCCGCCCCCAGCGGCGGCTGGCCCGCAGGCGGGGCCTGCGGCCGCACTGGCTCGTCGCGCAGGGCGCGCCAGACCTCGGGGAGGCAAACGAACCTATCGGTGAGAAAGATGCTTTGAATCGCTGTGTTGGGCCGCCGCCCCGTAGACGTATGATATATCTAAGTTGCGACACGTGCGCTCCGATGACGGATGTTAAGCTTGTAGGGGCTGGCGGCGCGCACAGGGGGGCAGGTGGAGGGGGGAAGGCTTCTTAGTAGGAGGAGGCTGCTTCTGAGAAGGCGCTGGCCATAGATCTATGTAGACAAGGCCCGCGCCTTCTCAGCAGCAGGGGTGTTTTTTTTAAGAAGCCTCCCGCCCTCCCCGTACCCTCCACTGCGCGCCGCCAAAGGGGGGGGGGGAGGAAGAGCGTCCAGATCTCTGCCGGGATGGCACATTTTCCCATCAGGGCGTCGTTCCCCAACCAGCGCTTGCGTAGGGGAGCTCTTCCTGCTCCTGCCCACGGAATGGGGGGTCGGCGTGCTGGGGCTTCGCCTGGTGCTCAGGCTGGTGGGTGCCCGTGGGCGCCTCGTGCGCTGGGCGCGTGTGCCGAGCTTCTGCCTGGTGCCCGCCGGTCGGCGCCTCGTGTGCAGGCCGGGTGTGCCGACGTTTCGCCCGGTGCCCACCCGTGGCGGCCCTGTGGGTGCCTCGTGCGCTGGGCGGCCGCGTAGATTGCACTGCACAGCTTGCACCACTCAGCCTGCGGCACACACCCTGCACCAAACAGAATGCACCACGCAGCTTGCGCCAGATACACTGCAGCGCGCAGCGCGCACCGCATGGCTCAAACCACGCAGCTTGCACAGCATAGCGCAGCTAACCACACAGCTTACACCACACAGCTTGCACCATACAATTTGCACCACACAGCTTGCACAACACAAATTGCAACATATACCTCACGCCCGATATATGGCAAACCATGGGTTACACCACATGTATTGCACCATATGGCTCACACATCCTCAATGCAACAACTCAATGAATGGGGTCAACACAGGCAACTATCGTTATCGATTTCCACTGCGCATGGATCTGGGACGAAATAATCCTTCGGGACATGGTAGGAACCTGTGGGCCGCGCATTGAACAATATCACGTCGTCGAATGTCGGGGCATGCTGGTACGCATGAGTTCGGTACCAAGGCAGCGAGAGGAAAACATGTTGGATCTGTCAGTGGCTTAATCTGGGTGAACTACTTTTCCGCGGAACACGACGTCCGATCAGTTTTGCGCATGTCCCACATCAGCTCGCACTACGGATCAAATCACATTGCCATTGAAGTCGTGAGACACAGCCAAGACGAAGAGGAAGGGGGCCACTCCAGGAGGCGTCCCGCAGAAGTGTCCCCCACACAAGTGAGTGAAGAGAAGGGGAGCCCGCGCGTGCGTACACCGACCAGGCACTGCCGAAGGCATTCGCACATCCTCGCGGCCAGGAGCAAAACCAGACAGGAGGCACGACGAGAGGGCGAGGAGGGGGGGGGCAAAGAGGAGAGGGCGAAGACACAAACACAGCCAGCAAGCACGCTGCGTCCATGACCCCACCGCGCAAGGCACGCGAGGCGGACGAGGGGGGAAGGAGAAGAAGAAGAAGAAGAAGGAAAACAACAATAATAGTAATACGATTGCGAAGAAGAAGACGCAGACGCATAAGAAAACAAATAATAATAATAATAATAATAACAATAATAGGAAGAATAAGAAGAATAAGAATAAGAAGAAGAAGAAGAAGAAGGGAGGCAGGAGAAGAAGAGCAAACTGATGACTGCTACGAGCGGTAGTGAGTGAAACTGCCGCCCCGGCCGCCCCCGAGGCCAGGGGCGAGCGCCGACGAAGTGTATCAAAAACTGCCGTGCACTGCAGTGCTGTGACCGGGAGGAGGAGGGGGCGGGGAGGAAGGAAGAAGCACACGCGAGGCGAGGACTCACGAAAAGACGCGGCGGTGTGCCGCTGGAATTGGAGCCCCTCGTCAAACTTGTGGTGGCCGTCGTACCTGTAGTAGTTCACGACTCTGAGGTGCGGCGGCCTCAGGGAATTGCGCGGGCGCGCGGGGCTGCAGGAACCACGCGGCGCTGTGCCGCTGGAATTGGAGCCCCTCGTCAAACTTGTGGTGGCCGTCGTACCCGTAGTAGTTCACGACTCTGAGGTGCTGCACAGTTGTGGTGGATGACGTGGGAGTGCTCGACTCTGTCGGGCTACATACCGAGGCGGCGACTAGTCCTGAGGGCAATGAAGCCTGCAGCGAAGAGAAAGACGACCCGCCCACACACCCACCCAGAGCCCGCCAGAGCCAGAAAGTATGCACCGAACTGGGCGTGATTGATTGCCCTGGCCGTCCTCACGCTGCTGAGGTGATGGTGGCTGCTTTGCTGTGCGGCTGCGCTGAGACTGTAATGCCATCGTGCTGCTCAACATCATGATGCTGGACTCCGATGTGCTGGATCCCGACGTAAGGCTCACCTGCGTCCGATGCTGCTGCCAATGGTGTTGCTGGGCCGCCTTCCTGAAGCTGCTGCTGTCGAAGCTGCTGCGAACAATACTGCCGCTTCACATGGTGCTGGAAACCATGGGAGTGCTTGATGCACAGGAAGTGTCGCCGATGGAGTTGCTAGATTCCGTTTGCTGGACGCTGCGGTGCTGCTGTAAATTACGATGCTGGCGTCGAAACCCCTCTAAGTCACTTGGGGCATGTGTAACCCGCATCTATGCCAAGTTCGGCCATACATAAACCACCTTCAAATGCACCTATCACCCCCTTTTATCCCCTCAGTCAACCACCGCGGTCATCCAAATGGCCAACTCAGAGCGGCGCGATCCGCCGGACGAATCCTCCAGCAAGGCCGGTTCGGGGCGCCCGCGGGCCGTCAAGACAATACACAGGCCCAACACGGACGGCCGGCCGCGGGGGTGGGGGCGAGAGCTCTGGGTGTCCGCGTCGCGGCAATGGGTCCTCGGTTTGGCCGCGCAGAAGAGCCCGGTGGGGTCCAGGAGCAAGCACATCTGCCCTCCAGATCCGAGCAAGCAACACGACCGTGCGGGTGTGCAACGGAATGAGAATGCCAACCACATGCCTCCCAGGTGGCTCCACTGAAGGGCCTTCCTTGGCGGCACACTTCGAGCCCCGCCCCCCCCCCACAGGCGATCGAGGAACGCGGGGAAAAGAGCGACTTGATCCTGCGCACCTTTTCGCTCCTCCTGGGGCCTCCAAGGCCTGCTTGGTTGTCCTGGGCCCCCCCTGGCCCTCAGGGCGGCCAACCAACTACGAGAAAACGAGGTGTGGCCTCACTTTCTCAGCGCTGGCGGGCACCATGTCCACGAGGAGGAGGAGGGGGAGGAGGAGGAGGAGGAGGAGGAGGAGGAGGAGGAGGGCCTCGCGGCCTGGGCCCCTCGGCCGCGAAAATCCCTGTGCAGGTGTGCCCTGGGCGGAGCGAAACCATCGCATCGCGTCCTGGTGCTCAGACCGCCAGGGCGTGGGCATGGATGGGCTCGTCGCTCACTGCTTGCTGTCAGAAGCATGCTAGGCAGCGTGGACCCCAAACACCACACTGTTTTCTCCCAAGCGCTATTTTGGGAAGAGAAAAAGGAAAACTGAGGGGAATGAGCGCGCGACGAGAGCCGGCCACAGTGCAAAGATGAAGGCAAAGGACCCCAAACACCACATTATTGCACCGTCGATGTGTCTGCTAGGTAGTGCAGGCTATGCGAAGGCCATGTGGTGCAGAAAACGTGGTGTAAGCTAGAGGCGGCAACGAAGCAGCAACGGGCGGCAGCGTGCCGAAGTCTCGCCGGATCCACCCAGCGCCACAAGGCGGCCGCGAAGCGGCAACGAGCGGCAACGTGGACTCCCCTCGCCAGACCCACCCGATTCCTTGCTGGCATACGTACGGTGAGGGCATGGGAGGAGGAACCGATCGATACGAAATCCTGGAAGCTGGTGGAGCACCACTTGAGGCCGAGTCATTGGGCGCGATCTAATGAGGGGCGATCAGTGTGGTGGTGGGGGGGGAGAAAGATGCCCTTGTCGGGCCCTGAAGGCATCCTCTGGGGCCCTAAAGGGCCCTTCCAGGGGCCCTAAAGGGCAGCTTTTTGGCAGCCCACGCTGCCCCCCCATGTATCTCCCCTTCACGAATGCGCGCTCAACCTCATCAGATGAGGAATCCTCTGGGGCCTGAGGCCTCCTGGGCGCAGCCCTCGACGAACCCCCCCCCGCCCTGGCGACCGTGCGGGGAGGAGGGGGAGGCAACAGGCAGGCAGAGGAGCGGAGCGGCCTCCTGCAGGGCAGCGTCCGCCTCGTCTCGGCGGCCCCCCTCCGCGCAGTCGAAATACTGAGAAGGGGGGGGGGGGCGCGGCGCTCTCAGCGGCGGCCGCGGCGCGGCGTTCTCAGCGTCGCTCTCAGCGTGGGGTCGGGGCATCGCGCCGCATCGCCCCCTGCATCGGCAGTGCGGCTCGATGTGGGGCCCGACTCTCTCCACGCCGACGGCGCCGAGGCATTGCGAGCGCCGCCGACGCATCGACGACACATCGGCGATGCCATCGGCGATGCAGCGCGATCCTCCGATCCCATCTTCTCGGAGCCCACGTGGGAGGCCTAGACCCTGACCTTCCAGAGTGCTAACAAATAGCACTCCAGACCTATAGATCTATCTGGACTGCCTCAAACCTCGACAAGAATTAGGACGTCTACGTCGTGGTGCTATTTTTTAGCCCTCCTGGAAGGTCAGGGGACACGGGGGCAGACCCCGCGGGCAGAGCGCGCGGCGACACGGTCGTCCTGGCCAGTGGACCCCAGAGCTGCGAAGGAAAACGCCTTGCTTTCGCACCCGGCGCCTGCGACCGGCCTCGGGCCCCGGACCACCAGAGATCGGCCCGGCGCAGAGGCTGCAGCAGAGAGATGGGGTCTCGGACTCCGGTCGTGATGCGAGCGCTTTCTTATGCGGCGTTTCGACATGGGGCGGGAGGGGGGGGTGTCTGGCTTCAGACCTCTGCCTGAAGCGACTGTTTGCAACAGCGCGTCCTGTGGGGGATACCCCACTTGCATGAATCAGGCGCCAAAAACAGCCAAGATCTACTCCATGGGGGGAGATGGGGTGCGAGGGTCCGCGCCAATCGGCAAAACAATGAGTACGATTATGTTGTTCCCATCCTACTTAAGGACCGCATCCCAGAAATAATTTCGAGCACCCAGAAAAGTGGCAAAAGAGTGTCAAACGAGTGTCGAAACAGTGTCGGGCAAGTGTCTCCCAGGGCCCGACACGTGAAAACCCCTGAGTTTCGGTATCTTTTCCTGGCGCTCGAAATTCTTTCTGGTGGTCAAGGCTAAAGTATAGGTTGGAACATCATAAGAGTACGAAGACGATCACGACTCTTCCGATTTTTGATTCAGGGACGTCGGCCGACCACTCGCAAAGATGCTGGCCGGGCCCATCCTTCGCCCGGGGTCGGCCTCTGCGCATCCCTGGCCGCCCGCCCGCCCTGCCGGCCCCTGCCTCCCGCCTGCGCCCTCGTGGTCGTCCGCCTGCTTCTCCCCTCCCCTCTCCCCCCCTTCGCCAGGCAGCAGACTGCCCGTGTGATCACTCTGGCGTTCTGCAACCCTTCTTCGGAAGAGGAACGGGTCCCATACCGCTGCCCTGCCCCCGTTTCGGGCCTCCTGGGAGGCCCTCGTCGCCACCGCTGGAGTCGCCTCGAAATCCCGTCAGAACGCACTCCAGAAGATGTCTGGGGAGTAGCGGTATTGGTACCTTTTGGTTTCCCCAATCCTCAGGGATCTACTGTCCCCGGTCAACCCAAACTCGGGTCAGTCGGGCGTTGCAGGATCCTGCAGGATCTAGGAGCCTGCAGGATCTTGCAGGATCCTGCACGCAAGCTCAGGTGAATGCACCCCTGGCTCTGCAGGGCCCTGCAAGATCCGGCGCTCTGACTGGCCCCCGCTTGCAATGACCCCCGTCTCTCGAGCCCCGACGCTCGAAGTCTGGACGGACTCTGGGCTGCCACGATGATGCCCAGGAGCTGCCTGGGCCAGCAACGCCACCAGGCCTGGGCCCCGGGGATGGGCGCTGCCAAGCTCGGTGATGCGGTCAGATCAGACTTCCATCCCCCGACCGTCGGGCCTGGAGTCCCCCTGCGGCGGGGTCGTGCCCCGACGGCCGGCGCGGGGATCCTCTGAGCCCAGGGCTCGAGCTCGACCGTGTTTTTCGCTCTCGTTTTCGTTCTCGGCGCTCCCCGTTCTGTCTCCGTTCCGCCTTTGCTGCAACATGACATCGAAACGAAAACGGCCCACGGAATCGCCCAAACACCGTTTCGCTCGAGCCCCGGTTCTGCACGGTCGCGGCCGCGCGCCCCGCAGAGAGGCGCCCCCGCAGGGGGGGGGGGACCCACGGGGAGTGCGCGGGGCGGCACGGGCGTCGGGCCTCGAAGCCCCTGCTGCGGGTTCGTGGCGTCACGACCTGCGCGCTGCATTTTGGTACCGCGTGGGTCGCTCCAACTTGAGCCATCGCGGCCTCCCAATAGCGTGCAGTCGGTCCGTCTAGGAAGGATGCGCGATGAGGATGCAAGGGGCCCATTTCGGAGCTGTTCGCGCGGGGCGCGGCCAACGAAAGTGGCCAAAGTGGCAACGATGCAAGGGTGTCCTTTGAGAAGGTTGCCCACCCTTACTACCCAGACCCCCGACGTCATGATGTCTTCATTACGTCGACCCCTGGAGGTCTCGACCCATTCCCCTGGACCGGCTTTTCATCCTGAGCCGTTTTTTGACGGTCTCGAGGGCCGGCAAGGGCCCCCAGACGCCGAGCATAGCAAAAAACCTCCCGTCACGATTTTTCGTTACCCCAGGGGGTCTGGGTATGCGGGTTGACTGTAGACCGTTCGGCGTCGGTGTCGGCCGACTCCGGACCGCTGGCGGCGCGCAACGCTGAACGCCCGCGCTCTGGGGCCGCCGCCGCGTCGGCGCGGCCCGAGCCTGCCGCACGCAGGCCACCCGACGCCGCGCCCTGGCGCCCTGCGCGCCGCGCGCAAGACCGTGGACGCGCCCTCGGGAAGTGGGGAGGGAGGGAGTGAGGGAGGGATGGAGAAAGGAAGAGAGGGAGAGGGAGAGAGGGAGAGAGGGAGAGAGGGAGAGAGGGAGAGCGGAGGAGGAGGAGGAGGAGGAGGAGGAGGAGGAGGAGGAGGAGGAGGAGGAGGAGGAGAGGAGGAGGAGGAGAGAGGAGCAGGAGCAGGAGGAGGAGGAGGAGGAGGAGGAGGAGGAGGAGGAGGATCGAGGAGGAGGAGGAGGAGGAGGAGGAGGAGGCAAGCATAAACTTCGGGCGTCCTTGGACGGCGGACTTTTCGCTGGCGCTGCGCCCCCGCGAGGCAACCTCGGAGAAGGGCAGCCTTCCGGCCCAGGCCACGACGCGCGGAGCGCGCTCCCCCGCGGCGCCCGAGCAGGGTCGGCCGAGCCTCCCCCCGGCGTCCAGGTCTGGCGGTGCACGCAGGGAGCCTGCGGCATCGTGGAGGGCGCAGGCGGCCTCAGGCAGTGCACTCGGGGTGCACGCCTGCCGATCGAGGAAGCGCTCGCCCGCCGCACTTGGGGTGCCGCCCACGGAGGAGGGCGAGAGAGGCGCAGGAGGAGGCGCACGCAGGAGAGAGGCAAGGGAGGCGCAGGAGGAGGGCGAGAGAGGCGCAGGAGGACACGCACGCAGGAGAGCGAGAGGGAAGGCGTGGCCCGTGGTCCTGCCGCACCCGCGCGGACACGTGCCGCCGGTCCACCTGCGGCGCGCGCGGGCCCAGTGATCCCGAATCGGATGCTTGTCCACCGAGGCCCTTCCATACATCGTGGGCGGTGCAGTGAGGGTCGACACGGGCTGCGTGCTATCGGCGGAGCTGAACGGGACAAGTACATTGGGCTGACATGCGTCCGGAGGATCATCGAGGAGAGGGCCTTCTCAGAAGGCGGCGGGGTTCTCAGAAGCCCTCCCGCCTTCTGAAAGATTTTCTGTGTCTTCGGTGAAGGCTCAGAAAGCTTCCCAGGAGTCCAGGGGACCTCCGTGCCTTTTGAGAAAGCCTTCTCCTTCTCACTTGTCCCCCCCGCTCGCCGCCGAGTTACACCCACCCGGGGCCCAAAGGTAGCCACATTACCCGTCTCCTGGAGCCCTGTCTCACATCCGCTCTCCAAGCGGCTTGCCATCCGGCTCCGTGCGTGCATGCTTGCCGCAAGGTGACCAAGGATGCTCCTCGATGGTCCCCGCCGTGGACACGTGCACACGCCCGAGCGATGCCGAGCATCCCTTGGACCCCGTCCTTCAGGACCCCGTCTTTGAACCACCGACTTCCTCTTCCCCCTCCGCCCCTGACCTTCCAGAGTTGTAAACAATGGCACCCCAGACCTATAGATCTATCTGGACTGCCTCAAACCGTTTGCCTCAGACCTCGACGAGAATTAGGACGTCGACGTCCTGGTGCTATTTTCTCTAGCCCTCCTGGAAGGTCCGGGGCGCTGCCCGCCCGCCGGCCGAGCGCCGCCCGCCCGCCCGCCGAGCGCCGCCCGCCACCCGCCGGGAGCCGCGCACCGCCCGCCGTCCGCGCCGCCCAGCGCCCACCGGTGACGCCCGGGGGTGAGCCGTGGGCGACACGCTCGGCCACTTTTTTTGATTCGCGGGTCGAGAGCGCACCTCTTCCGGCCGAGGCTAAGCGGCCGGAACAGAAGGAGAACAAGCTCGGCTACACGCCGAGAGTGACCCTTTGGGCAAGAGTGACCTTTTGGTGCGCGGCTTCTGGCGGGGCCGCGGGGGGGCCGAACACGAGCGCAAGACGCTGCTATACCGCATCGCGTTCGGCGATCGGGGGACCCTGGTGGGCCCGTGCCAAAGGTCACTCTGGCGAAAGGTCACTCTTACGCGTGGCCGACAAGCAGACGCTTCCACATCCACGGCCTCGCGGGCCGGGCCCCTTGGCCGCGACCCCGTTCTTCATACAGGGCGTTCTTCCGTGGATGCCCCGCGCGGGACGCATCCACGCGGCCGCGCATCCACGGGATCGCGCCCCGGAGTCCAGACCGCGGGGCCGTGGACATGGGTATGTTTGCTGCTCGTGAGTGAGCGAAGAAGCAAAAGACGCAAGGGGCAAGGGGCAAGGCGCACCTAAACGCCCGATGGGCGGGCCTATGAAGGCCAGAGCGGTGGACCGGGGCCCGCTCACAGCGCGCGCATGTAAGACACGTACGGGTCTTCTAAATTGTCCCACGGGAGGGACAACGAACATCGGAAAAGGGGGAACGAAGGTGGGGGGGAAGCAGAAACCCTGGGGGGAGACAAGACACCCTTGAGGGGACACAGAAATCCTGGGGGGAGCAGAATACCTCGGGAAGGGGGGGGGGAAACAACTTGGAGGGGGAGGGTGGGGGCAGAAAATATGGGGGGGATGGAAATCCTGGGAGTGGGAAACAGAAGCCCTCGGGAGGGGTAAAACAGAAATCCTGGGGGAGGGGGAACAGAAACCCTGGGGATTGGCGACGACGACGACGAATCCCTGGGGGGGAACAGAAACCCTGGGGGAATGGAACCCCGAGGGGGTTGGGAACAAAATCCATGTCAAACTATATTTTACAAGACTCAAGTTGCCAATTACTCCGCCTGCGTATTCGTTGCCAGGCCTTTCCGGCAGCCGCAACGCTTACCAGGGGTCGAAACCTTGCCAGCTGCCGCTGGGATGACAAAAACATGTCAACCCAGTGGCCACGTGGCTCTCCCAACGGTAGGGAGCCGCTGCTCAGCGTGTCGCGGCGGCGGCCCCGGCGACACGCTATGCCGTGCAAGCGGGTAGCGTGTCGCTCCGCTCCGCGGGGCGGTGGGCCAAACCTGGCGGCACAACATGCCAAACCAAAATTCCCTACCGTGACCCCGGGCTCCGCACGGCAAGTTCTGGTTGCGCTAGCTCAGGACACCACCAATCTCCTGCTTCACATAGCTCCTCCTTCTAACCCTCCATGGTGGACCCAGTGTGCCACACCGCGAGCCCGAAGCAACTCTAGATTGCCATTTTGGCCTCGTCCGTCCACGTGCCCTCACCACCTCTTCCCTGGGAACCGCCAACACGGGGTCTTCGTGTTGTTGTATTGTCAAAACAAAGGTTACAGTTAAATCAGGGAACACAGTGGCCACATGCGCGGCCACAGAGGCAGCCAAATCTCGAAGGATTCGTGATGTTATTTCGGGCTGGTCGTGGCAGCTTGTTTTTATTTTTCAGATTTCGATTTCTCGCTGTTGCCATACATCGGGATGGCCTTAACCCTCTTCTGAGAAAGACGTTCATGCACATCATCCCTCTACTCCCTCCTCAACCTCGTCGTCGTCATCCTACTTGTGTTCCTCTTTCCTCCCTCCCTTGTTCCCTTGATCCTCCTCGTCCTCGTCCTCCTCCCTCTCCCCTCATCCCCTCGCCCCCTCGCTCCCCCGATCGGAGGGCAAGGGTAAGGGGGGCAGGGGAGGGGGGAGGATGGGGCTGGGAAGAGTGAGAAGAGGAGTGGCAGGGAGGAACGGCTCGAAGATGGGAAGGGAGGGGAGGGGAGGACGGGCGAGGGGAATGGGGCGGAGGGGGACGGGGGGGGGAGGGAATGGGGTGGAGGAGAGGGAGAGGTGAGGGGGCGGGACGGAAATGGTTGTGGGGTGGGGGGGAAGGGGGTGGGGCTAGTGGGGAAAGGGGGGAGGGGTAGATGGGGTAGGGTTGAGGGAAAGGAGCGGGGTGGGGAGAGTGCAAGACACGCATCTTCAATGCGGAAAAGGTTTTTGCAGGGGAGGGCGAACAGGGCCGCCAAGGATTGAGACACGATGCCCAGGGTGGGGGACGCGAGTTTCGCTCTGAAGCAAGGGTTGTCACCCCATTCGGCTATTTGGCTGGCCCCTTTCATTTGTAGGTCGGACTGGCGCCAGGACTGTTCACCCTTGCGCCAATAGATTGTAGCAGCCCCCATGGTGCAATCGTTGTTGTTCCATCCCCCCCTACCCCGCCTCCCACTTGCGCGCCCTATGACCATCCCCCCCTCGCCTCGCCCACAACGGTACCATTTGTTTTACAGTCAGACGTCACCAAGCGAACGCAGTCGCCTTAATTTATGGTTCCAGTTTGGCCCAAAGCCATTTTGGCGAAAGTTGGGCTCTAGCATGTTCGCTGTGTTTGCAGGCGCGCCTGCAGATGCAGACCCTCCTCCTGCTGCCGGGGGCGATGCTGGAGGCAGAGGCGGAGGTGGGAGAGCGATGGGCCGAGGCAGAGGCGCAGCCCGAGGCAGAGGTGCAGCAGGGCGAGCGCAGGGCAGGGGCAGAAGCAGAGGGTTCCAACATTCACCAGCCACGAAAGCCAAAATTTCAGCCTCTCGTCAACGCGGGCTTCGGAGGGAGCAGCAAGACAACTTGGCCAGGCGAACTGTGGCAGCTACGACCGAAATGATTCATGGAGTATTTGGCCGCGCTGCATCGGTCGATGCCAACTTGAGGGGCGTGGTGTGTCGACATGTTCAGGACGATCGTGGCATTCTCGTTCCCATCGTTGTCGAGTCTCGGAATACAGGGGCGGCTGATCGAGACAGATGTTTGTTTAGCCACGTGAAAGCACAATGCTCCGGCATCAAGAGGTTCCTTGCGGCCGAGCAGGGCTTTCAACAATTCACCCATATTTTCGATGATGCAAGTATGTGGGTGGCGACCCCTCCGCACCCGTTCGCCGACACTAGAGCATTCAAGAAACCAAGAGCAAGCAGAAATGGTAAGATGACGTTCTGCCCAGTGTTGAACAAGCTTGAGTTTGTTATTTGCAGTGCGCCGGAAGCGTTGTTGAGCCCCGCCAATTCGAGAGTCAGGACATTGAGTGTAGTATCCCCAGCTGTGTGCCTTCCTGTTGCAAACTATTCAACAGTACGAGATAGATTGGACTCCTGGAGCATCGGGAAACCAGACAAGCCAGGTAAACGAGTTGACCCCGACGGATCGCTGAGCACCTCAATGGGTGATTCAACAGCTTGGAAAAATCTGTCGTTAATGAGGGACTGTTTGATGCTCAATGACAACATCGCGTGTGCTTGGGAAAGAGAGCTGGCAACCTTACGTGCGAATGCAGCGGCTCCTGAGGCCGCTGACCGTGTGCCCACGCTCTTCAATATGAATTGCCAGGGCCACAGTACTGTGTTGGTTGGGAAGCCACTTGTCACTTCTATTCCAGGCGCCTGGGGGGGCACACCAAACCCTTGACCACCAATTTTCCGTGTCCGCCCTGACCCATCAATTTGAAGGTCCGCCGTCCATCTCGTCCATCCCTCATTATTTCATTCCTCCCTGCCCGCGTTTGCTCGCCAGCCCCCGCTCAGCCAGAAATCCAATGGTTGCGTTGCTTTGTGATTGCCAAAGGCCTTGCGACAGCTGCAGTTCGTCTTGGGCACGCGTGCCAAAATTATAGGCAGTGGGAGAACATATTGAAAGCGATCAATGCCATCGTGTCCCGCGATTTCCAATTTCGGCCGTGTCTTGAACTCCCGGATCAAGCTGGGGATTGGGTAGCTACGACTCGAGCAAAATTGCGGTTGTCTTCCAGCGCCGACCATCTATCTGAAGATCAAATCAGCAAAGCCTTAGGGATCATCAATTGCGACACCGACGGCCTTGAGTGCATACACTACTGCCTGCCAGCGTGCACGTGTGGGCGTTCGGAGGCCTCTGCGAAGGCGTTGTTTTTAAGTACTGTGTTCGGGCTTCTTGGCAAAGGTTGCGTGCTTGCCCTTCTTTACAGATGGAAAGGGGTGGAACAAGCAGGTGCGTATTTTTTCAGAGGCCGAGCCCTGTTCGATCTTCTTGGTCGCGCATTGGAACGCGTCTTTGATCGGCGGGCAGTGGAGAAGGCCGAAAGAGAGATAGGGGAGAACCCACTAGCAGACAATGTGGCTCAGAAAGCGACCCTCAGGGGAGGCAAACTTGTGGATTACTGCAAGGGCGACCCAGGCGGCATTAGTTTTCGCAACATGTTGGTTTTGAACAAGCCCGTGCAAGGACTACTCAATTCCATTTTCAAGAGCCACTCTATAACGACGTCGTTTTTGGAATCTTCTTCGGCCGTTCCGGAGGGAGGGGCTTTGCTTCAGAGCGGTGCCGACGCGATGGAGGAGTCATTCCGGAGGAATTTAAAGATGATATCTGGCTCGGCGGGATATGGCTTGATGGACACATACTTGTCAATGGCAACAGACTTCAACAATGCTGGCTGGAGCGATCTCCTCTCGAAGGGCCGCCCGGGCGTGTATGCTTGCGCGGCGAAGGCCTTGTGTACAGTCGCCGTTGCATTTCGACGTCTGGTTCTGTATTTTCAGCAAGGCAAGTTTGAGATTTTCAAAGCCGCTGCGCACGGGGTTTCCGATGCAGAAGCCCAGCGTGTAGCTACGACTTACACGAGGATGCACGAACGTTGCACTTCATGCGTTGACACGTTTACTACGACGTGGGCCAAGCGCCTATTGAATTGCGACGCTGGAGTTCGTCAGAGAGCTCGCGCCAGTCTTCGGATTCTGTTGGCATCAATCCCCATTGCCACGCTCCATGCTGAGATGAAGCACCTGCTCGGGCAAGAGTCTCGGAAAGTTAGATCTCGTGGGCGGGCTGTGTCGTGTGAGGAATTGAGCAAGCGCACGTATCAGAAGGTAGTGTCGCTGCGCCTCCAGAGTGCCACCGAGATCGCCAAGTCGGCCGTTCTCGGCAACCAGGACGAGGAAGCAGGCAAACGCTTGCGGCGAGTCTTCGGGGCAATGGCCACGAAGTTGGCAGTGCAAAAGAGAGGTCGCACGGCGCAGCGTCGAGCGAAAGATCTACTTCGGAGCGTTCGCAAAGGTCGTCGGCAGACTGCCGAGGACGCGTTCATCCAAGCCAACTACAGTGGATCGCACAAGGTCCATGGCAATCCAAACCAGTGCGCGTTGCCGCCCTGCCCTCTGGCCCTCGACCCTCCCTCCCCTCGCTCCCCCTCCTCGCCCTTTTGCTCCCTCCCCCTCCCCGTCCTTCCCTTGCCCGCTCCCTCACTCGCTCCCTTGTCCTCCCCTCCCCCCCCTCTCCAGCCGCCTTGCCCCCGCTTCCACGGTTTCCTTTCTGCTTTGTTCCCCCTCTACCCTTCCCTCTTCACCAATCCTCCGCTTATATCCTCCCCCCTCTTCTTTTCGCCCCGTTCTCCTCCACCTCCTCCGCCCCCATCCAACCCTCTTCTTCCTGTTCCCACGAAAGCGCTTCTGGTGAAAACCAGGCCAGCATTGCTTCCCTTGGGATCGCCCCCTACTCCCAAGCATCATAATCATCTCGATCGCCTCCTGCTCCCCTGCCCCCGCCCCCACGCCCCCCCCCCATCCCCAGGCTCTGGGGAGCCTGCGCGGGCCCGAACTGGAACCAGAGGGGGCCCCTGAGAGTAGTGCAAGAGAGCCGCACGTGCTCCCAAAAAACAAAAAGAAGGCCCACATAAGTCTCACAAGAAGGCACCATGGGGTCATAGGGCCCATAACGGCGCTCCAAGCCCAGCGGACCAGTGCTTATGCATGAAGTTGGGCATGTTGTTTCCGCGGCGCTTTGGAGCAGTCCCCGAAGGGTCACAAGAGGTCCCAAGCGGGGCCCCAAGAAACGGAAGAGGGGCTGAGAGGTTCCCACGGCGCTGCAAGAGGCCCGATGGCCCACCGCTGCGCGTAGAGCCGGTTGCGTCGCCCTCTTGCAACCGCATCGGGAGTTCCCAGGTTGCCGCGAGCGGCCCCCCAGAGGCCCCCAAGCAGGCCCCCCCCCATAGAGGCCCATGAGGGCCCGACAGGCTAAACGAACGCTCCAAGAGGTCCAGAAGCTCGGCGGTATGCTTGTAGTTCGCTCAGTTTTGGGGCCTCTCGGGGACCCTCCTCGATTCCTCGTGCCTTCGGGGAGGGGCACTTTAGTGGCCTCTGCCGTGGCCGCGTGGCCGATGACCTGCCTGCCCCGGGGCATGCTTATTGTTTGGTTTCAAGGATTCCGCGCCGAAGAATCTCCCAAATGCGCCAGTCGTCAGGCGGCGATGAGGCGAGTGAGGGGGGAGGGAAGCAGGGGCAGGTGAGAGGTATGGGATGGAGAAAAGCGCAGGGCCGAGGGTGCGGATGGGGGGAGGGGGCGGGGGAGGGAAGGCGGGGAGGGGAGGAGTATGAAAGCGAGGGGAAGCAAGGGGAAAGAGGGGAGGGTTTTCCGCTTGGGTGACCATCCAACAGGTGGGCACAGATGCCAACAAAATCGAACTCAGGAGATTGCGGGGCGAGTTCCGGAGGTTGTCCGGCGTCCAGCTTGCTGGGTATGAGGCCATGGCGAGGCAGAATTCGTCGGACGTGCGTGACTTTGGTAAATCTTTGGGCGAGGATGTAAGCAGCATGCCATCTCTTAACTCCAAATCCGTAGCTCGCAAACGTGCCTTCGCGAAAACTGTGTCCAGCATTCAGGACCACGACGTTTGGAAGGCAGGCGCTCAGTTAAATTCGTTGTCTTGTGGCATTCGGCCTGACCTCGTAGACACGTCGTCGAAAAACAACGAAATTTCCAGACAACTCGGCGTCAGCTTCAATTACGACGCGCATCCCGTAGAGAACCCTGCCGGCACAGCAAAGCCAGAGCAAGTGTGCGCCACGAAGCATTGCGGCATTTGCGTTTCTGATGTTGGATTCAGGAGGGCGTCCAATTTGGTTGTCAATTCTTGACGCTCCGCGTATCCCCACCAGCCCGCCCACGAAAGAGGCCCAGGCGAGTTGCCTTGGTCAGGGAAGCGTAGCAGCATGCAGTGTCCCAAGAAAGGGGGCCGCGGGTAGCCATCGCCTTCGGAAAGGGAAAGGGGACGGAGGCCCTCTTGGGCCTTTCCCTCCGACCGAAAACTGAGGGGACCGAGCGCCTCACCTCCTCCCTCCTCCCTCTAAGGCGCACGTCTCCTCCGTCCTCCCTCCTTCTTCTGGGGCCCCTAGAGGTCTTCGAGCCCCTCTAAGACGGGTGGATGGCTGGGCCGATGGGTCGCGGGCGAGTCGCGAGGTGGGTGGGCCACGGATGGGTCGCAGGCGCCGCGCGCGCCTTCCCGCGCCTTCGCTTTCATCTGGAGTAGCGGGGGGCTCCGTCTATCTGAAAAACTTGGAAGTTCTCTTGGGGCCCTCCTGAGCCCCTCTTGGAGCCCCCCTTGGGGGGGGGGGTGCTTTTGAAGCCCTCAGAGGACCCCAAAAGGGCCCCCAGCTCGCTAAACCACCTGACGCCCTAAAGGGCAGCTGGGATTTTCACCACATGTTGAGGCGACGCGGTATTGACAATAGCAAGCTCCCGCTCCTTTTCACCATCACAGACAGAGCCAACAATTTTGCCGAAACGCAGCTGCTCACCGAGATGTATGGCAAAGGCGACATGCAGACTTTTATCAAGCTCAAGCAGTTGCCGGCCATCGAGGGACACAACACATGCTACGAGCTCGCAGCTGCTTCTGGGGAGTTGGGGACCGTCACGACGACCCACAGAGTGTTTAAGCGACTTGTCCAAGCCCATGCCCCTGCTGGAGGTGGTTTAATGGAGGCTTTCAAAGTGACATGTTGGAACACAAAGGATCCGGAGATCGCAGCTGCTATACAATGGGAGCTGTGCGGGGAGTGTTTTAGTTTCGAACTTCCCGCTGAGGCGCGACTTGCCGCTTCTGTTTCCGCGAAGTCCAAATCCCAAGGGCCAGTCAAGTTTGCTCTCGGATTTACTTCAGACAGCTTGCGCTACTCCGATGTCGGCCACGCCGCCCATGTAGTGAACGCCCGGCAGTGCTTGTTTGTCTCAGCGCACAGGGGAGTATGCGTCATGCGTGTGCGTGCTCGCTGGGTTGGGTGTCCTTTGCGTGTGCGTGCTCGCTTGGTTGGGTTTGGGAGCGTGCGTCATGCGCTATGTTTGTGGCGAGTGGGACTTAAGTTTTCAGGTTTGCCGTTTGGGCCCGCGCGGTGGGTAGGGCATGCGCGGTCTTACCCCCGACGTCGGCGATACGTGGGCAACCGTTTGGAATAGCGCGCGGCGTGCCCGTTTTAGCGCCGATCATATGATTGCGCACGCACGCCCAAGGAAGCCTATTCGGCTCGGCGGATGTTGACCCAACACCGCACGCTTCTGCAGCAACCGATGTGTTTGAAACTGTCGAGGCCATGCTGAGGCCATACGCGCCAGGTGCCGGGTCAGGAGGTTGACAGGTTCAGTAGAACAATTCATTTGTCGTCATCTGCCCCCCCCTCGCCGTCCGAGTGGCCCCAAACTGACGCCTTGGGCCGTCCTTGGATTGAAAAGGACAGGACAATCATCGCACCTCCCTCGTCGACATCGTCTTCGTCGTCGAGTGGAAGTGGACGTGAGGGCGGGATGGGGGCGTCGACGAAGCTTCCTTGCCATGACTGGCACATCCCCTGCAGCGCGGGGTTGGGGGGGTCTGGGGCTCGTCCTGCCATGAAGCAGCGCAGGCGGCGTGGCAGGGACTGGCCGGCACAAGGCAGTTTTCAGGGTTTGGGCCCGTCGAGGTGGCAGGAGCCTGGCCGCGAGGGCGGCCGCTAACCCTGCCACAACCCTTGCCGCGATCCGTGCTCGAAGCATGCGTTTTGGCACTGTCTATGTTCGATTTCGGATTGTTTCCGGGAGCACTGTGCGCGGAGGGGGGCGGATGGTTTCTCGTGCAGCCACCTCCCATCACATCATGGGTATACATCGTGTGTTCATGTCGTAAGGGCGCATCTTGTCTGCGAAGACACAGCGTCACCAAGCAACTGTAGAGCGCGTGCCCAGCAGTTGTAAGCCAGTGTAAAGCAGCTGTATAACAGTGTAAAACAATTTAAAAAAGCTGTAAAACAGTGTAAAACGTAAAACAGCTGTAAAACAGCTGTAAAACAGCTGTAAAACAGTGCAAACAATGTAAAACAGCTGTAAAACAGCTGTAAAACAGCTGTAAAACAGCTGTAAAACAGCTGTAAAACAGTGCAAACAATGTAAAACAGCTGTAAAACAGCTGTAAAACAGCTGCAAAACAGCTGTAACACATTTGTAAAACAATATAAAAGAGTTACAAGACGGAGCCAAGCAGCTGCACGACCATGGAAAACAGCCGTGAGCCAAGCAGTAAACATTGTGACAAGCGCAAACAGAAGTCGTGAAGCGTTTGCTGCAGAGCTACATTGTGCTTGACATCGAGTGCCACGTTCAGAAAGCATGTAACATCATCATACTTGAACAGTCTCACATTCTGCCATTCGACCAGTTCCACAGATTTCTTAGATGGAACGCTCCGTTCGCAATAGTCTTCGAGGCTGATCTGTGCCCTCTCGGGGCCTTCCGGTGCCTCCTCGGATCGGGCGTGCCGTACAACGAGTTGCCTTCACTATCGCATTACGATTCAGGTTACGAGCATTTGCTGGGGTGGCGCATATCTGTGCACTTAGTCTGACAAGATACGCGTGATTTTATTCACAACACTATTTGCAGCACTTGCACGCTATGGGGAAGAAGGCAGACTCAAAGGCCAAGGCCAAGGCCAAGGCCGCCAAGCAGCAGGCAAGGAGGCAGAAGGCCCGCAGCACCATTGTGGAGGAGGCAGATGACTCGAACGAAGTCGACATGCTGTCGTTCCCAGCCTTGTTGTGCAAGTCATGCGACCAGAACACCCACCAGTACGATCGCGATATGCAGGAGATCGGAATCGAGCGTCTCCTCAAGTGGGTCAAGTTCACGGCGGCATCCAGGGGGCCGAGGAAACCATATGGGTGCGAATGCCAGGTGTGCCACGGGACCAGGCGCCGCTTCTTCGGCGACGAGGACGGGGCCGACCCTCAGGATGACGTGCTGGAGGCTCGGGAGAAGGACGCGGATACTGATGCTCGGTGGCGCAGGCTCCGGAAGGCGAAGGCCCAGGGCGACGCCCAGTTCGACCATGAGGAGCGCACCTCCGTGAGCCACATCTCCGAGAAGAAGGACGAAGATTACGTGGATAAGTACAATGAGTGCGACGCTTACGACTTGGAGGACTTTGCTGCGTTGCGCAACATTAAGTACGAGAGCGAGGAGCAGCTCATCGACCACGTCACGAACGAGATGCAGTACGAGGTGGAAGAGGACGGCGACGGCAGCCACGTCGTGTACGTGCCGAAGGGCGGGCCTGGTGTCAAGTTCACAACGCGACGCGGGCTTCGCCATAGCTCGGCCCACATTCAGAAGCGCAAGCATGCGGACGCAGGCCTTGCTCGTGATGCTTACATGGGGGGCGAGTGCGCCAATGACGAGGCGCGTTCGGCGACGGCGCCTGGCATCCGATCAAAGCTCCAGGGCAGACAGCGACCTCCGGCACAGGGACAGACCTCTGCTCGAGCACTTGGCGATGGCCATGCGGGGGCGGCGTGCTCTCGGCCCGCCAGCGTCGCCCCAGTCGTGCTGGGCGGCTCCCCAGACACAAAGAGCGTTGCGGGCTCTGGCACATCCGCCTTCGACGATTTGCCCTTGGGGGCCGAAGCCTCCAACGCGGGCGCCGGGGCACGCCTCGACAAGGGGGGGTGCGGCGCAGGAGCACCCGCGCCCCCAGGTTCGGGCAAAAAGCTGCCGAGGCAGAGGAGGTCGAGCTGCAGCGCGACCATCCTTGAACACGGCAAGGACTTGCTGAATGCCGCAAATGACATTTATCTCCCCGACGTGTTGTGGAACAGGGCCTACAGGAAGCGCGACTTCGAAACCTGCTTGGCGCAGATGAGCACATCCGCATCGAAGTGCTCTGCCATCGCTGGCGCCGAAGGGGGGCAGCTCGCGGAGAGCCTGTTCAGCCTCTCGATGGCCTTAGAGACCCGCAAGGACCTGTACGAGCGCCTGCGGAACGACCCGGCCAATGTCCTGTCCAGGACCCCCGACGAGAACACGATCAAGATTTTTGCCACGAGTCCCATCGCGCTGAACGCCAACATTTTTGCCACCGTGGGGATGGCGATGGTGTCATACAGCGACCCTGCGTGTTGGTGCGCCGTCCTGGGCCTGGCCAATTACGGGAAGACGAAGGGCCTCAATGTCAAGGTCCTGAAGACCAGCGGCCCCGCCAGCGGCTCCCAGGATACCCAGCAGGAGTTGCAACAGATCCTGCAGTGCCAGCAGCACCTCGTCACGACCTTCATCGACAAGGTTCTGAAGAAGGTGAGCCCGAAAGACCTCATCCAGGCGATGGACTTGGTCAGGGGCACGCCCGATTTAGGCATGAGCGACGAGGACTGCAAGGGCGTCGACTGGGGCAAAATCGAGGTGGACAAACAGGAGCTCCTGCCGAATGGGTGGGGCAACCAGGCCTTCGTGGACCTGCGAGCCACGTGCATCATCGCAGAGATCACCGCTGCGAAGGAGAACATTAGGTCGGCTGGTGCATATGTGCTGGCCCTTCCCTTAACTATCGCACATGCTACCATAGTAACACCCAACATTGCCATTACCCATACTCAATATACATGTCAGTACCCTTTCGTATCCTTGCTTCGCTTACGGGCTCTCGGGAGGTAGGTCTAGTGTTACAAGGGTTGTTTGGGCCCGCTGGCCTCGTCCTTGTCCTCAGGCCCTCCTTGTGGCACAGTGAGGGGCTTTACAAAGCATGAGTAGGTTAGCTCCTGCTTCGAGGGGGGAAAATTCGTTACTTTCCCCTTGTGGGGGACCTCAACGAAGCTACGAGGTTGGGCTGGCATCCCCCAGAATTACATCACCTGCAAGCCCCCCGACCCTCGGATGTGGACCGAATTGTGGGAACCGTTTTCCGGTCACCTGAGGCTTGCTGACCTTCTGGGGACCCCAAGCGGCCTCCTGAGGTCACCGGCCTCGGGTTCCCACAGCTTGCGTCGGTGACCTTCTGGGGCCCCCTAGCGGCCTCCTGAGGTCACCGGCCTGGGGTTCCCACAGCTTGCGTCGGTGACCTTCTGGGGCCCCCAAGCGGCCTCCTGAGGTCACCGGCCTCGGGTTCCCACAGCTTGCGTCGGTGACCTTCTGGGACCCCGAAGCGGCCTCCTGAGGTCACCGGCCTGGGGTACCCACAGCTTGCGTCGGTCGTCGTCGTCGTCGTCGTCGTCGTCGTCGTCGTCGTCGTCGTCGTCGTCGTCGTCGTTGCCGTTGCCGTCGCCGTCGCCGTCGCCGTCGCCGTCGCCGTCGCCGTCGCCTCGCTTGAGGACCGAATTGTGGGAACCGTTTTCCGGTCACCTGAGGCTTGCTGACCTTCTGGGGACCCCAAGCGGCCTCCTGAGGTCACCGGCCTCGGGTTCCCACAGCTTGCGTCGGTGACCTTCTGGGGCCCCCTAGCGGCCTCCTGAGGTCACCGGCCTGGGGTTCCCACAGCTTGCGTCGGTGACCTTCTGGGGCCCCCAAGCGGCCTCCTGAGGTCACCGGCCTCGGGTTCCCACAGCTTGCGTCGGTGACCTTCTGGGACCCCGAAGCGGCCTCCTGAGGTCACCGGCCTGGGGTACCCACAGCTTGCGTCGGTCGTCGTCGCCGTCGCCGTCGCCGTCGCCGTCGCCGGTTTTCGGGCCAACATTTGGTATCACGCAACTGCGCGATACCAAATGTTGGCCCGAAAACCGTTGCAGCCCACCGGAACGCGGGACCCCGGGGTGGGGGGGCTATGCAATGCCGAACACGAAAGTCTCATCTTAGAGGTAGCAAGCGGGGGGCGATGATTGCTTGGAGTGGGCTCGTCGCCGTCTTTGGCTGCTCTCTGTGCCGTCTGAGTGCCCTCTTGGAGCGATTTTGGGCCGTCATGGGGCCTTCTTGGGAGCCTCTTGGGCGATCTTGGGGTCGTCTTGGGCCAACCTGGAACCTTTTTGGGAGCCCCATGGGCTGTCTTGGCGCAACCTTGGAAGCCTCTCGGGCCGTCTTGTACGGTCGGACACCCCAACAGGCGAGCACCCCAAAATCTTTCAAACACTTGAGGAACATCAAAGTCTGTTGGCCTCCTCAGGCTCCCTTGGGATGCCTCTTGGAGTCCTCTTGAGCCGTCTTGGGAGCCATCTTCGAGTCTCTTTAGCCGATTTCGGCCATATCGAGTCGTTTGGGTATCGTCTTCGCTGTCTTGGAGGCCATATTGGAGGCCATCTGGGCCAGACACCCCCGAAGTCCATCGGCCACGCGGCCGGGACAGCTACAGTGATGAAGTATGTTGCTAAGCTGTCGGTCTCGGTCGGAGGTTTGTCGTTCGCCCTCCTCGTCCTCTTCGTCCTCCTGCTCCGCCCCCAATCCCCCTGCTCCGCCCCCCAATCCTCCTGCTCTTGTCGGTCTCGTCCTCTTCGTCCTCCTGCTCCGCCCCCCAATCCTCCTCCCTCCCCGACCTATTCTAAAATTATTTAGAAAAGGTCGGACCCAGAAGTGGGGACGCACACAATCGACGAACGAAGCCATCTGGGCCATCTTGGAGGCCATCTGCGCCATCTTGGATGCCATTTTGGAGACTCCTTCCTTCTCCTTCTTCTCCTCGTCCCATCCCCCTTCCTGGCATCGGCCCGAAACGGAGCCAGAGTTTCCGCCGCGCTTGTGGGGCCCAGTTGCTACGTGACTCGCGGCCCAGTGGGATCGCGTTGCCCAGCTCCAATCCCTCAATGGAGAATGTCCTCATCCTGCCTCTCCTTCCTCTTCCTCTTCTTTTCTCGCCTGAGATTTCAACCCCGAGTGGGTTCAGCGGGCTTCGCCGAGCCAAGCGCCTTTCAACATGCATGAGAAAGGCTTTCGATTGCGAGCCGAGCACTTGGTGCGTTGCGAGGAGAAGCTTTCGTCGAGGCTGCGAACGTACCTGCGCGTCGGCGGCACCCCAGTTAACAACGCCAAGGCTGCCATGCAGGTGGCCCAGAGCTTCGTGAATCAGGAGGCAATCGATTTCACGGAGGATAAGGTGCGCGAGATTCTTGCTTCCATCGTGACGCGTGTTTGTCGTTGGGGGCATCGCACCGGATTCTGAGTGCATGGCGCAGCGATAGTTTGTTTCTGGCTAGTTGCCCTCGCCTGAACAAACTTTTGATTGTTGCCATGCGCTCGCGTGCGATCGGTGCTATGCAACCTTCCCAGGCGAAACTGCACCAGGACCTCACGGACGGTGTCAAGGCAGTGGAACGGGCAGAGACGGAGAACGCGAACGATGGCATCAAAGTGGCCCTGGGGAAGCTGTACGACATGTTGTGCGACGTCATCGACGACCACGTCGGTACATATAAGGCCTTCTTGAGCATAGCCCGGTCCACCGACTGCAGTGCAGGACTCGGCCAGCTGAGCACTTACGCCGAGATTCTCAAGGCGCCCGCGTTGGTCGGGGGCCTCTTGTCTGAGAGCGTTTGCAA
Organism: Prorocentrum cordatum; assembly: GCA_963575745.1. NCBI lineage: Eukaryota > Dinophyceae > Prorocentrales > Prorocentraceae > Prorocentrum > Prorocentrum cordatum. Next base: position 226,807 of record CAUYUJ010004736.1, on the reverse strand, counting down.
ATTACTGCATGGCTTCAACTTCTTCGTTTCCGACATCTCCATCATCATGTCCACGGAGCCCGGCGACGAGGGGACCACTTGCATGTTGGAGTTCGTGCAGCGGATGGCATCTCTGATCTCCTTGTTCGACCCTTCCCCCGAGGACGTGTCCATGTTCCAGGGGGTCGATGCTCGTGTGAACGTGTTCCTAAAAGTGCATCTTGCGAAAACTATGAAAGATGATGCCGACATCCTCCGGACCTTGTCTGAGGCATACGAGTCCGAGCAGAGGTGCCCCATGGTCAATGGCTCGACGATGTGGCACGCGTTCGTGGAGAAGGCTGCGAAGTACAACGTGAGCGCTACCGTCGAGAGCTATTGCACGAACCTTGTCAAGTCCAACTCTTGCGAGAAAGTCACGGCTGGCGTGCAGAAGATCGCCGAGTCCTTCCAGCTCGCGTTGCCGCCAGTGGCCCACGAGCTGCTGGTGAAGAGCGTGAGCGCCTACAACAAACTCAAGGAGATCAACGTTCAGATCAAGGAGGGCAGGGACGTCGGCGTGCTGCAGAGCGCAGAAACGCTGGCAGCTGCCCATGCGGTGACCAGCCCTGCCGTCACCCAGAAGGAGGAGTGGACGCCCATGCTCACAGAATGCGGCGCCCACTTCATCAAGATCGGCACCGACGCTATCAACAGGAAAAGCGACCAGGAACTAGGTGATTACTTCCAGAAGGAGAAGGCCACGATGGACGCGATCGACGCCTGGGACTTCCGATCCGTGAAGTGGATCATGGCCACTACCATGCCCGATGAACGTACCAAGGCGAGCCGAGCAGTAGAGGCCATCACGAAACACGCGCCTACGACTCAGCGAGTGATTTCTTCTTTGGCTGAGATGGAACCGACCATGGCGTGGGCTGACAAGACATTCCGGGAGAGAGTCAAGGAGGCCGCAGCGGGGCTTCCTGACTTCATGGAGCTGGTGGCCAAGGTCAACTTCGCGAATGCTTGCATCTTGCTCACAAACTGCGTGCTCACCAACACCCACGTCGAGGAGGCCAAGGCCATGGCCGTGCAGAAGTGGCCAAAGGGCATTCCAAGCTCATCCACACCCCACTTTTCCGAGGCCGCGGGAGCCCACCTGGATGCAACGATAATGTCGATCAGGTGGTCGCTTTCTCAGGTCTGGGCCGCGTGCACCACGACGTCGACCCATCCCAGTGTTTTTCAAAGTGTGGGGGTCGAATCGTTGATTGTCTGTCGGCTCGGTGGGGTGACATGTTGACCATATGTTTCGTGTCATGTGCATCGTCCAGTAATGCTTGGCGTCGTCATGGGGGGGGGGTCTCTATTCGTTATGCGGCCGGCCGAGCGATTCGGCAAAGGGTTCGGCCGGGGCTGAGCCAGGGGTGATCCTTGCGGCGTTAGGTCCCAAGAAGGGTCGCGTTGTTTTCAGCAGCCCCCCAATTTGTTGCACGTGTGGTGAGCTTCTATCAGGTGGAAGGTCACCGTGGCCAGCCTCCCCGCGAGCTTGAAGAGTCGTCTCGATGGCACCGCGGAGCTGGCGTCGCCGCCTGGGGAGGCGCCCGCTCCATCGGTTTCAATGGAGATCCAGCCGGCAGAGCCATCAGCAGGAGCGGGTCCGAAGATCAAGCGCAGGAAGCTCTAGGGCCTCGTGGCTTCGACTGCCGCGGCAAACAGCGGCTGGCCATTTAGGTGCATGCGCTTTCGCTTCTTAGCTTTCGGGGGTATACAGCGTGTTGCGTATTTCTTGTGGCAATAGGCTCCATTGCTGTATGGGGCCTAGCTGTGTTTAGCATTTTTCTGTGAAGGCTGGCGATGGCTATTCAAATATGCATCAATGAGGTGGCCAGTGGGGCGACGGCTGTTTGCACAGTCGCATTTTGCGACGTTCTCTTCGATGTGGTTGGACAAACGCTGCTTGCGTAGACGCTGCGATGCAATGCAAAGACAAAGGTGGTGGGGAATCGTCTCTGCTCGCTGCTGCCGCCGCTCCTCCCCTCCCCCTCTCCTGCCTCATCTGCTGGTCCTGCTGCAGCTCCTCCCTTCCCCCTCTCCTCACCCTCTGTCGCCTCTTGCTCCTCCGAGCTCTTCCGAGCTCCCTTCCCAAGGGCTCAAAACGGCCTCTTGCCTTCTATGGAAATCGCCTCCGGAAAAATCTAAAGTAGGCAAGGGCCTCTGCGCTTGGATGTCTTCGGAGGTATGGCTTGGGAAAGTTGGGCGATGTTTTCGAAAATCCCCGATGCAACCCAAATTCTCCAAACTCTTTTCAGACGTCTCTAAGAGGGCCCCAAGACGGCTCCAAGAGGGCCCCACGAGCGGTCATTGAGGGGACCGAATGATTCCACCCGCGCCGCGACCCACCCGCAACCCACCCGCGACCCACCTGTGACCCATCGACGCCGCAGACCGCCCGCGACCCACCCGCGCCGCGCCCCGCCCATGCCGCGACCCACCCGAGCCGCGACCCACCCGCCGGGACAATGACAACACCAACAAGCAGAATCCACACCGCGGATTCCCATTGCAGCCACGCACCCAAGGACACTGTAAGACCGCTCGTCCCTCTCGCTCTGATTATGACCCTGTTTTCCTACATGGCGTACGTACGTGGCGCGCGTTTGCGCGGAGGCCAGGGACTCAGGTCTTTGACGGCTGGGTATTCGAAGTGTGTTGTTTCCTTGCACCGAAAACACCGTGCGTTGCGACGGGCGCTGCTTCTTGGGAGTGTGGCCGCGTCGTTGACAATGTCTGCCCTGCGTTCCCATGTCAAGAGATGGGACGGCGCATCTGGAACTTCAGTAACGAGTTGCATGACCACACGCACGCAATATATGTGGCAACGATTCGGCGTTTCAGACATGCATTTGCCCAACAGCCAACCATAGAAGCGGCCCTGAGGAACGCCGGGGCGAACACATGGTCAGAGCAACGCGGCCATAGTGGCCGAGCATCCGGCGTGCCTCTGGCACCATCTCCGCCGACCCTTAGGCCATTTAACTCTATCCTCTGTACTGACTATACAATCGTGTTGTTGTCTGTCTCCCGAACCCGTACGCTGCGTCCTGCCCTCACGCTTTGTCAACACTTCATTCTTCCCCATCAAGCAACACTCACTTTGATTTCACGGAACTGTTCTCAATTCTCATTTCCGCACTTCCTTGCAGATATTGTTCCTCGCTCCTTCTCCCTCCTTCGCAATTGGCTTGCTGGGCTCCACTGTCCTAGAAGTTGGAAGCTCCCGGGTGGGGCCACGAACCAACGAGATCCTCCCGCTTCCAGCGATCTCGATGCAGGTCGCGAATTCCACCCTGGGGATGAGCTTGCTGGTCTGCACGCAATGCGAGCGCAACAACCGACTCCGACCACAAGCCCCCGTCTTGGGAAACCGCTACTCCCCAGACCTCTCCTCGGGCGCGTTTTTTTTTTTTTTTTTTGCTGAGGAGCAGGAGATGGGAGCGGACAGCGATAGTATACACAACGCATGGTCGTCGCAAGGCTGTCCTGCGAACGTGGCCGAAATTCCGGCCGGGGAAGAAGAAGCTACCTGTGACAATGATTGCCTGGGCGAGCGTGCACCCTCGTTACAATCCGTTGCAGGAGCAGCTCCGCCACAGGAGGGGCAAACATATACACTGAAAGGCAAGCGGGAGCAGGGGAGAGAGAGGACGAAGGAGGAGGGAGGACAACGAGCAGGGAGGGAGGAAGACAGCACAAACGGAACCAACACTCAGCGCAGGTCTCCGCCACTGCTTAGGAGCACGGCCTCTGGCAAAATCGCGCGAACGCGGAGCGATACGAAATACCCCAACATCGTATCGGTGAGACCGGGTGGAGAACAGGGGGCAGGAGGAGGCAGCGAAGGAGAGGGGGGAAGGCAGAGACAAAACTCATGGTCCTTGCGCGTCAGAGGCCACAAAACGCATTGTGGCAGCGCGCGCCAGGAAGCCCCACCCACAAGACAGCGGGGAGGGGGAAAGCACCAGGTGCCCTGTGAGAACGATATACGATATAAAAGTGAAACCCGCCAACACGCATAGGAGGAGGGGAGGAAAGAAGAGGAGGAGAGCCAACGAGCACGACCAGAGCCCCACTAGGAGCAGCGAGGCAACTGCCGAAGCCAGCGGGCTACGCCTGGTGCCGGCGCTTGTGCACCGAGCTCAGGAGCGCCATCGCGGGAGCGTGGCCCCGTGCGCCCTCGCGCAGAAAACCGCGGAAGAGCTCGGCGGCAGGCCCCGCCGTGGGAGTTAATCTCAAACAGTTGTGCGTGCGGTACAACGCGTAAACACTCAAGGCGCGGAGGGAGGAGGCCCGGGCGCCGCCCTCAGGAGGTGCGTCGATAAGTATGCGTCGCGTTGCAGGGCGGAGGGAGAGAAATACGTCCAGCTCGAGGTCGTGCGGTGGCCGCTCCAAGCGAAGATGGCGACGGCAGAGCCCATGGTAACACGGGCAGCGGGCGTAGTGCTCAATGGAGTCGTCGGCCCGCCCGCAACCCAGAACGCACGTCCCAGAACGCCCAAACCGTCGAGCCGTCATCCACCCATTGAGGCCCACCCGCAGTACAGCCGCCAACACTCGGGGGGGCATGTGGGCCCGGATATCCTGGAGCTGCCGTCGATATGCTGCGCATCGGTGACCCGAGAGAACCGTAGCCGGCCAGTGGTCGAGACGGCGCCGTAAGAATCGTTCTGCTGGCTCGGAGTGGGCAGGGCGGGTGGCGCGCAGGGCGCGTGCTTGCCAACCCTCTCGCTGTCCCTCCTTGGTTTCTAGATTCATGAGTGCCGCGGTGAGGTCGCCCTTCCCCTCGAACGCCGCGAGTGCGGAGTCCAGCGAAAAGAGGATAGTACTGGTAGCCCACGGTAGGCGGGTTCCCAACCGCCGGATGCTGTCGAAGTCGGCGAGCAATGACCTCAAGGAGGCGGCGCGGCAGCGCACCCTCAAGCCTCCGCTCCGGCGAGCCTCGTGCAACGACACCCGTACTTTAGCAACGTCGGCTATCGCGAACAGGTCCGCCAGGTCCCGGGGGAAGCTGAGGGAGCTCACACGTTTGAGCAGGTCACTGGTGATCCAGTCCCACGGCCCTGGGAAGAGTTTCCGCAGAGCTCGGGCCTCCAGCTGGGGGAAATCGTCCGGGAGGGGGTCGAGCTGCAAAATGAAGGAGACCACGGAGGCGACGAACACCTTGTACGCCTCGATGGTGTGCAAAGTTCCCGCGCTTACCTTGCCCCACACGTCCGCGCGATCCAAGAACTTCCCCATAGCTGCGCTCCAGGACTTCTGACCGCGCCCTGGCCCCACCACGAAGCCCAGGTATTTCGCGCAGTCCGCAATCGACATCGCGCCCCTTAGCGGCGCGCGCCGTTGGAGCTGATCTCGAACCTGCTCGTTGGACAGCTGCCCCAAAGGGATCAACACCGTTTTTTCCACATTCAGCTCCAGGCCGGAGATCCGGGCGTATTCGCCGAAGACCTGCTCGAGCGGGCTCAGGTGCTCCAACAGATGCGGATCGACCAGCGCCGTGTCGTCGGCGTACGCCCGAAGGGCTACGGCCGGGAAGTCGCGGGCGAGACGCCTCAAGAGCAAGTCCGCGGCCACTGCGAAGAGGAGGGGGGGGAGGGGGCATCCTTGCCGGATGCCGCGGTGGATCGGGAAGCCCTGGTACCGGGCGCCGTCCAGGACGATCTCGCAGAAGTTCCCGTTGTAGAGCACGTCGATGAAACGTCGCAGCCATGGCGGCCAATTCAATGACTCGAACACGGACCGAAGAAAGGAATGCTCGATGGACGGGGAAGCGGCCGCGAAGTCGAAGAAGATAGCGCCCCCGTCGTCCGACGTGCACGCGGCGCGCACCGCAGCCTCCTCGATGTCGACAAGGTTGGACAGCATGGACCTCCCAGTAATGAACCCGCGCTGGATGTCCAACGCGCGAGGGCCCACAACAGGTTCAATGAGAAGCCGGACCGCGCTGGCCAACAGCCGATTGTCCGTATTCGTGACGTTCAAAGGACGGACGTTTGCTGGCTTGTAATACCCTTCGCCCGTGGGTCCCACCCCGGAGGGCTTTTTGGGGGGGAAGAAGAGCAGGCTGGAGTTGAAGTCCGCCGCAAAATCCTCCATGAGCTCCTGGGCATCGCCCCCGGACAGGGCCGCGAAAGCGTCGCTCAAGACCTCCACCGAGAGCCGCACGTTGCACCTCCACGCCTGGAGCGGGATGCCATCTGGACCCGGGGAGGAGTTATTGGAGCTCAAGATGGCCTTGCGAACGTGGCGACGAGAGAGGCGGAAGGAGTCCTTGAACGGCACCGCGTCCCTGAGTGGGCGGGTGTCCTCGTCCTCGTCCGTCCAGGCGCGCAGCAAGGCCGTGTCGATTCCCTTAGCTTTGAACACCTGCCCCCAATGAGAACGAAGAGCATTGGCCTTCCCGTCCGGACAGGTCACCACCTCCCCGTCGGGCCGCTCCACGGCTGAGACACCGCCGGCACGTCCTGGGGCAAGCCGGTAAATCAGGCGGGCGTTCTTCTGCCGGGCCTGCGTCGCGCGGAAATCGTCCTCGCTGGTGAGGTCGGCGTGCGACTTCCCGAGCTCGTCGATAGCGTGTTCCCTCGCCAATTGGATCGCGTGTAGCCGGACCCCCCGGAGATGCCGGGATATGTTGCCCTCGACGACGTACGGGTTGTCCACGCGGTCCCGCAGGGAAGGGTATCGCAGCAAGCAAGTGGAGATCTCGTGAACGCGGCCGGCTTCAGCTGCCCGGATGAATTTCATGGTGCACCCCAGCCGGTCCTCAAGCGCGGTAGCGGCCGGAGGCGTCGAGCGCTCGCTTTCGATGCGGGATGCGACCAGGCGCATCGCCGCCTTGTACAAGCGGAGGCGTATCAGCGCGGAAGCCTCGGGATGGTCCTGGCGAGCCGCAAGATATTCCAACGCAACCCTCCTGGAGAAGTCTGGGTGCGACAATGCTGAGGACGGGAGCGGCCGTAGATCGTCGTCGCCATGTTGAGGGGTGTGCCGAGCGAAGAAGACAGCCCGGTGGTGGGAGAGGTCGTGCCGCCACTCCAGCGCGGAGCACCGGATGTGCCTGTCCAGCTGGTCCGCCAACGGGAAGTTTGCATATATACGGTCGAGGCGGGACCGCGCGGAGGCCGAGGCGTGGGTGAGCTCGCCTTGGAACCTCTCCTCGGGCGCGTTCTGACCAGCATTTCGAGGCACATCCAGCGGCGGCGACGAGGACGAGGGCCCCCCAGCAGGCCCCACACGGGGAACACGAGGGAAGGGTAGCGGTATGAGTGCCTTGTCCTCCTACAACCACCCTCCCTGCCGCCGCCGCAGCCCCCGTCGTCTGGCCTCAGCCCGCTCGCAGACGCCGCTCCCCCCCCCCCCCCCCGCGAAGGCCTCCCCCCGCGACGGCCCACTCTGGCCGTGTCTTTCGGGACCGCCCCCGAGGCCTCCGACGAAGTCCCCGAGGCCCCCCAGAGGACCCCACCCCTTCCCCGGGGGGGGGGCTCTCCGTCCCAGACCCACGTCTGATGGCCCGAGGGCCCGATGACGGGCCCCAGAAGCCGACACAGAGGAGAACTACGCCCATGGGAGGGAGGGAGGGAGGGAGGGAGGGAGGGGAGGGGAGGGAGGGGAGGGGGGGGGGAGGGAGGGAGGGAGGCTGAGACAAACACATCTGTCGGAGCAGGGCGAGTCGAGACAACGGCAACTCAGGAATCGGCCCCAAAATCCCTCCTGGGGTCCAAACCCCATCAGCTTCCCGAACTGCGTCCGGCCGTGGCGACGAGGCGGCCTCCTGAGATCCGGCGTCAAGAAACACATGCAACACCCTTAAAGTCTTCGGCTGGAGCCTCGAACCAAATAGGTCTGCTTCGAGCCAAATCGACATGTGATGGTCGCGGGGCCGAAGCACGGGAGCCCGTTGCGAAAAAATGGGACGCCAGGATCTCGGGGCGAAAACGCGTCGACGGAGATCTGGGCCGTCGTCGCCACGACGACGTCGTCGCCAGGCGCACGGCGACGCCGCCGCCGCCGCGACGACTGGAGCAGGGACCGACCGTCCAGGCATTCGTATGCGTACGTAGGCCTACCACGACACGTTCCCAGAGCCAAAGATGCTCTGGACAAAAGCAATGCTCTGAGAACGCATCAGCCGATGCATTCAAAGAAGACTCTCTCCGCCAGGAATGCTTCAAGAGCACCTCGTGCATGCCACAAGAGGCCATCAGGCCAGCCAGGACGCCCTGCCGCTGCTTGGACACGACGCGGAGGCCGCCGCAACAGGGCGGCCGCGCGGGGGGGCGGCGGCGCGGGCCCGCCAGGTGCGCGCCCTCCTGTGCCGCCCGCTCGCGCTCGCGCAGGAGACCGGCGAGCACCTGGGGGGTGGCGCGGGCGCGGCGGGGCAGCGCCAGGGCCCCGGGGAGAGGCTGTCGTGATCGCTGCTTGTCGGCCGTCGATGCAGCCTTCGTGGCCCCCGGGGAGACGACAAACGCACCCAAGATGCCCCAAACCGGTATGTGCGCCCTCTTGGCGTGCTTGAGGCCGTCGTTGGGCGCCAGGGCAAGGCTGTTCAGGAAGGGCCCAGGACCGTTCAGTAAACGCCAGTTGTCGGGGTCGGGGTGGTTTGTCCTCCCTTGGCCAGGAGCCTTTTTTCAGAGTGGGGGGGCCGAACGGTCAGTCACTGTCCCTTCGGCACGTGACTGGGGTGGATTTTCCGCGGCGGTGCGGATTGTGGTTGCGTTGTTGCGCTGTTGAGCGTTCATTTCCAAATGGAACTTGTTGTTGACCCTTCCCCTTCAGTGAACCTTTTTTTTCAAGTGGAGTGCCCCTCCTGGGGCTCGCACCATGTTTCCTCCAAAAGAAAATCTTGTGCCCCAGGGCCTCAGACTGTGTTGTTGCCCCCAGATTGCCACAACAACGGCTCCCACCTGACACCTTCTCAGAACTAATTGAAACATCTGGCTTTCGCTCGGGGCTCCCTTGCAATGTTTCCAAGAATCGCGCTGTCCCCTGGGACTTCCTTACCATTTATTAGTGGATCGATTTCGGCGATCTGGAATCGCGCTCTCGCCTGGGATGTCGTCGCAATGTGCTCGGGAAGGGCGCTCTCGCCTGAGGCTGGCTTGCGACATCCTCTTGCTAACCTTTCTTGCTAACCCCTCTTGTCCTCCATCTTCACCCTCCCTCCCTCTTGCCCCAGTCTCTCATCCCTCCATTCCTCCACTCCCTTCCTCCTCGCCCTCTCCCTTTTCCATTCTGTCTGTTCTTCCTGTTTTGCTGAAGGGGCCCAGGGACACACACATAAATACACACTAATCCCAGGATCCTCCACGTTTTGGTGTAGTTTCTGGGTATTCGTCTCCCCCCTCCCATCTTTTCCTAGTTTCCGGGGGATCGACGATTAATTGTGTCTGCGTGTTTCCCCCCCTCCCGATTTAAGCGGTGCGCCAATTATACGTGGCAGGAAAGGAAGGGGCTACGATGAAAGACGGGGCGGGCGGGTATCAAGGGCATGGGGAGCGTATGTTCAATGACGCGCGAAGGTCTGGAAGCGAACGATATTAAGCCAACTGCTGAACCGTAAATACTACACTGTAAATGTTGTTGAACACCGTATTTCCGCTCTGGCGCTATCGCCTCGGCGTCGGCAACATTTCCTTAGACAATCAGCCTCATGCTCGCGCGATTCGAGGCTCCATCGAAACAGCCCCCCCAATATCGGGTCGGGCGAAAAGGGGGGGATAGCAAAGGGGGGGTTTGAGAATCAGCTCACGTGGCTGATTTTCCCGGCGCCTCCCGTCGCCGCAGGCGGCTATGTAGCTATGTATCGAAGAATGGGCCCCTCGGTGAGGCCGAAACCAGCTGCATGCAGCAAATTTCGTAACCTCCCCTTTCCCAATTCCCCCCCCTTTCGTCCGGCCCGACAATAACAATAACGCTTCCGCTCGACACTTCCTCCTCTTCTACTCGGGACTGGGGCTCTGGCTCGCCGCCGAGAGCCAGCCCTCCAACACGCTGGGCGTTCCCGCTCGAGCCTTCCCTGCTTTCTGCTCCGGACGCGCGCTCCCGCCTCGGCGCCGCACGTGGCCCCCTGCAAACAGCGACGCTGCCGCTCAATTCTTCCTCCGCGTTCACTGGACATGGCCCATGAGGCCCTGAAGCTCACGCTTGCCGTCGCTCGGACGTCCATGTCCCGTGCATTTGTCGATTTCGTGCATGTTTTGTTGCTCGATGGTCCAGGATGGTCCTCGATGGTTCTCGCCGAGAAAAAACGCACGCGTCCGAGCGATGCCAAGCACGCCTTGGCATCACGGGGTGATTCCTGGGAGGTTCCGCGGCTGTCCGCCGCCTGGGCGTCCTGGCGCCTTCGCCTCGGCGCGCGGGGGCCCGCGGCAGCGACGCCGTCGTCGTCGTCGTCGTCGTCGCCGCCATCGTCGTCGTCGTCGTCGTCGTCGTCGTCGTCCTCGTCGTCGTCGTCGTCGTCCGTCTCCTCCTCCTCCTTCTCGTCCTTCTCTTCCTCCTCCTCCTCCTCCTCCTCCTCCATTTTTGCTCCTTGTGAATAATTCTTCCCTGTCGCACTCCGGGGCCGGTCGGAAAGGCGGGCCGGGCGTTTCTCCCAAGACTTCCTTACCGCTTATGAGCCTGAAGCTTAGCAACTGGCAGCCGCTTCACAAATAGAGATCGGGTCGGTTCCAGCAAATTGTTCTCGCTTTCGCGTCGCGCACATTCGTTCAAAAAAAACTGCAACACTTTAGCGGATTGAGGGCGGGTCGTTTTCAAATGTGGCTCTCGTCTCAGCGCCGCGCGCGTTCGGTTTGAACATTTCCAACAGTTTCACGGATTGAGGGCGGGTGATTCTCAAAATGTGTTCTTCGAACATTCGCTTCGAACATCTGCAAGAAGTTTTATGGACTGAAGGCGGGTAATTTTCAAAACCTGTCCCTCGCCTTCGAGCCGCGCACACTCGCCGCACAACGTTGCGAACATTTCGCGGATTCTCGTGGGTAGCCTTGCAGAAATGGTATGTTCGAACGGATCAACATTGTCTGGGCGCACCAATTACGTTGAATCGCGGTGCTGAAATCCCATGAATGGCGTTCTGGCGCGATCCAGGGTCGTCAAGACGCAACTGTCAGGTTGACTCGTGGCGTTGAAGTCCTAAGAATTGTGTTTTGGCGCGCTGCACGATTTCCGCACGATTGTTTCCAAACGGGGTACGTCCTTCGGTGGAACTGAATCTCTCTATGGGCCTATGAAGAGGGAGCTTGGTGGGAGGGTGTATCCCAACATCGTTGATGATTCATGGGTTTACACTGGTCCTCCTTCTCTTCCTCCTCCTCCTGCTCCAACATTGTCTTCCTTTTCCTCCTTTCTCTTCCTCCTCCTGCTTCCTCCTCTTCTTCTCCCCCTCCCCGAGTCCCAGAATTTCCTCCGACCCAGGCCTTTCTCAAAAATGCCCTGATGCCTCCCTCAATAGGCCACGAAACCCTCCAGTTCAGCTTCGGAGCGTCTCTCGAGGGCCTACAGGTTACCCACGGAGGCTTCGAAGCTTCGCTGAAAGACCCTGGACGCTCTCCAAAGAGCTCCGGAGGCTCTTCATGGTGATCCGGGAGCTCTCCCAAAGATTTTGGGGCCTCTGTCAGCGGTTTTGGGCCACCCAGGCGTGGTGACACTTAGAAGCAAGGAGCGAAGGCGATATACCTTCCGGGCTGGAAATGTTGAAGCGTTTCGGAAGAGGTGTTGTCAAGACCTCCTCGGGCGGGCGACCTGGGCAAGGGAATGCCGCACCCCTCTGTGCAAGATAATCCCCCCTATAGGGGAGGATATCATGATGGAAGCGCGCTGCAAACAGAATCACGCAGGATTCTGATCAAATGAATGTTCTTGTCGTCGCCCTCGCCCACGACCCCCCCGCGACCCCTCTGCGACCCACCCCGCGACCTACCCCGTGGCGGCGAACAAGGGAGTAAGCGAGAAGAGAAAGGCCCTCTCAGAAGGCGGCGGGGCTTCTCAGAAGCCCTCTGGCCTTCTGGGAGGTTTTCTCTGTCTTCTGGGAAGGCTTACAAATCTTCTCAGCCCGCCCCCTCTCATTCCCCCTCCGGGCTGACCACCGAACCCCGCGACCCACCCGCGACCCACCCGCGACCCACCCCGCGCCCGCCCCACCCTTTTTTAAACCGCAACCTCAGGGGGTGCTACGGTGTTACTGGCGCCCGTGACTGGCCCCGCCCCAACCTCTCATCCCCCCTCCTGCCTCGTCCTCGTCCTCGTCCTCGTCCTCCTTGTCCTCGTCCTTTTCCTCCTCCTCCTCCTCGTCGTCCTCCTCCTTCCCCTCCTCCTCCTGCTCTACCTTTACCTCTTCCTTCTTCCTCCCCGTCGTTTTCCTAAACCTCCTGGGGCGCGATGCCCCTTACCCTGGGTCCCGCCCCGGCACCTCTCCGAGCTCGCGCGCCTGCGACTCAGCGGCCATGCAGCGAGCCGCGAGCTCCTCTTGCGGAGGGGGGTGGCGGCGCGTGCGAGGGAGAGCGCGAGGGGGGCGGCCTTCTAAGAAGGCGGGGGGGCTCGTCGAAGGCAGGGGCCTCATTGGAAGGGCCTGGAGGCTTATGAGGACGACTTCTGAGAAGCCCCCAGCCACTTCTAAGAGTCCCGAGCCTTCCAGGACGCCCCCGCCTTCTTATGAGGCCCCCCCTGGCGCCCCTCGCCGTGTGCGCGCCGCCAAGTGTACACGTTGGCGCTAATGCACGTTCTGATGATCATGGAGAAGAGGAGGGGGAGGATGAAGAAGGGGAAGGAGGACAAGGAGGAAGAGGAGGAGAAGCAGGAGGAGAAGGAGGAGAACGAGGAGTAGGGGGAGGAGCGGGAGGTCGAGGAGAGGGGGGAGGAGTAGGAGTAGGAGGAGAAGGAGAAGGAGAAGGAGAAGGAGAAGGAGAAGGAGAAGCAGAAGGAAACGGAGAAGGAGAAGGAGAAGGAGGAGGAGGAGGAGGAGGAGGAGGATGGGGAGAACGAGGGGGAGGTGGAAGAAGAGGAGGGAGGAGGAGGAGGAGGGGGAGAAGAAGGAGGAAGAGGAGGGAGAGGAGGAGGAGGAGAAGAAGGAGGAGGAGGAGAGCAGGAATGATAAGGAGGCGGAGGAGGAGGAGGAGGACCGGGAATGAGGAGACGGAGGAGGACGGAAAGGAAAGGGGGGAGGAGGATGAAGAGGAGCAGGAGAAGGAGACGGAGAAGAAGAATAAGTATGAGGAGGGAGAGAGCAGGAGGAGGAGGAGGAGGAGGAGGAGGAGGAGGAGGAGGAGGAGGAGGAGGAGGGGGAGGAGAGGAGGAGGAGGAGGAGGAGGAGAGGAGGAGGAGGAGGAGGAGGAGGAGGTAGGAGGAAGAGGAGAGGAGGGAGGAGGAGGAGGAGGAGGAGGAGGAGAGGAGGAGGAGGGGGAGGGGGCCACCGGGGAGGCTTGTGGCTCAGGAGGCACGTCCAGGGGCCAGGGATGAAATTACTCGGTTTGGGCTTGAAGAAACGCATGCGAGTTAGATGTTTAGTTAAGCAGTCAGAGCGGATGACGATACGGTCGGCTGTCGCATTCCATGGCTCATGTCCTTTGGAGAGCAAGGAGGGGGGGTGCGGGGGAAGAGGAGGAGGAAGTCAGATCCAGAGCTGAGAAGGGGATGAGGAGGAGGATGAGGATGAGGATGATGATGATGATGATGATGATGATGATGATGATGATGATGATGATGATGAGGAGGAGGAGGAGGAGGAGGAGGAGGAGGAGGAGGAGGAGGAGAAGGAAGAGGAGGAAGAGGGGAAGGCGGAGAAGGAGGAGGAGGAGGAGGAGGAGGAAGAAGGAGGAAGGAGGAGGAGGAAGAGGAGGGAGGTAAAGAGGAGGATGAGGAGGAGGATGAGGAAAGGAAGGGGGGATGAGGATGAGAAGGAGACGGTGAAGGATCATAATAATAAGTAGGAGGGGGAGGAGGAGGGGGAGGAGGAGGAGGAGGGGAGGAGGAGGAGGAGGAGGAGGAGGAGGGAGGAGGAGGAGGAGGAGGAGTAGGAGGAGGGGGGAGAGGTGGAGAAGGAGGAGGAGGAGGGGGGGGGGCAACAGGGGAGGGCTTGTGGCTCAGGAGGCACGTCCAAGGGCCAGGGATGAAATTACTCGGTTTGGGCTTGAAGAAACGCGTGCGAATTAGATGTGTAGCTAGCTAGCTAGCTATGCAGTCAGAGCGGATGACGACACGGTCGGCTGTCGCATTCCCTGGCTCACGTCCTCGGGAAAACAAAGAGGGGGGGGGGGGGGGGGAAGAGGAGGAGGAGGAGGAAGTCATATCCAGAGCTGAGAAGGGGATGAGGAGGAGGAAGAGGAGGAGGAGGAGGAGGAGGAGGAGGAGGAGGAGGAGGAGGAGGAGGAGGAGGAGGAGGAGAGGGGCGGAGGAGAAGGAGGAGGAGGAGATCCAGGAGGAGGAGGAGGAGGAGGAGGAGGAGGAGGTAATGAGGAGGAGGTAATGAGGAGGAGGTAATGAGGAGAAGGGGGAGGAGGAGGAAGAAGAGGAGGAGGAGGAGGAGGAGGAGGAGGAGGAGGAGGAGGAGGAGGAGGAGGAGGGAGCTGGATTCAGCAGAGCAGGAGCAGGATGAGCCGCAACAGTCTTACCAGGCGTGTCGAGGGCCCTGCCCAATCAGAGCGCGCGCTAGAGGTGTGCGTGCTGTGCTTGGCGGAAAGGCGCACTGGGCACACTTGACAAGCAACGTCATCTGGGGACCTCCGATGAGGATTTTTCCCCGCGGGAGGTTACTGTCCTGCTGGGATGGGTCTATGCCCCCCCGCGTTCGTAGGGTCGATTGACGTCTGGGGGGCCCTCTTGTTTAACTCCTTCGCCGCTGTAGAGTGCTCTTGCCCCACTCTCTTCTCAAGTAGATGAAGGCTGCCGGCGCCCGCCTTCGAAGGTGGGGCACTCCTCATCAGACCGCGGGTGCTCCACTCTCGCGAGCAAAGCACAGCCCGCAAGTCGAGCAGAAAGATCACAAGCACATGGCTGTGGGCACGGGCAGTACGGTTCTGGTGGATCACCCTGTCCGCGACCCTCGTGCCAGGCGGCGCTGGAAACGAATTCGCTGACCTCAGCCTGCGCAGGCACACATGGGGAGGACAGCCACTCGGCCACCTCCTGGCGGTTTGCCCCACGGCTCTCCAGACAGCGGCGGCACGAGAAGCGCGAGCCCTCCTTCCCTCAGCCGCACCACATCGTGGGAATTCCTGGGTATCCCCAGGTCGAAAGCTTCGGCTTGGGCGAACTTGGGCTTGGGCGGCGCGTGCTCAGCTCTACCAAGGGCCTGGGGATCGCAACGCGTACAGTCATCGAGCACCGCCATCTGCCTCTACCGAGCCCTACTCGCGAGACGTTCACCCTCGCGTATCTGATCAACTTCAGCATCCGACAACTTGAATTCAAACGCGGCAGCCTCGGCCTGGCGATCGACCGTATCATTGGCCTGTCTCCAACGCTCGGGTATGCCTAGAAACTCAGCTCTGTCCTCGGACGCGTGGGACTGGACCTTCTGGGTAGTCAGCTGCACAAACCCGAGAGGCTTCCCAAAGGCGCCGCAACAAATCCCGATTGGTCCGAAGGCGCTTGGATCGGGGTCGGTTGACCCGTCGAAGAACGCAACTCGAACCCGTGATGAAATTCAAGGATCTACCCGGGCTGGCGCAGACCTCCACCCACAGAACTAAAGCCAGCAACTCCACACGATGGATGGTCTGCATCGGACCTGGTAGGCCTCCAACCAACTCTCGGACGGCTTGGACCTGATCCCGCACAAGGCTCGCGCACGCCTCGGCCAGCGTGCAGGAACTCCAGGAGCAACCGCGGAGACTTGGTTCCTGATAACGCTTTTCCCCCCCCAACCGTCACCCGCTCCCCGCTACTCCACTCTATTGTCTGGTCCGCTGCCCCCCGCAGCATAGGACCATTCATACTCAAGATGCGGGATGACGTCGGTCCATGCCGATGGCATGAGCCCACGTCACCCGAAAGCTGGACAAGCTTGCCACTCACCTTTTGCACGGGCCTCGAGGTCAGCTGCACCACTGCACTCCTGGAGCATGCAATGGACAGCACAACCCCACGCCCAGTGAAAGCCCGTATGAACAGCGCGGGCAGGGTAGCGCTGGCACAGGGCTTCGGATTCTTCAAGCATGCCTACATCGAGCATCCTGGCGCGGCACCAGGTCGCGGCCGTGGCCACCGCAAGCAGGGAACCTCGGAGCCTGAGGGCCTGCTCGGAGGCCTTACGATCCGGGGCACACAACCACGTGTGCAGCGAGTACCTGTCGAGGCCACCCTCGGCCCGAGACCATTGGACGCGGGCGGCCACACGACGCCACAACCTAGCCCAGACTGTCAGCAGAAGTTCACGCACAGAAGTGTCAAAGTCAATGAAACCATGGTCTGGGAGCTCGAGCCTCCAGACACTCCCCGTAGGAGCCAACCACTCCATGCTTTGGGGGTCCTGCGGGAGCCAGCCATGATCCTGGAGAGCCGCCAGAATCCCCGAGATTGGCCCTGAAACCCTGGCCCACCTACGGCTAGCCTTGGCCTGCAGGATCCTCTGGGCCACCTTGGGCAAACTACGGAGGAATCTCGCCCGAACATGCACAGCGAAAGAGGGGTCGGCAATGAGCTCGGAAAAACTCGTGAGCTGGCGCAAGACTAGTTCGACAATTGGCAGACGATGGCCCAACTCTGGAGCAAGATACGTGGTGAGACGCCGGCTTTCTGTCCCCCCCCCCCGAAAACCGCATCCATGGCCGACAGGGTGCGGAAAACAACCGAGGGTGCCATGTTGTGGACCAAAACTCCATACGGGAATCTAGGGCAGGGGGCATCAAAACAATATTCTCCCTGAAACGGCGCAGAAATCCGACCGTGGACATGCGCTTTGCAACTGTTTCAAAGCTGTTCGCTACACTTTGACCGCGCTTCTTATGGGATCTGCGACACGAGCCCCGATCAAGCCCCACATCGGCGACAGTGCGAGCTTTCCTGTTGCGAAGCCAGCTTTCAGGCTCCCTTTCAACATCACGAGACACGCGCAAGCGAGAGGGGGCCGATTGAGATCGTCAGCCCACTGTGCCGAGGATACACCTCGAGAAAAATAAGCAGCATGCACACGCTCCAGAGTATCGCAAATGACCGCTCTAGCAAAATTCTTCGCGTCTCCATCGCCTGTGAGGATAGTCGCCGTGGGCTCGATCGGGCTGGAAATCGCACCTCTCGCTTTGATGCAGCGGGGGGCGAGACGCACCAGGGGTAGCCACACGGAGACATCAGGACAGTCCAGAGCCAGGGCGGCTTCCAGGGCCAAAACGAGGTCCACATAATCGCAAAACTCGGCGAACTCCCACATCAGGCTACAGTGAGTAACACAGTAAGGCCTCAACGGTCTCATCAAACAAACGCCCTCATCATACCGCACCTTTGCGCTGAACTTTCTCGAGTTGCCTACTCCTAGAAGCCGGCCTCCCGACCACACCAAGACGCCCCGACCGACGTCCGCAGGCGCGCAAGGGGAAGGGCGATAGCGACACCGCTCTGCTCCTCTCTCTCTCTCTCTATCTGTATTTAGCTTGCTCTCTCTCTCTCTCTCTCTCTCGTTTTTTTTTTTTTTTTTTTTTTTTTTTTTTTTTTTTTTTTTTTTTTTTTTTTTTTTTTTTTTTTTTTTTTTCTCTCTCTCTCTCTCTCTCTCTCTCTCTCTCTCTCTCTCCCCCATTGAAGGCTTGGGCATCATGGCTTCCAGGACCAGGAGACGTATCCACGGCCAGGCCTCTAACTGCTCACACCTCGGGAACAACTCGGCGAGCTCGGCGAGCGACTCCGCAGGGGCCGCTCTCAGGCCCGCTGGGCCCAGGTTGTTGCTCCCTCGCCCCGTGGCCTGCCGAATGTCTCGAACCAAGCTCGCGATGTCGGACGGGTCGATCTGCTGGTAGGCGTCCTGATCGTCAGGCAGCTTCCTGCACCGTTTACGCAGGCGACGTGCTGGCTCGACGTTGACTGCACCCGACCAGCGACCAGCCCACTGCTGCCTCTTGATCTCCGTCACGGTGTTGCCCTCTGAAGGAAGAGGAGGAGGAGGAGGGGTATGAGGAGGAGGAGGAGGAGGAGACCAGCGTACCCAGAGGTCAGCTCCCCGTGCCTAGCACGGCGCCTGAGGCAGCATGGGCACGCCTCCTGTCGAAGCTGTTGTAGCTGAGGCCGCCGTAGCTGCAGCACACGATGTGCGGCGGATAGCCGTCGAATTTATATCATTCACATTCAGAGGATGCTGAGAGCAGGAGGGAGCGGGAACGCAGGAGGGGACCGAGGCGAGGCGCAGAGAACGGATAAGGAAAATGGGCAACTGGGGCCTTTTCCGACGGCGCTCACACATATGGGGCAATCTGAGGGTGCCCCCAACTCCTGTACCAGAACTCGTGCCAATAGAAGAGGATGGAGTAGCACTGCATGACAATGACGACGAAATTCTCGTCAGAGGCGAAATCGAAGGGGAGGGTCCCGCCATCCGCGTCGGACAGGGCACAAACGATGAACCAGCAGCCGTCGAACTCGGCCAGGTCGGGGAAAACGAGCACGGGGGAGTAGCGAAGAGGGAAGCGATCCGTGACCAAATCGGCGAAACTCGTGACGATGGCGCAACTCTCCGAGACGGCGCAACTCTCGAGGACGGCGTGCAACCCTCGAAGACGGCGCAACTCTCGTTGACGGAGACACTCACGATGACGGCGCAACTCTCGAAGACGGCGCAATTCACAATGACGGCGCAACACTCGACGTCGGCGCAACTCTCGAAGAAGGCGCAACTCTCGATGTCTGAGCCCTTATTTCCATCAGAGGCGGTCGACCAACGTACATGAGACGAGATCTCGCAACTTACTCCAGAGCCCTTATTTAAAACAGAGGCGGTCGACCTCCGAACTCGAGACACAAGCTCGCAACTTACTCCAGAGCCCTTATTTAAAACAGAGGCGGTCGACCTCCGAACTCGAGACGCAAGCTCGCAACTTACTCCAGAGCCGTTATTTCCATCAGAGGCGGTCGACCTCCGCGTTCTAACGCCAGTGGTCGCAGGGCTCGAGGAGCACCCTGCAACCGAAACCTGGAGGAGGAAAGAAGCAGGGTCAACGTCACCATCTCCGTCGGCGGCATCGCCATCTTCGGGATCCACTGCTGAGACTAGTGAGGCAAAGTAGCGCACCGACCCGTTGGCAGCGACGATGGGCAGGGCCTCGTCTCCATTGCTGTCCACAAGGAAGTCACGAACACGGTGTGGCGCAGCGGGTCCCAAGTATTGCCTCATCTCTCTGCGAATCTCACGAAGGGCCTGGAAATGTCGATCCACCATCTCTTCCCAGAGCCCGTGCCGCGTCAAGGAGTTACGCGGGTCATTCAGCCACCGAAAGTAATCTACAATATTGAGGCGCCCCTCGGTAGAGGTGTCCCAGGCAACCATGCAGATATGACGAGCGAGTTCGTCGAGAGTACCACTCCAACCAGACGAATCCACCCATTCCATCGCCTCAAATTTGGCACGCACGTACGGGATGCACCACATCAACCAGTCGGCACGGCCGCTCTCGGAGTCATCCAGGCGCAAGACCCAGCGTGTAGCCCTCGGTGCAATACGTTCGCCAAAGACAACAGGTGGTGCATGCTCCACAGAGGAAGAATGTGGATGGCCCGCCAGACACAGGATAGGAGTACCAGGTGACGGCGTCGACTTCGACGTGGTGGCATCGCCCAGACACCGCAACCGTTCAGGAAGAGCATGGTCCTCTCGAACAGGAAGCCCACCAGCACGAAGGCGTTCGACACGCTTGATGGTCGCACGATATTCACGCTCAAGCCGTGTAACATCCGCCTCACATGCGGTTGGGACAGTCATCGACGTTGCATGGACCGCGGAGAGCACCACTGTGGCGGCCAGCGGCCACGAGAACATGGATGCCGCAGGTCGCGGCGAGGTGGCAGCGGAAACGGACGCCCGCACGTTGACGCCCTGCCTTGGGGGCAGGGCCTCGCACTGAGCCAAAGCGCCAGCAGGCAGGGACACATAAGACTCTGGATGGGGAGCAGGTTGGCCGACTTCATCAGAACTATGTCTCACATCGTCGTCACACGGGGTGGGTGGGACCAGGTCAGGGATGGGGGCCGCAGCGTCTGAACTCAAACTGGAGGTGGACGAGGAGGTGAGCACATCCCACTGAGGCTGCCTTCGGCGGATCGTCTGGACAGCAGGAGGAGGTTCCCACCGTTTCAACTTGGCTGAAGGTCTGGCCAGACGAGAGGTGCGGACGGCGGCCTCAACATAGCCACGCAACTGACGAGGAGTCGACACTAGCGCACCTTGCCGAGCATAGTTGAAGACCTGGTAATAGACATAGAGAGCTTCGAAGTGGTCAGGGTGGGGGTGGGTAAGGCCAAGACGCTGAGCCAGGGGACGAGGCAGGGCACGCTGTAGACCTTTGCTGACTGCCAGGTATAATTTAGGGCAGCGTAGATAATGTTGCAGCCGATCAGGGCCAGGGCATCCGAAACGACAACGAAGTTTACCCCTCGGGTGGATAATCCTATGAGATGTCAGCCATCCATGCCCCCAAGTCCGTAAGGCTGCCATAGCCCAACTTTGCGGAACCAATGCCAGAAGCTCCTGAATAGCGGGCCAGTGGATCAGGTTGAGGAAGGGGAGGTAAGCTGTGAATAACGGGGTTAAGTGGCGAATCAGCATAGCATGCAGAGGTTTGTGCGTACACATGTTCTGACCCAGCGAGCGGGCAGCCGCACGTTGCAGCTTGGGCCTTCGTGTCGTAACCTGAGCTTCCTCACGCATGGCAGAGCGAGCGGCGACGAGTAGGGGCTCCTGAGACCTCACGTGGACCAGCTCAAGGTGTTCGACGAACGCAGGGGATTTCCAGAAAGCTGGATAAACACGGGAGCGATCCATAGCAGCCAAGGGGATAGCATCAAACTTCCCTTCCACCACCTCTCTGTGCCAAATCGAAGCCGTTTGTCGCAGTAGCCGTAAGTATTCCTCAAAGCCCTGGAAGGTGTGAAAAGCAGCACGAAGGTGAGCAGCAGTAGCATGGGCAGCCCACGATGGGATCTGAGGACCACCCCAGGCCGGGAGCTCCAGGATCGATTCATTCGAAAAGAGGCCGAGGGGAGCTCGAAGAACTTGGGCGATAGCACCACGCTCAATGGGCAGGAACCATTCGGGCATAGGGAGGAATTGGGCTACATACGCCAAACAAGGGTAAACCCGCGTGCGGTACAATATACAATTCGTACAGACTGACGCAACCCCACGTCCCAACATCCGAGAGCGAGAACGTGCCTTCATGAGCGGGCCCCTCCAGTTCATGTCGACCGTCGCATCAGGGCCCAAGATCATCCCAAGATAAAGCAACCACCCCTCAACAGCAAAGCCTGACCAGTCACTCGCGATGGAGGCCAGCTGGGTCTGGGTCATGGTTTTCAGGGTTTCTGTCATGCAGCCGACGAGGGGGACCAGGGTGCACTTGCTGATCTTAATCTTGAGGCCCGCAATCTTTTCCATGACACCGAGGACCCGCACCAGGATGCGCAGAGAGGCAAGCTCATACAGAACAGCACCTAGATCATCGGCACAGGCACGGCATATCCCCAGCTGACGCTGCTCGATACTCCGCTCGAGGTCGGCCAGCATGGGGGAGGAGGCGAGAGCGTACAAAGACCCCGAGAGACCACAGCCTTGGATGATGCCCGAGCGGATCCAGAAGATGGTCGTGTAGCATCCCCCATCCTGGACCACACCTTCAACAGCCAAATACATCCATCCCACGAAAGCGAGAATCTCGGCGGGGAGCCCAAGAGAGCCCAGTAGTTGTAGCAGGAAGGACTGCGACAAGCTCGGGAAGGCCTGCCCGTAGTCGAACCCGACGAGGACAGGGGAACGACGCACAGCAAGGGGATGTTGTGATGCAAGCCGAGCATGGACATCCAGCTCAAGCACGTTATAGCAAAAATTTCGTCCTCTAATGAAGCCTCTCTGGGAAGCGGGTGCAACGGCTTGGACGACAGGCTCGAGGACCCTATTCATGACCGAGCTCAGGATCTTAACGTCGGTGTTACGCAGCCCCAGAACCCGTATCTTATCGGGAGACCGAGAACAAACCCCAGACGGCAGATCTGAGTCATCAGCACCTTTGGGGAGGAACGCCTGGAGGGTGACGCTGGCAGAGGCGAACAACGACTGACCTTGGCATAGCCATCCGAACATTCTGGCCAGGTGCTGGGCGCCATAGTCGCACGCCGACCAGGCAGCGTAGGGCAGCCCGTCGACACCAGGAGCAGAGTGACGAGCACGCCTGAGAACCTTACGGAACATTGGGGTCAGAGGACAGTGCAGGTCGATGTCAGAGGCCTTGGTGAGGAACCTATCGAGGTACATCTGGGTCATGACAGGGTGGGGCTCTTTCTTGGAGAAGACAGGGGTCCAGTAGGCCGCCAGGGCCGCAGTGCGTTCCCGAACCTCTGAGATGGGGCCCTCAGGGGTGTTGACCGCGGACAGAATCAGGCGCTTCGAAAACGGGGCCCATATGGAGGCCTTCCTCTCCATAGCTCGCAAGAGCGTGGCCGAATGAGGCCGCCAGGCAGATGAGGAGCCTGAGGGAGCACGATCAGCAGCAGCAGCAGCAAGCTCTTTTTCGAAGACCAACCGATGTACTCCAGCAGCCCACTGCTCGAAGGACGGGGCGTGGCGCAGCGAGACGACCTGGCCGTCGACCATCAGGGCGTCGGCGGCGTGCTGGGAGGTCTCGATGAGCTTGAGGGCAAGGGCAGCGTCTTGACGCCATACCGCTCGTGCTATCCCACGAGCAACCAGCTGTAGCGTCCCAGGCAGGTCAGGGGCCGAGAAGAAGAGGATGTCGCGGGCCTCCCTGGCGGCCTCCTTCATCATGTACTTGTAGTGCTCTGTGGCCACCGGTGGGCTCCATCGGAGCAGATCCTCATCACCATCAGCAACCATTCCTCGGAGTCGGCGCTGGAAGGCAACAGAGGTGAAGATGTGCTTGGGGATGGGCCGCTCAGCAGCGGGACGCGTACCCCGAAGACGCAGCCGAATCGAGAGAGCAGCATGATCCGAGATGCCCATGGAGCACAGGTGCTCAGGCGTGTCCACAGTGTTAACCTCAGTCATGAGCTGACACATCATCCAGCCTGTGGCAGAACAGAAGAAGCGGTCGATGATGTTGATGGAGTTGGTGAACTTGCAGAAGTGGGTCGCCGCTTCCGAGTTAATCTCCATCATCTTGCCAAGTGTAGCCGCCCAGATTGGAGCATGTACTTTATGATCATGTGTCAGCTGCCGCTGTACCCCAGTAGGTCGGTGAAAGATAAGAGAAGAATCGTAACTGTAGTTGAGATCCCCCAAGACAACCACAAAGTACGAGAGTGGGTCATCAGCAGCACGACGCAGAGCACAACCGATCTGCTCACAGACAGATTGTACCTCCCCCTTGGTCAAGCCGTGATTGTGAACGTTGAAGATCACCAGCTGTGTCTGCCCAAGTGCCACATCAACACGAAGCACCCTGCCTCTGATCAGAGGTACCGCACAGCTACTGACCGAAGTAGATGAGAAAGGAGGAAGAATGACTGCAACTCCCCCAGAGCCGCGGACAACCTCGCCGTCGTCATCCTCACAAAAGCTGCTGTGGACAATGGCCGTGGAAGAAAGCCTTGCCACAAAGTCGTTCAGCTCAAATCGATCTGCATGCACTTCTTGGAGAGCCAAGATGGATCGCCCAGGTTGCAGTTTACTTAGGTAAGATAGCTTAGGCGAGGCCTTCGCCCCACCAAATTGGAGAAGAGCGCGTGCATTCCAAGTCATGAATGTGAGGCTGGCTGTGATCTCTCCGCCGACCTGCCCCACTGGAAGCACAAACATATCGGTAATGGCGTTAAAGACACCACTGGGTGGCCGTCGGCGCGGCGGTGATGTTCCGAATGGCATCCTGGAGGTCACGACGGTCCAGGCCGAGGGCGCGGATCCCCACGTCGTTCCAAGAAAGCTCAGGAGGTTCATCGCCTGGCCGGGGGACAAGACGCAGGATGTCGGTGTAGTCAGACTTGAGAACACTCCGCTCCCGATCAACAAACCACTTTCTCTGGCTGTCGAGCTCCATGAGGGAAGAGCGGACCTTACGAAGGAGCATCTCACCACGAACTTGTTTCGGCGACTTGTCAGGACCAAAGTGAAGACGGGCTGGGTCAGCACCTTGAGCTGGGCACTGGAAGACCCGCCATGCTCCGTCCGACTTGAGGTTAGCGAGGGCCTTTTGCACACGTCGGGAAGCCAGCCCGATCGGCCCAGAGAAGCACGCGGCAAACTTTTTGGCGGGGAGCGGCGTGAGGGCTTTGATCGTGTACGTGTCGTCCTCAGAGAAGTTGAGCTCGCCCATGAAGGAGTTGACCACTTCACGGACGCCAGCCAAACCGACGAGCTTGGACGAGACCACAATGACCTGCGTCGGATCGATCTCGCGGTCGAAACCAGGCGGGGCAGGGGGACGCGACGGGAGTTGTCGGTCCAGCTCATTCTGGCGGCGTAGCTCCTCGACCTGCTTCTGCAGCTCAGCCAGTTTGGCAGCCTGGGCCTCGATGTCCCGCTCAGTGTAGTCGACACGACGGCATAGGGCATCATGCTGCTCCTGAAACTGGCGCTGCATGGTATCAAACTGCGGACGTACCGATGCCATGACCTGCTGATCAATGGAGGTGTGCTGCGAGGAAAGCTGCTTCTGAAGTGTGGCGAGCGTGGCAACGATGGGAGCGTTAGACTGCTGTACAGAATTGGTGATGGCCGTGGTAACGATATTGTCGAACTCATTGCGCAGCTGCATGAACCTCGCGGAGATGTCGGCATGGTAGAAGGCCCGAGTGAAGGCGGCATGCTCCTCCTCTTCGCCACAATCAGGAGCACCACCAGCAGCAGCCTGAGCACGCGGGGCAGCGCCCGCCCCCGCCGCCGCGGCCCAGGGGTCGAAGAGCCCAGCAGCAGGGCCCTGCGGGGTGGCGTTCGGGTCGGGCCGCGCCTCCTGCGACGGGAAGGTAGCGGCCATCTCGAGCTCTGCGGCCACTTGTGCACGCTTGGTGTCGTCCCATTCGTCCAAGGGCATAGCCTGAGCACCCCGAGATGCTCCCAGAGCCGCAGGGTCGGGGCCCCGATGCGAGGCAGCAACACCAGGAGACATAGGGACGTCCCCGCCAGCGCCACGAGCGCGGCCAGCACGGCGAGCACGGCGAGAAGGCTCAGGAGCAGGACCAGCGTTGCCGTGGGAGGAAGGCCGGGTGCGAGCGGCACGACGGGCACCTCGGCTGCCACCGCTCCGAGAGGCAGAGCGGCGGGGCTCCTCAGAGGAATCACGGCCACCAGAGGAAGCAATCTCCGTATCAATATCCTCACCCCCATCGAGACGATGTACAACATGGTGCGGGCGGTCGCAGGCGGCAGGGCCCATGGCGGCTCAGCGCGCGTCGTTGTAGCCAAAACTGGGAGCGTGCTGTGGCGCACGGCAGGAAGGAGAGAGGCGTCCTGGCCTCGGAAGGTTCGGGCCTCCCTGTCGCCTGCAACAAGGCTGAAGCCCCAGGGCAGGTTTCAACCTTGAGCCAAAATGGCTACGGAGGAGGAGGAGGAGGCGGAGGAGGAGGAGGCGGAGGAGGAGGAGGCGGAGTTGGATGAGTTGGAGGAGGACGAAGGGGAACGGTCTGGCCACTCCTCGTCTGGCCCCGCGACTTCTGTTGCGGCCCCCTGGGTATCGTGCTCGGGCCCGCCGCGGCCCCCAGATCGGCGATGGAGGTTCCGCGGCCGCTTGCGGCAGCAGGGGGGGGATAGGTAGGAGCAGGCGTGCTATCCGCACTGTGTTCCAGGCTTTCGTAACGTGCCAAACGTACTGGTCACCAGCACGGGTCATCATGGCCGAGCTGCGGTGTACGAGCACCGTCAGTCTGGCGATCGATGCTCCACAATTATACCCAAGACGCTCGAACGACAAAGCAGCATCGGGTCGACCAGAAGACTAGCGCAGCCCGCTTCATAACGACTCCTTGTTTTTTGTTTTATATGTTGCCCACAAGTGAGCTCAATCCTCAGACGGCTGTCGAAGACGGATGTCACAACATATTCAGTAGATCTCAATTCCAACTGCTTCACCAATTCAGCAGCCATGCAGAACACATCCTTCATGGAAGTCTCTGCCAACGATGTCCATTGCCGCATGTCAGAGGCAGTCTGCGTGCTGGTTCGAAGCCAAAATGAGCACCTCTGCCACAGTGCTGACAGCGACGGCGACCAACCTTCTTTACGTTAGAGGCCTGCTCCTAATTATTGCGAAGTCATGGGGCGTCGCAAACCATGCATAACTGTCAGAGTCATGGCAAAATGAAGGCGACAGCTGTACTACAATGCTGACGGCCGCGATGACCAGGCATAGTTAAATTGTGGGCAGGCTCATAGTTACTAATGGGATGTCGTGGGTGACGCAGAACTGCCAGAGGCATGGAATAAGTAAGGCGTGGCTGCGCCAAGTGCGGCACTGCTGGCTCAATTTGAGCGCAAGTCAGGCCTAGGGAACCGACGAACGACATAGACATAAAAACTCGGAGGTCCGCGCGGATTCCTTGGATCCGCGCTGGGCCCCCCCTCCCTGGCGCGCGGAGCGCGCCAGGGGCGCCGCCGGAGGCGCCGCCGGGGGGGGGGGCTCAGCGCCGATCCGAGGAATCCGCGCGGACCTCCGAGTTTTTATCTTTGTGTATCCTGCTACATGGCCCGCTCCAAAATTCCCGAACGCAATCAAATGTGCATCTCTTGGAGGGCTGACCTTTCCTTGAGCAGGGACCGACCGTCCCGGCATTCCTATAGGCCTACCACGACATGTTCTTAGAACCCCCAAAGGTTCTAAGAACAACAACCAGGCTCTTGGAACATAAACCCGATGTGCTAAAACAAGACGGTTCCAGCCAGAAATGTTCTAAGAACCATTTGTGGAAATCACACAGAGGTTCTTAGAACATTGTTCGGTCGGCCTATGAGCACGCCAGGACGCTTCGCCACTGCTTGATTTCCTTCGGCCTGCTCCCGCCGATCTTCCGCCGGCTTCCGCTGGCGGAGCAGCCCTCCTGCCACGTCCGCCGGCCTTCCGCCGCCCTGCCGCCGAGGAAGAGAAGGCAGCCTCTCGACCCCTCGAGGGCGAGGCCCCCTCGCAGGAGTTGGGAAAAACATCATCAGCTCGGATTTCTGTTGGATTTCCGTTGGGTCTGCGCTGATTCCTGAGGATCGTCATCATACTCGGAGGCCCGCGCGGACTTCTGTTGGATCGGCGCTGGGGCCCCCTTTCGGCGCCTCCGGCGCCGCCCCCACCTCCGGAGGTCTGCGCGTGTGGCGCTGCCCTTCTTCGATTTCTGGGGCGCCCCGGAATGTGCGCAGGCCTCGAAGCAGGCGTGAGCCTGCCCAGCAGGTGCCGGGGCGCACAGGGCGTGCGCGAGGCTCCTGCACGCGGGCGGTGGCGGTGGCCGTCGCCTCGCGCGCCTGCGGGGGGGGGGCGGCGGGGGGGCCACGAGCCCAGTCAGGCAGGCGGGGTCGGCTGACTTCACGAGCGGCGAGCGCATCCACATCCACGCCCTCGCGGTCTGGATTCCTGGGCGCGATCTCGCGGATGCGCGGT
The DNA here is from genome assembly GCA_963575745.1 of Prorocentrum cordatum. NCBI lineage: Eukaryota > Dinophyceae > Prorocentrales > Prorocentraceae > Prorocentrum > Prorocentrum cordatum. The sequence continues at coordinate 199,073 of CAUYUJ010004736.1, read as the reverse complement.
CGCATGGATGCCGTCCGCGAGGGGCATCTGCAGAGGAAAACGCCTTGTATCCACCTGGCTCGCGGCCCAAGGGCTCGGTCCGCGAGGACGTGGATGTGTATATGCTTTCCGCGAGGACAGCCGCCAGGTGCGTAACAGGACCAGGGGGCAGGGGCTTGCCGAGCGCGCGCGCGCGCGCAAGCAGATGCATCATTTGTCTTCCCCTGCCTTGCAACAGAAATCTTCGACCGACCATGATAACGCATCGTGCACATAGACAAGCGCGCGTGCACGTTGCTCTGCGCACGTGTCCACAAGTGCGCTCCATGCGCGTGCGTACATCTGTCTACGCACGTGGACTTGCGTGCATGTGTACTTGTGCACGCGCATGTACGCTCGAGGGTGTATGTGCAACGTAAGCTAGCAGCACAGTCAACTACCCGCTCACTTCCCAAGCACATGTGGTTACTGGGATAAGAATGCCAATGGTAACTTCCCATGTGTATGCTTTTGCACGTCGCAAACGCTATGTGTAGTTGCAGTGTCAGGCGTGCGCATTTGGACAGGAATGCGTGACTGTACTCGTGCATGCTTATACTTAACTCGGTTGGCATGCACTGCTCAATTACTAGAATTGGTCTGCCGGCGCGTGCAGGTAGGACTATGTCCACAAGCATCGACATTTGATGTACGCACGCATGAACACGTGTACATGGATATTAATGGGTATACAACGGTCCTGTCTGGCCTAACGATACCAGGGCCATGCGTCCACTAACATCCTATGTATATGTTCAAAAGTGCAGCCCCCAGAGGACGTACTCATGCGTGCCTATGCGAGCTTGTACACAAGCGTATGGGCGTACACGCGTATGATCGAACCTGTGCGTGTCTATGCCTCCCGATGATGTCATCCGCGGTGTCCTCCTCCTCATAATACCCTCTCCCTTTCGGTGTTCCTCCCTTGCGTCCCGCCTTCTCGTCAATTTTGCCCTCCTCATCCCCTTCTTGCTACTTCTCCCTCCCCGACGGCGCGACTGCACGGAAAACGACGAAAGCTGGAAGGCGGCGACTACGCCCGGACCTCTCGCAGGTCCTGCTCCAGCTTCTGGCACCGAGCGTCCCGGCTCGCCTCTCTTGCGGGCGCCCCCTCCCGTCCCCCGAAGGGACGACGACGACACGTACAGTCGGACCTAGGCCAGAAGAACATTCCTCAAGAGCATGAGACCCTCCGTCGGCCAAAACACACAGAACATCCAAGGGCACCCTCCCCAGGATGCACAAGAACAGCCAACATACACGAAGAACGCTAGGGGAACCCTCCCCGGACCGACCTCGATCTTAGACCTCGGTCCGACTCTACAGTCGGACTCGATTGGACAGGACACGCGAGAGGACACAAGACCCTTCTGAGGGCCACAATGCCGCAGGAATGTCCGAGGCATGGGCCACGAGACACAGGACACAAGGGTACCCTCGATTTGGCAGGGTCGACCGACTAATCTGGGCCGACTGTACTCGAAGTCGAGCGAAGGAGCATGGAGTCCCTCGCTCCGCGAGCGGAGGTCCTGAGACACTGAGGCGGGAGGGCGCGCATGCAGGAGAGGATGTGGCGGACCGGTCGTGATTCCAGCAGGCCCGACCCGAGGCGCCCGCTTGTCAAGGCCGGCCCACCCGACCCGCCCGTCAGCGCTCCCCCGCCCGGCACGCCCGTGGGTGCCCGCCCGTCCGACCCGCCCGCCCGTGGCGGTCCGCCCGCCCGACCCGCCCGCCAGGGCCCCCCAGCGTCGTCCTCGTCGCCCTCGTGGTTGTCCTGCTGGATTGGACAGAGCTCTGGGGGCCTCTTGGGGGGGCGGGTCTGAGCTGCCGTCCGGGGCCTTCATGGCGCTCTCGGTTAGGTTGTTCCAGTCTTGGCCAACATCCACGGAAACCAATTTCGGGCTTCGGTCGGGGACGCACTGACCAGGGTCGATCCAGACCCGGGTCAATCAGGCCTTGCATGATCCTGCACAAGAGCCCGGGTCACTGCAGCCCTGGCTCTGCAGGATCCCGCAAGACCTGGCGCTCTGACTGACCCCCGTTTGCGTTGAGCCCCGTCTCTAGACTCTAGGCCCTCGATCCGGGGCAGTCCACAAACGATTAGGGATGGACAGTTGTCCGTAGGGCCTTCGTCGAGAGGTATTTGGGGGCTCACGCGTCGAAAACAGCGAAGCGCTTGCTATCTGGGGAGGGCCCGGGGAAGCGAGGCGGGGCCTCAGAGGTCCGCAGCGGGGCCCCCGACAGGGGATCTGCGTTCCCATCCGGGAGCGAGGGTCGAGCAGGGGCAGCAGCCCGGGCGACGGACGGGGTGCAGCAGCGGCGGCGGGGACGTCGGTGCGATGCGAAGCGTCGTGGCGGGGTGCGACCGCCCAGGGGGGGGGCGACGGAAGCCCAGAGGTGAGAGGAGGGATAGAGGCCTCCCAGATGGGGTCGGAGCAGATGGGGTCGGAGGATCGCGCGCCGCATCGCCGATACATCGGCGACACAACGCCGATGCATCGGCGACATCGGCGATGCATCGGCGACGCTAGCGAGGAGACAATCGGGCTCCACATCGATCCGCATCGCGGAGGCATCCACGATACGGCGCGATCCTCCGACCCCATCTACTCGGACCCCATCTAGGAGGCCTAGATGGACTGGACCTGCTTCAAATGATCAACTGGTGTACAGTAGGCACATACGATCAGCGCTCGTGTTGAGAGAGATCTTGGGGCACAGTCGTCGTCGATCTTTGAATGTCCTACGGAACCCTCGCGTTTCTGTGCATCCTTGGGCCATTGGGGGATACAAGACCTTTCAATGGAAAACCAATTGGCAAGTCCATATCTTGTCGGGTGTGCCTTCTGTATGCCCGAAATATCCCAAACAAAGGGCTCTAAGAACCCAGATGATTGGCCCCAGCCGACTCGACGGAATCGGTGCGCCTAACTTGCGGGAACAACCAACAAAAAACGGAAGGGGACGGGAGGAGGACTGGACCTGGAATGGGGTCCTGGGGACCCATGGAGGTTGCACCGCGAAGCGAACGCCTCGGGCAACCAGGTACTCGGGGGACAGTTTTCGTCGATCTCTCAAGCCTTGAAGGTGGTGCTCCAGAACTTCTGCAAATTCCTGGGATATTGGGGGGTCAAACACTTCCGAAGGGCATTAGTTGGCAGGCCGATTTCTTATCGGATGTGCCTACTGTATGCCCGAAACGACCCAAACAAAAGCACTAAGAACCCCAATGATTGGCCCCGGCCGACTCGACGTCATCCAAACCGTGAGCGTCACGAAATCGGTGCGCCTGGCTTGCTGGAAATGCCAACACAGAAGCGAAAGGGGACGGGAGGAGGACTGGACCTGGAATGGAGCCCGAGCCCTGGGGACCCATGGAAGTCGCGCCGAGAAGCGAACGCCTTTGGCAACCAAGTGCACACATACGACAAGAAATCTTGCTTGTAGAACTACTGGGATACATTCTGCGTTGATCTTTGGGGGCTCTGAGGTGGTGCTCCAGAACTTCTGCGGGATCCTGGGCTATCGGGGGATAAGACACTTCCGCGAGGCACCTGCTGGCAGGCCAATGTCATATTTGATGTGCCTACTGTGTGCCCGAAATGGCACAAACAAGCGGTACTAAGAACCCGGATTACTGGTCCCGGCTAGCCAGACGTCACCCCAACCGTGCGTGTCACTGAATCGGTGCGCCTGGCTTGCGGGAAATGCCAACCAAGAGACGAACGAGCCCAGGAGGAGGACCGGGACATCGAGGTCGCACCGCGCAGCGAACTTTCCTGACAACCCGGTACATTAAAGACGTACGACAAGACATCTTGCACCAATGAATCTTGGGGGCCAGGCCCGATGGTGCCCCAGAGCTTCTGTGGTCGCCTGGGGCCATCGGGGGATAAGGCAATTTCCGCGAGGCAGTTGCACGCAGGACGATTTCTTATCTGATGCACCTATTGCAGTGGCAGCGATCGGTCCTGCCAGATTCTGCGACGAGATGCGCGCCACCGACCTGATTGGCTTTAGTAAGAGAGCGACTACGACTACATAGCTGATATACCCCAAAGCTGTTTCACATGTTTATTGCCGGATCTACACAACATTCGTATCAATTTCGCAGATCTGCTTGAGTTGTACGTATTTTCGCATGCTCGACGGACATGTCAAATTTGAGGTACATCTGATCTGCAGTCGATCCTCTACTCCAAAGCTGGCCCTGTGCGGCACTTTGTAGGGCAGCGCTCGCCCTGGCCGAGCACCCGCACGCCAGCATGCGGAGCGCGCAGCCCTGCCGGGCAAGCTCGGGGACGTTCTTTGCTTTGTTTGGGGCGTTCAGGCGCGGGCGTGGCAGCTCCCCCCCCCCGCATCTCCCGCGAAGACCCCCCGCACCTCCCGCGAAGAGGAGGCGGAGGAGGCGGAGGAGGAGGAGGAAGAGGAGGAGGAGGAGGCGGAGGAGGCGGAGGAGGAGGAGGAGGAGGAGGAGGAGCAGGAGGAGGAGGAGGACAAGGAGGAGGCGGAGGAGGAGGACAAGGAGGAGGAGGAGGAAAAGGAGAAGGATGATGATAATGAGGAGGAGGAGGAGGAGGAGGAGGAGGACGAAGAGGAGGACGAGGAGGAGGAGGAGGAAAAGGAAAAGGAGGAGGAACGCCAGTAGCTTCCAGGTGTCTCTGATCCTCATGCCATCCATCTGTAGGGCCGACTCTCGCTGGGCATTGGCGGAAAGAGGCTGAAATCCGCAGGCTGAAAGGCGCCGCATCCTTGGATAGATGGTAGATGTAGAATGAACTAGCGGTGGCAAGGATGGCGTTCTCGCGAGTTAAGTCCCGAGCAGGATACTGGAACGGCAACCCGAGATCAAGACGAATGAGAGGACAGTGGGGGAATATCGCACGAGGACGACAGACGAGGTGAACGAGGCGAGGGCATCGGAGGCAGTGATCGATCTGGTCGGGTCTGGAGCATCCAGAAAGACAATTCCAGCGCTCATCAGACGCGTGCGTACGGTCTGCGGTGGTCCATCCCCCCGCGATGGCCTTCAAGTACGGCCAGCGAACGCACGGCGGGGCACGGCGCACGAAGGAGGAGGAGGAAAAAGAGGAGGATGAGTCGAGGAGGAAAAGGAGGAGGAGGAGGAGGAGGAGGAGGAGGAGGAGGACCCCCGAGGTGGGGCGTGCGGATGATGCAGGTCCGAATGGAGTGGGCGATTGGCGTGAAGAGGTCCGGGAACGGGGGGCTGGCGCCCTCGTGCCGGCCCGGCGGGGCGGCCAGGCGCGGGGGCGCGCCCCGGCCTGGCGCGCCCGCGCGCAACTGCAAGCCACCAGCAAAGGGGAAGGGAGGAAGAGGATCACGAGGAGGAGGAGGATCACGAGGAGGAGGAGGAGGAGGAGGAGGAGGAGGAGGAGGAGGAGGAGGAGGAGGAGGAGGATTGGGATTGGGATTGGGCCCGTGGGAGTTCAACTGCTGCTGCTAGACGCCTAACAACTCCGCCTACCTTCACAGTTAGGGGAACTCTGGGGGGCGAATCGTGGTTCGCCAAACCGTCTGATGCGGCCCGTGGCACACGACGGACGCCGCACCGCCCCCACGGGCACCCCCGAGGAGGAGGAGGAGGAGGAGGAGGAGGAGGAGGAGGAGGAGGAGGAGGAGGAGGAGGAGGAGGAGGAGGAGGAGGAGGAGGAGGAAGGACGAGGAGGCGGCGTGGGCGGCCCGCACAGGGGGCCGGCGACAGGTGCGCGGCCTTCTAAGGCAGGCGCGGGTGGGTGGGCTGGGGGGGTTCTTCGAGGCCCTCCCAGCTTCTGAGGAGCCTTCTGACCAAAACCTCCAGGCCTCAGGGCCTTCTGAGAAGGCCAAGGCCTTCCAAGAAGCCCCGCGGCCTTCCTACAGGGCCGCCTTCCTCGTGCCGCCCCCTTTATGCGGCGCGGAGAGATCCCCGCGCCCCCCCCCCCCCCCCCCCCCCCCCCCCGCGTCGCGACTGCTGCACGACGCGGGCCCCTAGATCGGACAACTCGAGGGCAAACGCCCGGATGGAAAAAAGCGTATGCAGTCGGGGCGGTGACCGAAGGAACCCAAAACAGGGAACGAGGCCCCGTTTTCCCACAAGTTGAACTTCGAATTGCCATCGAAAACCTAAGGGAAACCTCAGGCCAGCTGCAAAACAGTTAAGGAACACGGAGCCCCTCCCCAACGAAAAGGGTTCCTTCTTCAACGCCCCGACTGTATATCGTCGGAGATCTGGACCCTCAGACCCCGGGCCCCGCTTCTCATAACCGCGTGGGCCACCTCGGAGCTCTCGACATCCCGGCCAACGCCTCGCCCGCTGGGCAAGCTTCGAATGGCACGGCCCCCCCAGACGGCAGAATCTCAGAACTCGCCCGTCAATCGTGATTTCGCGGCGGTCTTGGTCGTCATCGTCGGATCGTCGCCGTCGTCGTCGTCGTCGCCGCTGGGCTGTCTTCCGGTGGCCTCTGATGCCCCAAAAATCGGAACACAGGCCCCCGGGACGCCGAAACCGGGGTTATATCGACCGCCATGTCGTGATTGTGCCACGCCGGTCTGGGTCGTCGTCGTCGTCGTCGTCGATCAGTCGTCGGATCGTCCCAGGTCCAGATTTGTCATCAAGCCGCGGCCCCAGAAGGTCCCCGACCGCTTCCCCCGAGAGCAATGGTTAGTCCCAAGTTCATGTTTCATGGTCCCAGGACGCGAAAGAGGACCCCGGATGCCGCCATCGATGAAAACCGCCCGGATTGAACACTCATACCGTCAGGATGCCTGGGGTCGTTGTCGGTGGCACCTCATGGGAGCCTCCCATGCTATCTTGCTGGCTCTTACGAATCGACGCTGTCCGACGCTAGTCGCGAAATCGACGCTAATCGACGCCAGCCGACGCTGTATCGACGCAGAATCGACGCTCAATCGGCGCCCTCTCATCGACTACCAGACGCTGGCGCACGCTAAGGCACTCGAGATAGAGTTGCGAGGACATACAAGGCTCCCATGGTTCGCTACCGTCGTCGTCGCCGCCAGGCCGTCTTCTGCTTCTCCCCCTCCCCTGCCGCTGCGGAGGCCCCTCCTCCCCGCGGGGTGGCTGCGGCTGGGGGGGAGGGCTCGCCGTCGTCGTCGTGCTCGTCGTCGTCGCCGTCGTCGCACTCGCCGTCGACGCCGTCGCACTCGCCGACGTCGTGGTGGTCATCGTGGTCGTCGTCGTCGTCGTGGTCGTCCTCGTCCTCGCCGCCGTCGCCGTTGCCGCCGCCGTCGCCGTCGTCGCCGCCCGGCCGTCTCCTCCCTCTCCCCCCCCCCTGTCGGGTGTTGCTAGAAGTACCCCTGGCCCAAGGTACCCCCAGGATTCTCGGGGTGGCCCAGACGGCCTCCAGGGCACCCCTCACGAGGCCCAGAGGGCCCCAGGGGCTCCAAACTGGAGCGAAAAGCTGGGGGCACCTTGGGCCAGGGGCACTTCTAGCAGCACCCTCCCCATGGGGGTGCTCGCCAGCGCGCTCTTGTCCGCGGCCGCCGGCTCCGGGCCAGGCGGCCGCCGCTGCCGCTGCGGAGGCCCCGCCTCTCCGCGGGGTGGCTGCGGATGACGGGGGGGGGCTCGCCGTCGTCACGTCGTCGTCGTCGTCGTCGTCGTCGTCGTCGTCGTCGTCGTCGTCGTCGTCGTCCTCGTCGTCGTCGTCGTCGTCGTCGTCGTCGTCATTCTTTGCTGGCAGCTCGATGAGGAGCTTTGCCCATGGACGGGTTAGAAAGGAATGCGACTGGAACTTCATCGTCGTTTGTTGACGGGACGGGGCGAGCCAAGGGTCCCCAGAGAAAGTCTACACCTTCACCGTCTTCTTTCACGACGCGATGGGGCATGGGTCCTCCTTCTTTCCATTTCGGAGGTCCGCGTGGATGCATTGCATCGGCGGAGCGCACCATGGGCGGAGCCGCAGGCGCCGTTAGGGGAGTGCAGCGCCGATCCAAGAAATCCACCTGGACTCCCGACAGTATGCTGCTGCAGGTGTTGCTTCTTAGATTCCCGTCGCCTTCTCAACTCCTTGCCTGGCCCGCCCCCTCGATGATCCTCCGAATGCGCCTCCACGCCAACGTGCCCACCGAAGCCCTTCAATACGGCACAGGCGGTGTAACGAGGGCCGACACAAGCTGCGTGCTGTCGGTGGAGCTCGACGTACGGGTAGACACATATCTTTGGACGCCCGACATGGGTGCGGAAGAAATGGGTATACAATGCCCAGCAGCAGATGTTGTCCCAAACCAACAGCGGCCGCTGTTGGGCAGGCGGCCTTCTGTCTCGAATGGTCACAGGCCGCGGCGGTGGGGACAGCGAGTCCGGTTCAAAATGAACCCGATCAGCTGTTGGGCGTTGTGTGCCCATTCTTTCCGTGTCCGTCTCGTTCGTGCAGGACATCAGGCTGACTTTTTGATCTGCCGGGCGAGGGCGAACCTCTCCCGCTGAAAGCTAAGCGGGACGCGCACAGCTTTCATGAACAGAGAGAAAGGGCGGGAGGAAGGCGGGGCCTCACGCGGCCGGGAGAGGGCGAGGCCCAGGCAGAACCACACCAGGCCAACACGCGTCCCGAGGATCCCCTCGGCATGAGGGCGGGCCCTGCACCCCGGGGCCTCCCCCCGGGAACAGCCTCTTATCCCGAGCCGGGCCTCGGCGAATGGGGGTGCGACGAGCGGGGTGCGGACAAGAAACGTGCACCTCTCGTGCCTCTCTTTCTTATTTTTTATTTTTATTTTATCTTTTACTATGTTTTTTGTTTGCACCTCTCGTGCCTCTCGTGCCTCTCTTGGGCCTTCGAGGGCCCCATCCTTTAGGCTGCACGGAAGGCAAACCCCTCTGCTTTCTTTCGGACGCCTCTGATCACCAACTGTGACAGGTCATGGACTAGACAATGAGCTCCGCACTGCGCATCGCATCGACAGATGTACACGAAGCAAGGATGAATGAATCATGAAGTTCGGGCGCGCTTGGCAGCACGCTGGTTAGAACACACATTGGACATGGGTTGGATGGCGTCATCAAGCCCTCGACTGCACGCAAGAGTGACCCTGGGTGCCGCATCGCGTTCGGCGATCGGGGGACCCCGTGGGGCCCGCACCCTAAGGTCACTCCGGCGAAAGGTCACTCTTACGTGCAGCCGAAGCCCCTCCTTCACCCCGCCATCCCTGCGCCCCCCCATCACGCCACGCCCGACCGGGTCGCTGCCTGAGGACCCCGGTCCTGGGGAGGGCCCGAGCGCCCGACAGAGAGTGGTAAGTGAAGGGGCCCTGGGACACACAAAAAAATACACACAAATAAAAGGATTCCCTCCATTTTCCAATATTTTCTGGGTTTCTGTCTTCCCCCCCACTTCCCATATTTCCAAATTTTTTCTGGGGAATCGACGATTCATTGTGTCTGTGTGTTTTTTCCCCTCCTGGGTAAAAGACAGCGCCGGGCCCGCTCCCCTCGGAATGGGCTCGCTTCGCGGCGATCATCGCCCACCCAACCGCGCCCCCGATTCTGGGGCTGCCCGGGGAGGGCAAGAGGACGCCGACGACATGCCGCCGTTCGGGGCCCGCCAGCGAACTTCTCGTTCGCTTCTGTCCGAACCCTTGGTGCTTTTGCAGCGGCGGCGTACCATCGGTACTGCTTGTGCTCCCCGAGCCCAGGCCCCCGGCGTCGCAGGTTTTACTTATCGGGGGTCCCCAGAGGTCTGGACTCCTTTCCTGGGGCGAGCTTTTCATGCTGAACAGACAGGACCCCCAGAGGCCGAAAATTACCGAAAATCCCCCGTCGTGATTCGCGACGCGAGGAGGCTAAGTTTTCGGGTCATAACTCGGATCTCCCGCGGCCGATTGGGACGATCTGGGCAGCCCGGTAACGCTCTCAGCCAAGCGAAGCTGCAGGGGAGCGTCCCGAAGCTGGGAAGCCTCGAAGAACGGACGAAACAGTCCGTAGACTTCCAAAAACCAACGAACCAGACTAATCTGAGAAGAACACGCAACGACATGAACATTCCCTTTTGGAGGTCCGCGCGGATTCCTTTGATCGGCGGTGGACCACACTCCCTGGCACACGGAGCGCGCCAGGGCCGGGGCCGGAGGCGCCGCCACCGGGGGCCAAACGGCGATCCAAAAAATCCACGCGGCGCTCCCACATATCATCCTTATGCCGTGCTTTCTTCTCCGGATAGGAGGAGGATCATGCTTTGATTGGATTGGATCAGGATGCGTTCCAAGAGTTCTACCAATTATCAGGCGGCCATCGTGTCTGCAGCCAGTGAAGGGCAGTGGGGAATCTCGAACATCCTTAAAATCTTGGAACGCATCATTCACGTGACTTTTCGCTCCTCTGATCGAAACCTGGGGTGCGCGTGCGCCTCCGAGGGTGCGGGTGCCGCCGCGGCAAAGACGTGGCAGCTGACGGGTCTCCTTCTTCCTCCTCATCCTCTTCCTCCGATTCCGCATCCGTCTCCCCTCATCGAGGGGTATGACGGCCACATTCTTCTATTCCCCACAGACTCGTCATCCGATGCCTCCGATTCTTCCTCCGACGCTTCCTATGCGTACTTCTCCTCCTCCGACTCCTCCTCGCCAGAGCCTTGTTTCTGGATGGTTTGGTGAAATTACTTTTTTGTTCGCGACCGCACCGAAAGCAGTCGGGGGGGCGTCCGAGGTTTGGCGGGTTTACTTTTGTGCTCGCGAGCGACGCGGGCAGCCGCGCGCCGTCTAACAAGTCGTGGAAGTGCAGGCCAAGCGCAGGCAACACGCGGAAAAAGGGGGCCACAAGGGTGGCGAAACAACGCGGCGGAAGCGAAAGAGCAAGAGAGACACGAGGGGAGAAAAACGGGAACCAAGGACGAGACCGAAGAGAAGGCAAGCCGCGGCTCACGCTCAAACCGGGTAGGAGAACCAGAACTTGTAGTAAGGCTGACCCGAGCCAATCCAGTGCGCACAGCTTAAACGTCACAGAGTGGCCGCTGGTACGAAGGGCGCGTGAGCGTTCGGCACGCAGGCACCATCCGCCAGGTCAGCTCCAGGACTGCGTAGTCAGCCGCAAGGTCGCTGCCACCGCGAGCCACGAAGGGGCAAGCCACGAGCCCGGCCAACGCCATGTTGGTGAGTTTACGCGAAGCGTCCAAAGTCTGTGGGGTCGGAACGCCTCCGAGGCTGGAAAACCTCAAAGAACCCACGGCACCTTCTGACAACCTGCACACACAACGAAACCAGCGGAAACCAACGAAACCTCCAAGACCCAGCCAACAACCAACGAACACCTCCAGTAAGCCTGCCGAGAACCGCCGAGAGCCGTCGGAGGACCTCCGGGAGCCGACGGGCACCGTCCGAAAACCTCCGGGGACCGACGACACCGTCCGAGAACGCCCAGGAAGCAGCGGGCACCCCTGGCGGGGGGGGCGGCCGGCGGACGCCTCCGAGGGCGCGGGCGCCGCCGCCGCGGAGACGCGGCAGCTGATGGGTATGAGGGACCCCGGCGGGGCGGCCTGCGGCGGCCGCGCGGGGAGCGGCAGGCGGGGGCCGAGGTTGGAGGATCTGAGGTCGAGGGTGGAGGATCTGAGGTCGAGGATCGGAGGTCGAGGATGTACGTTCGAGGGCCGATGACCGAAGGTCGAGGCTCGAGGATCTGAGGTCGAGGATCTGAGTCCAGGCGCCGGGGATCTCACGTCCAGGATGGCCATTGAGGAAAAGGGGAAGGGGAGAACGGTCAAGGGAGCGCCTGCTTGCAGCTGAGATAGACTTTGGAGAGGGCGACCAAAACATCTCGATGACGACGCCGCCGACGAGCAGGTCCAGAACGCAACTAATGAGGCATCGCTCATGAAAGCAAAAAGAGCCACTACCACCATAACTCCACAGAGTTCCCTTCCCAAAGGCCACCCCCCCGAGCTGGTGGCACTCCGTGCCGGGCACTCTCTGGAGGCGCGCCCAGAACGGGGTGCCTCCAGCTCGGGGAGGGGGAGCGGCCAGTCGCCCTAGCTGGTGGTAGTGTTTTTTCTCCTCTGGTGAACCGCTCACGGCGCTTCTGCGTGACGGCCCCCCTACTTGGATGACTGCGGGGGGGCTAATGGGATAGGATGGCTTCACGTGGATGCTGAGGTAAGTTATGGCTGGCCTATCCTAGCCTATGAGTGGGTTGCAGGTGACGTAAGCGGCTTGAGGGGAGTACATATCTGGGCTCAGTGGGCGGAGCGCATTTACTGGAGTTACCTCATCCTTTCAAGTCACTAGGTCAGGCCAAATTAAACCCGCCTTCGCATCCACTTGCAACCTTCTCGGGGGCGCGCAGACATGGACTAGCGATCCATGGATTTGGCGCACGGTCGCCAAATCCATGGATCGGGGGAGGCGCCCTCCCCAAAATGCGGCCTCTGCCGCCTCGCTCGGCGGCGGGAACCCGCGATTTCCCATGGAAGCGGGACCCGTCGCTCATCCACGCCCCCTTGATCCATGTTTGCGATCGCCTGACCCTCGCCCCCCCCCCCGCGGTTGGGACGATTCGGGCACACCCCAGCACGCCCTCGGCGAGGCGAAGCCACCGATGACCGGCGAGAGCGCCCGAGCACCTCGACCCTCGACCTCAGATCCGCCAGCCTTGGCCTCAGATCCTCGATCCTCGACTGTAGATCCTCGACCTCAGATCCTCGATCCTCGACCTCAGATCATCTAACCTCGGCCTCAGGCCCGCCATCCTAGGCCCCGTGCTCGAGAACCTCGCTCCCACCAACTTCCCCTTTATCGGGGGGAACGACAGGGGAGGATAGCGATGGGCAGGGTGGAGAATCAACTCACGTAGCTGATTCTCCCAGCGCCACCCGGCGCCGGGAGGCGCCCATGTATCGAGGAATGGGCCCGGCGGCGGGGCCGAAACCAGCTGCATGCAGCAGATTTCGTAGCCCCCCTTTCCCTACCCCCCCCCTTCGTTCGGTCCGACCTTCGCAACCACCGCGGTCATCAAAGTTGTGCGTTTCTGAATCCACAGGGATGCCTGGCGTGCTGAGGTTCAACAAGTTTTGGGGTCCTTTGTAAGACACCCCCTGGGGCTCCGGCCGATGCCCCCGGTCACCCAGAAGGCCGCCCACATCTCCTCCAAGACGGCCAAGATGGCCCAAGATGGCCTCCAAGAGGGCCAAGATCGCCTCCAAGTTCGCCCACGATGGTCCAAGATGGCCTCCAAGACTGCCCAAGAAAGTCCGAATTGCCTCCAAGTTCGCCCACGAAGCCTCCGAATCGGCCCAAGACGGCCCCAGATGCCCCCAAGAGACCTCCAAGACGGCCCAAGAGGCCTCCAAAAGGTCCTGCAGCAGGGCCCGAAGAGGCCAACATCATTGACATTCCCTAGGTTGTTGCAGGATGTTGCCCTTTGCTTCAAGACGGCCCGAGAGGCCCCAAGATGGCCTCAAAGGCCTCCAAGATGACCGCGTGACGCCCCGAGAAACCTTCAAAACGGCCCCAAGAGGGCCTCAAGACGGCCTCCGAGACGCCCAAGATGGTCTCCAAGACGACCCGACATGGTCCAAGACGGCCTCCTAGACGGCCCAAGAGGGTCCAAGATGCGTCCAAATCCGCCCAAGAGGCCTCCTAGACGACCCAAGATGGCACCCAGCCTCCAAGACGGCCCCAAGAGGGCCTAAAGACTGCCCAAGAGGCCTCCAAGACGCTCAAGATGGCCTTCAAGACGGCCCTGAATCGCTCCAAGGAGGCCCCAAGTCGGTTCAGAGAGGCATGCAAGACGGCTTCCGACAGCGTCAGACGGGCCAGGAACGCCTAAGACGGCCCCAAAGAAGCCCCAACAGGCCCCCACGAGGCCCAAGGAGGCTTCGAAGAGGCCTCCAACAGGCCTGCAGGAAGCTCACAGGAGGCCCCGAGTGTCCTCCTCCTCCTCCTCCTCCTCCTCCTCCTCCTCCTCCTCCTCCTCCTCCCCGTCGGCGTGATTCGCCGTCGGCGATGACACTTCTGATGTCGAAGAATTGCGACAATCAAGGGCTGAACTGATAATGAACTCTCGGCCCGCCAAGGTAACCACTAGTGATTTGAAAGCAGTCACGACGTACATGTTTTTTCTCCGCACGGGCACGTGTAACGCACGCCGATCGAGCATCCGCCACCGCGCTCTCGGCACGCTGGTGTGTGTGTGTGTGTGTGTGTGTGCGTGTGTCCTGGTTGGTTTATGTCACCTTCCACCATCACCGCAATTCCGTCTACACATCGCCCCTCCCCGCCATTCAGGCCCGGATGGTCATGGCTGCCGCTGGCTGCGAGACACTAAGCGGTCTCTGAGGGCCCGGCCGAGCGTAGACGTGCGCAAGCTACGCTGCTTGCGCTCGACTCCCTGCGCCCCGCCGCCGCGCGTGGGGCCGCGGCGCCAGAACAGTGCGTGGCAGCATGCTCCTCTGCTGCCCGGCGAATGCTTCTCTCTCGTGTGTTCTGAGGCCGACTCCCCCCCTTCCAGCATGGGGCCTTCGAGCTCAGACCCCGACCCCCCCCGGGGGTACTGTTCGGCGCCCCCCAGACGGCGCCAAAACAACTGAGATGCTCCAGGGTGGCATCGAGACGTCCCCCGCGGTGGTCAATGATGCCTCGGAGGCAGTCCTAGATCGCTTTAAAGACGGCCCAGAGGCCCCCGATACAACCCAAGAAGACTCCAAGAGGCCCTCCAAGCGGGCCAGAAAAAGCCAAAGTCATTGATCCCCCCAACGTTTTTCAGTGCTCTCCACGCTTCAGCCTTTTCGGATACCCGACGGCCCAAGACGGCCCCACAGGCCTCCAAAACAGGCTGGGCCGAAAAAGTCCAAACACGACCCAAGCGTCCCCCCCAATATAGCCCCAAGATGCCCAAGAGGCCCGCATGACGGCACGCATGCGCCCCAAGAGAACCCCAAGACAGCGCAGGGAGGCACCCAAGGTGGCCTCCGCCAGGTGGGCCAAGAGAGCCCTATGATTGCGAAGAGGCCCCAGGTGCAGCTCAAGCGGGCTCGAATAGGCCCTCAAGCGGCCCAAATAAAACCAAAACAATGGATTCCCCATGCGCGTTTCAATGTGTTTACGCTCGAGCCCGGTTGGGTCTCCGACAACCCAAGACGGCCCCAGAGGCCTCCGAAATGGCACCAGAGGCCCCCAAGACGCCCTCTATATCCCCATGACTGCCCGAATGCGCCCCAAGAGGGCCCCAAGACGGCGCAGGGAAGCCCCAAAGATGCCGCAGGCATCAGACGGGCCAAGAGAGCCCTATGATGACCTAAGGGGCCCCAGATACAGCTCAGGAGGGCTCGAACAGGCCCTCCAAGCGGGCCATTAAAAAAAACAAATCATTGAGCCCCCAAATGTGTTTCAATGTTTTTCACGCTCAAGCCTGCTTGGGTCTCCAACAACCCAAGACGGCGACAGAAGCCTCTGAAATGGCCCCGGAGGCTCCCCACACGGCCACAAGATGGCCCCGAGACGGCCCAACATACCCCCATGACTGCCCGAAAAGCGGCCCAAGAGGACCCCAGGATAACCAAGACGGCCACAAGAGGTCCTCCAAAGGAGTCCGACGGGCCGAGAGCCTCGACACAGCCCAAGAAGCCCTCAAGAGGCCCCAAGAAGTCCCCCAAAGGCTCTAGAACTCTAGGAGGCCCCCGAGAGGTCCCTCAGAGGTCCCCAGGAGTCGAGGGAATGAAGTCAAGAGTTGAAGACTCACACGAATTCAAACCACTGTTTTGCAAAGAATCATTGATTCAACCTCCTTCACACTGCGCTGATGCGCTGGCACGATCGCGGAATTTGCCGAAGCAACTGGATATGACAACGCTAAGGGCACCTATTTCAGGTTGTCCCAGACGCGGCTTACTACGGCTTGCACGTCGGTCACTTACTCTTGTTCTCCACGATCCTCAACGACTTCCGGCCCAAGCCCTTGTGACCTTTTCCAGGATCTTCAATAATCTCAAGTCGCCAATCAGGATGCCCTGCGTGCGTTTTATAGTCGTCGAATAACTGCTCCAATTTACGGCAATACTCCGCGTGCTTCTTATCTATATCATCTTGCGTAGGATTTGCAACTTTGGGACAATCAAGGCCGCCTCCAACATACATGCACAATGATTGTCTTCGCGGCATTGTTGGGACAAGTATGGCATGGCCAGCAAAAAGTGGGATTGAGAATTTCATACGTTTCTGGAGGAATAATTGAATTCTTTTGAGCATGCCAGTTTCTACAACGTAATACACGAGGTTCTCGTTGAACGCGATGCACGGGACAATCGTGGCACCATGCTGTAATGCCATTTTGACAAATCCTTTCCGGTCTTTCAGGATCAGCTTCATTATGCCTTTCTCTTGGTTATCTTTCAACACTGTCAAAGCTTCTGCAGCACCGCCAATGTTGAGGCACACGTGATCACCTCGAGAAAAAATTCGGTCGAAACTTTTTTTGTTTGAACTCGCACAACCCCAAACCATCAACCACTCGCGGAAAAAAGGGATCCGGAACATGACGTCCAACCCTATCAACCGTATCCGGCTGGCAATCGAAAAAGGATATAGATCCGCGACGCCTGCTCCAAAGGTTCCCATGCAACCCTGGGTGGTCAACCCAAATATACCGTGCGGGTGTGTTGCGAACATGTACAGCTTGCCTTCCACAAGCTCTTCGGTTTTGTGCATGGAAAACGGATAATAATGGACACACCATTTCCACCAGACGGTCTGTTTATTCCACAACTTGAACCAATGCATGGCAGGATATCCGATTCCATCGCCCCGCTTTGCATCTATAGCGTTGATGTAGATAACATACATCGCGATGGGAATCCGGGTCCACCAACTGTGCCAAACAAGAAACATACACAAACCCAAGGACCAAAATATCCAATGCAGCGGGAAACAAAAAAATACTGCGAAGAAGGTGAACCACGAAGGATAGGTTCCCGTGCAGTAATACGACTGGAGTGGTACTTTCCCTTCTGTGGCAAAACCATCCTCTACCTTCCTGCGCAAAGTCTCGGACATGATCAAGTGAGCACGCAAGAACAAGAAACGGCTGCTGCACTATGACGATGATGGGCGACGTGAACAGCGCAATCTCCCATTCATTACCTCCGCTCTCCTCGCCTCTCCTCAAGTGCCGTCCGATCTTCCCTCATCTATCCCTCTTCCCTTTCCCCCTCTTCTCATCCTCCCCCCTCCCTTGACCTTCTTTCTCTTCCCTCCTCTCCCTCGTCGTCCACCTCCCATTCCTCCTCCTCCTCCTCCTCCTCCTCCTCCTCCTCTTCCTTCTCCTTTTCACCCCGCTGTCCCGCCTCCCGTGCACCTCCCCCTCCTCCTCCTTCCCCCGCCCCTCCTACTCCTCCTCCCATCTCCCTGCTCTGCCCCGCTCCTGCAGAGCTCTCCTTGTTCGTGCCTCAATGCAGCTAGCCCCCAAAACGGCTGCCACCTCCAGAACGACACGCCGAAAAGCGCTCGCCACTCAACTGACTAAGCTAAGGCACCTCCTCCACAGGTCTTCGGAGGTCTCTGCAGGTCCCTGGGGCTGCCTCCAGGGGCATTCGGAGGCAGAGACACGTATTGTACAAGTTTGGCTGCACAAGCTCCTGCTCCCAGCTGCTGCGATTCCTTGTCCTCCTGGGAATCCTGCTCTTCAAGTCGCTGGGAATCCTCTTCCCCCTCCTCCTCCTCCTCCTCTTCCTCCTCCTCCTCCTCCTCCTCCTCCTCCTCCCAGCTGCTGCGGCTTGAAGTTTGATATGCACGCGGAATAGCAAGAAGTTCAAGCCAACAATTTAGCGATAACTCCTGGTTGCCTTTCTGGCATCGCCGCTATAATAATGTTGTTCGTTACCCTTCCTCCATGCTTCTTTTTCCTGATGTTCGCCATGCCCTGCGCATTCTCCCCATCTTCCTCAGCTCTTTTTTGCGGAGGCTCTTCCTTGGAGAGCCTCTAGGGGCCTCACAAAAGTTGATTCAGGCTTTCTTAAGGCCTTCTGGAGGCCTCCTGGGCGTACTCTGAGGGCCTCCGGGGGCTTCCTCGGGCCACCCTGCCTCCAACCGCGGTCTCCCTGAACGACCGAATCACGATTTGAAATTCTTCGGAGGGTGTCTTTGGGCCATCTTGGGCCGCCATGTGGCTCTCTGAGGGCCATCTTGGACCCGTGTTGTGCCGTTTTGGGGCTCTCTTGGACTGCCTGGAAGCCCTTTCGGATGGTTGTGGGGCGATTTTGGAGCCTCCCAGGCGGCTTCGGACGCCCAGAAGACCGCCGTCTTGGAGCGTCGGGAAGCCGAAAAGAGGAGAACCCTAAAATTCACAAAAAAAACCAACAGAAAATCAATGATTTTTGCCGCGGGGGGCCTTCTTGAGAGTGCTCTTGGAGGCCTCTTTGGGGCCGTCCTGGAGGCCTCTTAGGCCATCTTGAGGTCACGCCGGTCACTCTTGGAGCGCTCTTGTGCTGTCTTGGGGGTCTCTGGGACGTCTAGGATGACCGCCCCTGATCGCCCTAGGTGCGCTGGGAAGGCTTGGCAAAACACCATGTGAGGCCCGGTGGCCGTTTCGAGGCCCGTCTGGAGGTTCCCAAAGCCCCAGATCCCGGGAGTCCGGTTTTGGGGGGGGGGATGGGTTTTCCCCCCGCCCGGGCTTGTAAAAATATAGGAAGAGGAATACATGCACATACGTACGCATTCCAACTCCTCAATTATGAGATTTACCAACTATGCTTTCTGCAAGACGATATGTTCTCTTCAAACCGTACCATCTACTATGTCATGCTGACCGTGTTCGGAAAAAAACCTAGGCACTTGGACGCAACCAATCGGGAGACCCGGGCGACCTGGAACAAAGAACCCGGGAACCTGGCCGCCCACCGAAGTCGGCCTCGTCCCCGGAATCATCCGTGAACCTGGGAACCCAGCCGCCTACCGAAATCGGTGCCGCCCCTTCGCCCACTCTCTCAAGATCCGCTAGGACCCCTTCAGTGCATGCGCTGCTTGGGGAAAACAGAACTGAGGAGGACGGAGAAAGAAATCATGAGAAGAGGAGGGGAGGAGAAATGATGAACTGCGCCGGCAAGATGCGGCGGCAGCTCGAGCTCGCCGATGGCCAACCGCTCGTTTCTGGGCAAGATTGGGCGCAACGCCCAGCAAGTACCCTTGGTGGGACGCAGGCGCCGCCCGCGCAGAAGCGACGGGCCCGCGGGCAGGTGGTGTGCGCAATCAGAAGAAATACGCTCCTCCTGTGCAGCGCGACCCTGGATGGGACTGCGAAGTATCCCACGACTCTCTCCAGAGGCGAACAGTTCCACGCAACCTGCAAACAACTCTGGGTATTAGAGGGACGGGTGGATATCATGAGCTCGGGCCAAAGGGAGAAGCCAGAAGCCACAATCATCGAGAATTTCAGCGACGAGCTGGAATAGCTTGTTTGGCACGGCTTGTGAACGAGGTGCGCACTAGGAACAGCCCCCTTCTGCGACACCGCACTTTTGGGAGTTTGTGGGTCGCGCCTCTCTCTGCGCGCACTCGACGATGCACACGTCTGACTTCGATCGTTGTCTTTTGCGCCCATGCTGATTCCCTGAGCCCTTGGGGCTGCCACGAATAATACCTAATTCCTTACTAAGCGAGCCAGGCTTCGCGCCTAAAGTCGACGGCCGCCTTGCCGATCAACGATACTGTAGTGGTCAACTCATTCACCTTGGCGTTTCCGTCCGTGCTCTTTCCGTTGTGGGCACCGAGGAAATGACCGAAACCGCAAAGAGAGGCCAAGAACATGCCGATATGGATATGAAGACTGGTTCCGCCGAACAAACTGGACGTGGCAAAGACAACGTGGCGTAACGCGGATAACGCAGCACAGATCGCTGCGAAACTCATGACAAGCTGGTGTGCGACGGATGTGCGCGTCGCTCGAAGCAACGACCACTTTTGGGAACCCCCCGCGCCCCCGCCCACCATGCGTGTAACTGCTAGGAATGTTTAACACGAGTGCGCCCGGCGCCAGGCGAGACTCTCTTACTGTACACGGCATTCTCTCCGTCTGTTGTGACGGTTGGGATATGTTCAAACGAATGCGCGTGGCACTAAGTCGATACCCAGATGTTGGAAGACGCCCTCCATCCATGCGGCTGCTCGAGATCTCAGGCTTCAGGAGCATGACCGGTGAGAAAGTCTCCAACGAAGCGCCTGGCCCGCCCTACCGACGAAGCTGGTGGCGCGACGAGGCACACCTAGTCATGGGAAGAAGAGGTTGGGGAGGAGGAAAGGGAGGAGGAGGGAGGAGGAGGAGGAGGAGGAGGAGGCGGAGAAGGAGAAGGAGGAGGAGTTGAGCGTGCTGATAGGAGAAGGAGGAGGAGGAGGAGGAGGAACAGAGGGGGGAAGGCCCGCGGATTGCAGCGGAGGGCAAGAGGGAGGCACGGATCGGGAGGAGAAGCAGGATGAGGCCCATGGGGGAGGAGGGGCAGACAAGGAGGGAGGGGCTCTCAGGAAGGGGGCCAGGGGTAGAGGAGAGTGTGTGTGTGTGTATGTGTGCTGCTGCTCCTCGCTGGGCCTGCCGCCCGTGCCGCCGTCCGCTTGGACCCCCCCCCCCCCAGCTGTCGCCCTCGGCTGGTCCTCTCTGTCTTCCCGCCCTCGCCGTCCTGCCCCCCCTCTGCCGCCCGCGCCCTGGGCGGCCGCCTGCGACACACTGCCGCTGCCCCCCCCCAGCCCTGCTCGGGACCTCCTCGACCCTGCCCACAAGGCTTCCACCTGGCCCTGGGTGCACACCGCCGCTGCGGGCGGCCTCCGCTTCTCTCCCCGACCGCCTCGCACTGCCGCGCTGGTCTTCTGCGGCGTTTCCCCGTCTCCCCCCCTTTCTCGGGCCGAGCGAGAAGGGGGGGATAGCAAAGGGGGGTATTGAGAATCAGCTCACGTAGCTGATTTTCCCGGCGCCTCCCGGCGCCGGAGGCGCCCATGTGTCGAGGAATGGGCCTGGCGGCGAGGCCGGAACCAGCTGCATGCAGCAGATTTCGTACCCCCCCCCCTTTCCCTATCCCCCCCTTTCGTTCGGACCGACCCTCCCCCCCCGCTGCTCCCATCGCGGGGTGGTGCGGTTGATCCCTTTATAGTTGGAAACAGTATCTCCACGGCGCGTGGTCTGCGCCACGCCGCGCCGCTGCGCGCGCGAGGGCCGCGGCGCCAAACAAGTGTGTGTGTGTGTGTGTGTGTGTGTGTGTGCGTGTGCGTGTGCGTGCGTGCGTGCGTGCGTGTGTGCGTGTGTGCGTGTGCGCGTGTGCGCGTGTGTGCGTGTGTGCGTGTGTGTGCGTGTGCGTGTGCGTGTGCGTGTGCGTGTGCGTGTGCGTGTGCGTGTGCGTGTGTGTGTGTGTGTGTGTGTGTGTG
>CAUYUJ010004736.1:165000-177622 GCA_963575745.1 Prorocentrum cordatum | reverse complement strand
ACTCGGCGCCCGAGGCATCCACGAGGCGGCAACGGGCGGCCGCGTGGCGCGAAACCTCGCCGGACCCGATCAGCTCCCCAGGGGGGGCGGGTGAGAACCTGCCGTCGCTCGGACGTCCATCTCCCGTGCATTGTTCGGTTTCGTGCGTGTTTTTTTTTGCTCGATGGTCCAGGATGGTCCTCGTTGGGTCTCGCCAAAAAAAATGCACATGTCCGAGCGATGCCAAGAGAACCGCGGAGGGCAAGCACTGCTGGGGGACAGCAGCTCAGGACTCGCGGGCGGCAACCATACTCCGCGCCCCCTTGGATGCGCGGGGCTCTCTCGCGGCGGTCCCGCGCCGGACGCAGCCTCGGCGACCGCGCATCCGCGGGGCCGCGCCCTGGCAGCCAGACCGCGAGGGCGCGGCCGTGGGTACGTTCGCACTGGAGGCGGCCTGGGGGTCTGAGCTGCGCGTGCCCCGAGAAAATCGATCGAGAAAGGGGGAAGAGGCCAAATCCGCTCGAGATCGGTCCCCAAACCCTTCCCATGATGGGCTTGTTTTCCACCACCACCACCACCAACATAAGTTGGAGGGGGAGGGGGCCCTCCTCCTCCTCCTCCTCCACCTCCTCCTCCTCCTCCTCCTCTCCGTCCTCCTCCTTCCCCTCCTCCTCCTCCTCCTCCTCCTCCTCCTCCTCCTTCACCCCGCCAGCTCACGGTGGCGGTGGTGGAAAACAACAGGCCCACCATTCCCAGGGGCCATCTGGGTCAACAGTTGCCCCAGATCCGACTTCAACGGTCCCCGGTGCTGAAAACGGCCCCCGTCGACCGGAACGGGCAACAAGAGCGTCCTCGAACGCAGCACCTCGAGCCTCGCCCCCCTCCTGCGGACCGGAACCCGTGCTGGGCCATCTCGGACCAGCTCCGTCCTTCGCCGCTCGCGAAGGGACCCCCTTCCTGCAGGGCGCTCCTTCTTCGACGCCCTCTCGCGCGGCGGGTACATGCTCTCCACGCGCTCGATGAGGTGGGCGCGGCGGCCCTCGGAGCCGACGGGCCCGGGGGCCCGCTCGGGCTTCCTGCCGCCGCCGCGGCTCCTCGAGGCCTGGGGCGCGCTCTCCTCTGCGGGGTCGTACTCGTCGAAGTGGCGTCGGAGGAACTCCCTGCTCCTGTGGAGCATGAGGTGCAGCTCCTCCTCCTCCTCCTGTCGGGGCAGGGGGCCGGGCGAGACGGCGGCGGCCCTCCCCTGGCGCTCCTCGCGCTCCCCTTGGGCCGCCCTCCACGGGGGCTTCTCGCCGTCACGGGCACATCCGCCTCGGAAGACAGGTCAGGATGGACCCTGGGGGGAAGGGGGGCCTGTCCCTCTGCAGCAGGGATCTTCAAAAAGAGTCCCCCAAAAGTACGGGGACGATTTTTTGACAATGTTTGAGCATTTTGGGAGTATGTTCTTCTTTTCTTTTTTTGAAAAAAAAAAAAAAGATCGCCCAAAATCCCCCTGAAGGGGGACAGGCCCGACCTAACCCTGGGGGAACGGGGGACTGGGGAGTGATTTCCAGTGGACGTGGGCCGGGCGGAAGAGCCGCCGTTGTCTCAACTGGCCCTCCTCCGATCCTTCGACACGTCCTTCGAGGGCTTGCCCCCGCCAGTCTTGCCCTCGATCTTGCTCTTCACCTTGTCGAAATCTCTGGCTTCTTCTGCCGACAGGCCGGGGAGGAGCTCCTGAACCAGACTGACGGTGCTTTGCGGCACCAGCAGGTGCTCTCTCAAAGTCCCCCGACGCTGATGCTTGTCGCACTCGATCACTGTGTTATACCATCTTGCCTTTGGCCACCAAGCCTTGATATTGCAGAAGGCCACGATGGCCATGACGTAGATGCGCAGCGAAGCGTCGATGAGATTGCACTCGTCTAGCGTCAGGCTGAACACGTCGCGGATCAACGACATCACAATCTGCAGTGAAAACGAAAATCCTATCATCACCTTGATGGTCCAGAACTTCCACCTGGGCTGGAAATCGTGCTCATGCAGCTGCTCCTCGAAATCCACTTCGGCTTGTAAGACGCAATATATGGCGATAGACGACATGCACCAGACGACCCCTTGCTGGAGACCAGCCAACTCCTTTGCGAACGACCAGTTGTTGGTGGGGTCGTAGCCGAGGCGCCACCATAACCACGTTATCACAACGCTGTACATGGCCCCCACCACGCACACAATCATAAATCCCTTCAGGTTGATGCGCAGCAGGAATCTGAAGCTCTTGCCCACTTGGTCGTGAAGCTTCAGATGCTCAACAAGCACCGTCACGATCAGCTCGACGTACTGGTACAGCGCCCACGCCTCGTAAGCGTCCGCCAGCGCAAAATTCGACTCGAAGGCTTGCCTCTCCGTGGCCTGGGCGAAAGCCAGCCTGTCGTGTGTGACGAGGGACGCCACGCTGGCGGACTCGTTCTCACTGTGGCAGAAGAGGAGGCCTGGGATGTTCCCCATCGGCTTACTCTCATTCGCCAGCGACGCCGACATGTTGTTGAGCATGTATCTGACGTTGATGGCGGACAAGAGGCCGTACACCATCGGCAGCAGGAGCACCTGAATGGCCACGTCGCGCGGGCGGTTGATAAAGCCAGCGCCAGCTGCAAACACACCGCAAGATTTGCACTTTCCAGCGAAGTGGAAAAGGATCTGGCAGAATATCTGGGTGCCCGAGGCGGCGTAGATGCACGCCAAGGCCACCTTATAGTGGCGGACCATCCAAGGCGGCACGTTGCCCATATTGACCTGGAGGGGCAGATGCGCGTCGAAGAAGCGACATCCGTACATGTATCGCATGCGATCCCACTCCAGGTAGGCCATCGCGAACAACCCGCACAATGACAGAAGCCACCATTGCAGGACTGTCTGCAGCAGGATGCGGTAGACCCACTTCACCAGCACCTGCCTGCACCCCTCCCAGCCACACTCCCAAACCTTTCTCATGCACCTCACCAAGCACTTCCAGGATGCCCTGCAAGTGCCGTTGACGCACCTTTTGACGCACGCGAGGCGCGTCTCCCGAGCCGCCGTCCCACGGGATGCCATCGGCGGCGGTTGCGGCGCGCCGAGGTCCAAGCGGCGCTGCTCGATCAGCGAGATACGCCAGCCCAGAGGGCCAGAAAGGACCTGGACCTGGCCAGAACGGGGGCGGCAAGCGGCCTCCCCCTTCTACCCCTCGTGGCTCGCTGACTGCCTGGCTGGCTGGCTCGCTGGCTGGCTGGCTGGCTGGCTGGCTGCTGGCGTGTAGGCGGCTTGCTGGTTGGCATACGTTTGGCTTCTATCTGGACGCGCGGGCACATCTCAAACCGTAGTTGGCGGCGCGCAAAGGGGGGTAGGGGGAGGGGGGAGGCTTCTTAGGAGAAAGCAGCATCTTGGAAGGCGCTGACCCTGCCTGCGTACTTATACATGTTGTATTTACACACGTAGATGCACATCTGTATACCTGTCTCTCTCTATATATCGGAGGTGAGGGGGTGAGATCGAAGTGGAACGGAGAGCCCCCCTACCGGGAAATCGATTTCGGTTTCGTGTTCGTGCGTGCCGTGCGCGCGGGCGAGGCGAAGCTGCGTGGGCGGGCGAGAGGAAAGTCTCCTGTGGCTGAGGCGCGGCCGGACCAAATGTGTCTCTTCCGGGCGGCCGGTGGCCCGCTGGTGTCCTGCCGGTGTCCCGCTGGTGTCCCGTCGGTGTCCATGTGGCTGAGGCGCGGCCGGACCAAATGTGTCTCTTCCGGGCGGCTGGTGGCGCGCGGTGTCCCGCCGGTGTCCCGCTGGTGTCCCGTCGGTGTCCCTGTGGCTGAGGCGCGGCCGGACCAAATGTGTCTCTTCCGGGCGGCCGGTGGCGCGCGGTGTCCCGCCGGTGTCCCGCTGGTGTCCCGTCGGTGTCCCGTCGGTGTCCCGTGATGATGATGATGATGATGATGATGATGATGATGATGATGATGATGATGATGATGATGATGATGATGATGATGATGATGATGATGATGATGTTGGTGTTGTTGTTGATGATGATGATGACGTCGATTGTGAGATCGATTGTGACATCGATAGTGAGACCGATTGTGAGATCGATTGTGAGATCGATAGTGAGATCGATTGTGAGAACGATAGTCAGATCGATTGTGAGATGATGATGGTAATGCTGATTATGATGATGATGGCGCCGAGTGAAAATTGCCGAGTGAAAATCGATAATGAGATAAATTGTGAGATCGATAGTGAGACCGAATGTGAAACCGAATGTGAGATCGATTGTGAGATCGATTGTGATATCGATAGTGAGATCGATAGTGAGATCGAATGTGAGACCGAATGTGAGATCGACTGTGAGATCGATTGTGAGATCGATAGTGAGAGCGACAGTGAGACCGAATGTGAGACCGAATGTGAGATCGATTGTGAGATCGATTGTGAGATCGATTTTGAGATCGATAGTCAGATCGATAGTGTTATCGATAGTGAGATAGAATGTGAGATCGATTGTGAGATCGATAGCGAGATCGATTGAGTGAGACGTTGGTTCCCCCTCCCCCCTCACCTCCTTATCACCCGCAGGGTGGTCGTATAGGTATATATATATATATATATATGTGTGTGTATATCGGAGGTTGGGGGGTGAGTCCGACGTGAAACGGAGACCTCCCATACCGGGAAATCGATTTCGGTTTCGTCTTCGTGTCGTGCGTGCAGTGCGTGCGTGCGGGCGAGGCGAAGCTGCGTGGGCGGGCGAAAGGAAATCCTCCTGTGGCTGGGCCGCGGCCGGACCAAATATAACTCCTCCGGCGACCGGTGCCCCGCGGTGTCCCGCCGGTGTCCCGCGGGTGTCGCGAAATCCTCCCGTGGCTGGGCCGCGGCTGGACCAAATGTAACTCCTCCGGCGGCCGGTGCCCCGCGGTGCCCCGCCGGTGTCCCGCGGGTGTCGCGAAATCCTCCTGTGGCTGGGCCGCGGCCGGACCACATGTTTCTCCTCCGGCGGCCGGTGGCGCGCGGTGTCCCGCCGGTGTCCCGCGGGTGTCCCGCCGTGGCTGCGGCGAGCTATCCAATGCAAGTCTACATGGAAACCGGCATGCAAACCGAAAATCACATCGAAATGCAAATCGACATGCACATCCAAATGCAAATCGTAAGGCGCCGTGGGTTGCGTATTGAAAAATCGGCGCCTGCGGCGAGCTTTCCAATGAAAGTCGACATGCAAATCGAGATGCAGATCGAAAAGCATGCACATCGATATGTCGACATGCAAATCGGGATGCAGATCGAAAAGCGAATCGCCATGCACATCGATATGCGCACCACAGGCACCGTCAGAACAACAGTCGCCACTGTTACCCATTGCTGCCCCCCCAGACCTCCTTATCACCCGCAGGGTGGTCGTATAGTATATATATAATATATATATATATATATATATATATATATATATATATATATATATATATATATATATATATATATATATATATACTAGAACCATCGCGCGCGCTTCGCGCGCGCTCAGGTTTTAGCCCAGGCCGGGGTGGGCGCCGCTGGAAGACCTTGGACAGTGCTATCAAGCACAGGCGCGTGACATTGTCCTGCCTCCTGAGGGCCTCTTGGGGACATTATCGTGCCTCTGGAGGGCCTCTTGGGGACCTCTTGGGTTTTCGTGGGGGTTTTCGTGGGGGGACCTCTTGGGGACCTCTTGGGTTTTCGTGGGGGACCTCTTGGGTTTTCGTGGGGGTTCTCCGTGCTTCCTCAATTGGCTGTTGCAGGCACCTCTTGATGGCTTCTTGGGGGGGCGTCTTGGGGCACCTTGGGG
Organism: Prorocentrum cordatum; assembly: GCA_963575745.1. Classification (NCBI taxonomy): domain Eukaryota; class Dinophyceae; order Prorocentrales; family Prorocentraceae; genus Prorocentrum; species Prorocentrum cordatum. The sequence goes on along the minus strand of CAUYUJ010004736.1, from coordinate 171,817 downwards.
CCCCTTGGGGGCATCGTCGGGGTTCTCCGGGCAGTCGGAAGGTGAGGTTCTGCAATCTGCAGCCGTCATTGGCCGTCTTGGCTGCGTGGAGGCCCGGCTTCGGGACACCTGGGGCCACACCGAGGCAATCCAGAAGCCTCCTGGGGTCCTCCATGAGGCAGTTTTGGTGTATCGAGGTCACTATTGGGCTATCTTGGAGCTCCTTGCACGTCTCCTGGGGGCCTTTTGGGGCCTCTTGGGAGGCTGTTGGGGGCCTCGTCGGACCCCTTGTCGACTCTTGGGGCCTCCAGTGGGCCTCTTAGGGCGGAAGGCTCTGCTGTTGGGTTCGCGTTCCCCTTCCTGGGCCTCTCTTCGGGCTGTCTTGGGGCCCTCTCAGGCCGTTTTGAGCGCCTCAGGCACCGCCTTGGGGCCCTCGTGGGCCGTCTTGGGGCCCTCCTGGAGGCCTCTTCGGCTATCTTGGAGCGGTCTTGGGGGCCTCTTGGGCCGTCTTGGAGCGTCGGTATGCCAAACGGCTGGCAACTTTAAAATCCGTCAGAACCCGATGGGAGAACAATGAGTTGTGCCACTTCGGGCCTTCTTGGGAGGCCTCTTGGAACCTCTTCGGCCCTCTGGGGAGCTTCTTGGGGGCCTCTAGGGTCTCTTGGGGCCCTCTTGAGTCCTCCAGGGAGCCTCACGAGATGAAATTCGAATTGTCGGTTCGGGTTCCCCTTCCGTGTCCTTCTTGGGGCCGTCTTGGAACGCTCTTGGGCCGTCTTGGACGCCTCGGGCGCCGTTTCGAGATCCTCTTGGGCCGTCTTGGGGCCCTCTTGGAGGCCTCTGGGGCTGTGTTGGAGCGGACATTGGGGCCTCTTGGGCCGTCGTGGAGCGTCGGGGAACTGAAAAAGCGAGAGCTCGACAATCCTTCAACAACCAAAGGAAAATCATAAATTGTTGCCTCTTCGGGCCCTCTTGGGAGGCCTCTTGGAGGCCTTGAGGCGTCTGGGAGGCCTCTTGAAGAGTCTGGGGCTATTTCTGGGGTCATCTCTACCGTCATTGGTCGTTTTGGCGGTCCGGAAAGGCGATTTCTGGCAGTCCGGGGCCGTCTTCGGCTGATACAAAAAAACTCCCGGCGCCCCAGCAGGGCCCCTGGTTGGGCGGGGGCGAGGGACCTGTAAAGCGTACCCACCGCAAAGCGTCCCACCTTCCACAGTTCGGGAAGGTGTTCCGCATTTTTTGGAATGCTATTCCGCGCAGTATTCTGTGCGTACCGTTTCATGGACCTACTCACGCACGGTCGCCAGTCACGCAGGGGGGCTATGTCGACTCGCTCAACCCCGTGGCGCGGCCCCAGGGGCCACCGAAACACGCGGCAAATATTATTTGCAGCGTGCGGGCCAACTTGTAAACGCTAGAACACGCGTGTGAGTTTCACTCGGAAATATTACACAGCGCAAGCACAAGTGCACTTCTGTTGACGTTTTCTGACACCCGCGCAACCCCAACGCGCAAAGGGGCAAACACGCGCGCGAAGGGGCCATTTTTGCTCAATGCACCAGCGGCTGACACCAAACACATTGGGAAGCGAACCAATCTATTATATTATTCTTCGACGTCTTCACAACGATGCTGAACCGATCCGCATGTGCCTGCCAGCCTTGGCGGCGCCCCCGTCCGTGAGCACGCGCTCCACGCCAGTTTCGTCGAGCACCTTGGGTCTCGAAGACGGCTCGGGGGCAGAGTTGGTTTTCGGCCCCCACGACGCGGTCGTGGGCCGCACCTGGTCCTGGAGCCCCAAGACAAAAGCAATGCCATCGGGTCTTGGGCCGACCTGGTGGCTCTGCGGTCTCCTACGGCGCCTTCGGGGGATTCCTGAAGGCCTCCTCGCCCCTCCCACAGGTTCGTCCCCTGGAGCCCGAGGGCCGTTGCCTCGGTGGAAGAGAACCCCACAGGGCTCCAGGCGAGTGCCTGCTTCCCTGGGGCCACGTCCCAGAGCCCCTCCCGCGCCGCGGACCCCGTCCCCGCGAGTCCTGGAACAGTGTTCCTGGACTCGCGGAATACTTGCCCGCCGGCTGGTTTGGGGGGTACGCTTTACTGGTCTGTTCGCCGCCCAGACCCTGGTGGGTACGCTTTCCTGGTTTGTTCCCCGCCCAGACTGGGGTGGGTACGATTTCCTGGCTTGATCGCCGCCCATGGGGGGCGGGATCCCTGCAACTGTCCTTTCAGCGAGCCGAGGCCCGGGTGGGTACGCTTTACTGGTCTGTTCCCCGCCCAGTGAAATAGCGTCCCCTGGGTACGCTTTACTGGTCCGCTCGCTGCCCAGGGTCGTGGGTACGCTTTCCTGGCCTGTCCGGCCTCCAACACAAGCGCCTCGGAACAGTGTTCCGTCGAGCGCGGAACACTGTTCCGCACGGAGGGGAATTCAGGCCCCCTTCCGCAGGGGCCCTGCCTCCAGGTCACACGGACCCCGAGGAGGACCCCGAGCCACCTGAGCATGCCAGGACGCGGGCCCCCGAAGCAGCTCCAGAGACACAGCCCCAGACACCCAGGGACGAAGGATGGGGGGGGGTGAGGGGCGGAGTCGGACTCTGGAAGGACGGAGGGAGGACGGAAGAGGGGACGAGGAAGAGGGAGAAATGGCGAAGGGAACGGAAGGGGGAGAGGGACGGGAGGAGAGGGATATCAGTGAGAACATAATGAGGCAAGGAGAGATGAGGGGGGAACAGGGAGTGCGGAAGGAGGAAGGAGGAAGGAAGAGGGAGGGAGGGAGGAGACAGGGGAAAGAGGGGCGAGTGAGGAGAGAAGGGCGGGGGATGAGAAAGAAGCGAGGGAAAGGGGGAAGGAGGGAGGGCTGACGGAGGGAGGGAGGGAGGGACTGAAGGGCGGAGGGATGCAGAGACGGAGAGAGGATGAAAAAGAAGGTACGCGTTGCACTCACAGCCGCGCGCGATATGGATACGTGGGCACACAGCTAGCGTCCAAGCCATGGCTGGATTCCAAGAGTGTCGATAGGAGCTGTCGAGCGATAGTGTTGTAGGATCTCCGACTTCCGCCCTCTGTCAGCCGCTTCTCTTCAAAAGGAAGGGGAAGCCCACCACCCCCCAACGAAAAGCCAGATGGACGGACAACTAGAGCTCCCGTCTACCCACAAAACTGATGAAACGCAGGTAAGCAATCAGTCGCTCTACATATGATGTATCAATGGGCGACACTCCACACGTGGGTACGGTTTACTGGCTCACTTTGGGTGGGTACGCTTTACAGGTTTGATGTTGCCTCCCTACCTGGGGCCCCGGCACACCCATTTGTGGTCGGGGTCGCGGCCCAGGGGCCCCTGGGTCTGGTCCCCTGTTATATGTGCGCACGTATGCGCACATACATAGAAGGCCCGCGCCTTCTAAGAAGCAGGGGTGCTTCCAAGAAGCCTTCCCCCCTCCCCCTACCTCCCTCTGAACATGGCCGGCGTAGGCCGACGAGAAGCCATCCGGGAACACCTTAGGCATGTCAGGAACTTCGACGGGGGTCTTGGGCCCTCGCATGAAGCTCTCCTGAGGCTCAGGCGTTGGGCGCGGCGGGGGCACTGGACAAATAACCATTGGATAAGGAACCGAGGGCCTGGAAGCCGGTGGAACACCAACTGGGCGACGGGAAGAACAGAACGGGGCTTGCGCGAGATGACATAGCAACCTTACGCGGTGGCTTACGCGGGCCGCCGGCGCGGCACGCTACATTGTAAACGAGGGCGCTTACGCACGACCTTGCGACGAGCAACTTCAGCGGGAGTGTCGGTGAAGTCAACCCCGTTTTCTTCCATCGCTCAACTGAGACTTGGCCATGGAGATCAATGCCGCCCTGATCTGATAAGGAATCCCCCAGGGTCTGACGCCTCCCGGTACATTCCTGAACCAACGTCCCCACGGTACTTCTCGCCTTGTGAGTCCTTCAGCCAGGCCCACTTGGCCCTCCCGACCTCGGCTACTCAGTGAACAGTATGGGCGGGTGATGAGAGCGAAGCGTCTCGGATAAGCTCTCCGATTTGGGTATCATCGCCCCAGGCCTTGCGAAGTTCTGCAAGGAGCTCATCGCAGGGACGCCTCATCACGTCTGCTTCCGTTGTAGCATCCCCGTCAACGGGATCTGTCGCCGACCTATTGGGTGGGGTCGCCTTCTTGGCCTCCTGCTTGAAGGACCAAGGCTTCCACTTACCGAACTCACGCTTCTCCCCCTCCTCCTCCTGCTTCTTCCACTCGGCCGCCTCCGTCTGAGCATGCCGCCCCACCAGCCAGATGACGCAGCCGGAGATCAGCATCCAGGCCGCCGCGTAGTCCCAGAACGGGGCGAGCAGCACCGCCTCCCAGCTGGTGGAGGTCAGTGGCACGCGGCGGCCGAGCCCAAGATGGCGAAAATCGATCAGGACCTCGCCCGCGATGGCTCGGAGAAGATCAAGCTGCATGAGCATAATGTTTCGGAACTTCGTGCGGATTTATTGGATCGGCGTCTGGAGCCCCCTGGTGGCGTCTCGGGCGCCGCCCCTGGCGCTCCGCGCGCCAGGGAGGGGAGTCAAGCGCCGATCCAAGACATCCGCGCGGAACTCAGACAAGGTATGTCCATGCATGTGCTCTTCTTCGAATGGCGTCGAGGCAGGTGGCGTCGCCCCTGCGCCTCGGCCCCGCGCTGGAGTTCGTGCCCGCGCCCTCGCTGGCGTTGGCCACAGCACCGGCACGGGTGCTGTGCAGGGAGCCGAAGTTGGGGGACGGGGTCGGGGGCAAAAAATGATACACCGAACAACCACCGATAGGTCGGCGATGGATCGACGATGCACCGCCGATGTACCCAGAACCGACGAGACACCGCCGATAGATCGGTCATGGTGCCCCCGACGGGGCAGCCGCGCGCTCCTGCGCGTAAGCTCTGGGGCCCCCGCGGGCCCAGACGTCGGCGAGGAATGGGCAACCGCCGGCCGATGCTCCCTCCCCTCCGCCCGCGCCCCCCTGGTCGGTGCCCCCTGACGCTGGCCACCGCGCGGGCGCGGGCCGCAGCTTCGGCACGGGTGTTGGGAGAGTAGAGGAAAACACAAGCATAAAGTTTCGGAGCTCCGTGCGATTGTCTTCGATCGGCGCTGAACCCTCGTCCCTGGCGCGCGGGGCGCGCCGAGGGCGGCGCCATAGCTTGGATGACCGCGGGGGGTGCTAGGGGAACTGGGGATTCAAGTGGACGCTGAGACAAATTATATCTGGCCCAACTTGGCTTATGAGTGCGTTGCAAGTGACCCGCGTAAGCAGAGTTCAAGTGGCAAAGATCTGGGCTAAGTGGGCGGAGCCCACTTACCAGAGTTTCCTTAGCCTTTTATGTGCACAACTCTGAGTACTTGTACCCCACCTATGAGCTAGGTTTGTTCAGGTACGACCCACCTTCACATCAACTGCTGACCCCCCTGTCCCCATGGCAACCACCGCGGGCATCCAAGAGGCGCCGCCGAGGGGGCTCCAGCGATCCGAGAAGCCCGCGCGGGTTCCGAGAGTTTATGCGTACAGCCATCGCGCTGACAATCTTTTTTCCGTGGAAGCACTGGTAGCCTCCCCAGACGCACCGTTTCGAGAAAAAAGCACTGGGGTGGGCTGCCGAGTCCGGCGCCCATCCTGCACGTACCAATGGCTCCTCTGGTGCAGCGACAGGAGCACACCGCCACGCGGGTGCACGAGGAGCGCCTGGGTATGCGGAGCGAAGGGGCGTCCACGGCCACGGCGAGCCTCGGCCGCGCGCAGGCTCCCCGACCCAGATCGGCGGCGCGAGCCCGAGAACCAGGGCCCCTCCCGAGCCCAAAGCGGTCCCTGACTTCGGCGGCGGGCCCTGAGGGGGGGGGGAGCGAGGAGGGGGAGGGCCTTCTCGGAGGGCTCGGAAGGGGGAAGGCCTTCTCAGAGGGCTCAGGGGGAGTGAGGAGGGGGAGGGGGAGGGGGAGGGCCTTCCGAGAAGCTTTCTGAGCCTTCTCCCCGAAGACACAGAAGACTTCGCTCGGAAGGCCCGACGGCCTTGGAGAAGCCCCGCCGCATCCTGCGAAGCCCTTCCCCTTCCCGGTTCCCCCCCATCGCCCGCCGCCAAGCCCTGACTGTGTGCCGCCTCTTCTCTTAGGTCGGGCCTGTCCCCCTACAGGCGGATGTTGGGCGAAAAGTGAAATACTCAACGCAATACTCCAAAAATGATCAAAAATAGTCAAAAAATCGTCCCCAGTCTATTTTCTGACTTCTTTTGAGCACTCCTCCTGCAGAGGGACAGGCCGACTGAAGTCTTCTCCTCCGATGCCCGCAGCTGCGGCACGGGCGCCCGCCCGTTCGCCGGCCCTGGCCCCGGCGCCCGCGGGCGCTCTCCCCGGGCCAGCGCTCCGCGGCGCTTGGTCCGCGGCCGCGCGCAGCGACGGCCCCGCGGGGTGCGCGGAGACTGCCGCCGCGCCGCAAGCGACGGCGCGGGCGACGGCGCGCACGGCGCCGCCGCCAGGGCGGGGGGCGAGGGAGGGAGACATGCGGCCTAGACTTCGCCTGATGGGCCTTGTTTCCACCATCACCACCAGAAGTTGGAGGGGGAGGGGGTCCTCCTCCTCCTCCTCCTCCTCCTCCTCCTCCTCCCCCTCCTCCTCCTCCTCCCCCTCCTCCTCCTCCTCCTCTTCCTCCTCCTCCTCCTCATCCTCCACCTCCTTCCCCCCACAACTTATGGTTGTGGTGGTGAAAAACCTGGCCATCGCTCGGACGTCCATTCCCTGTGCTTGTTTCGGTTTCCTGCGTGGTTTTGTCGCCAAATGATCAAGGATGGACCTCAATGATCCCCGCCGAGAAGACATGCACACGTC
>CAUYUJ010004736.1:152500-160000 GCA_963575745.1 Prorocentrum cordatum | reverse complement strand
TAAAGTTGTATAAGCCTGCCCCACTCTCACCAAACCAAAGCCTGCCACGCCGTGTTGATTCAAAACTGTGGTTCCAAGCATGCTGTCATCGATTGGGGACACATTCGTTTTACTTCCGCGGGCTTCCTCAGCTCACTTCCGCCAGAAGACGCCTTCCCTTAACTTCTGCCAGTCTGTGCCCGCCTCCCGCCGCCGAGGAAGCGCACGCGGTGTCTCGACCCCTCGAAAGGCCAGCTCCTGTCTGGGACGCCATGCGGCGGCCGTGTCCTGACGAGCCGGGCGTTGGCTCCCGACACCGCGTGCATCGCTAAACCTTGGGGAAGACCGCGGCCTCGTTATCCATCGCAGATCGCTCTGGGCGGCGCGCCCGGGCCGTGTGCCTCCCGGCAGCTCACCGCCCCCGGGGGAGGCGCGGCGCGCGCTCGGCGCTCGGCCGCCCCGACATGCAAGCATGCAATGCGTGGCGCGTTGGCATGCGGTGCCACGCCGCAGTTGAGAGCCGTGGGTCCCGCGCGATGCTTCTCGCCCAAGCGCGGGCCAACACGTGCCGAATCAGCGCGCCGGGGAACTTCAGGCACTTTTCGGCCTCTGGGGGCCCTCGCCGGGCCCCGAGACCGTCATCAAAACGACTCGGGATGAAGAACCGTCCCTGGGGGACAGAGTCGGGACTTCTGGGGACCCCGTATTTCAAGACTCGAGGCCTCGCGTGTCTGGGGCCCTCTTCTTCAGATGACACCCCTGCGGCAGCGTTGCACAGTTCGTGGTGCGGGGGGGGGGCCACAGTGGGCCACCGGTTTCGGGGGCAACACAATACAGTCGAAGCTCGGACAGGATAATATCCTTCGAGAATACGAGACCCTCCGCCGACCCAAACGCACAGAAAAACCTAGGGTACCCTCCCCAGGGCGCACAAGAACTTCCAACAAGCACGAAAAACATGTTGGGTACCCTCCCCGAACCGACCTCGATCTTTTGCCTCGGTCCGACAGCATAACGAACCCGAACCAGACAAGCTTTTTGAGAAATGGACCATATGAACCAACGCACAAGTCCGGCCACAGCGTCAATGGTCAGCAAATCTCGGGAGGATCGGGGGGGCGCCCTCCTCTGCCCGGGCCCTGCTCCCGCAATCTGCTGGCCGTCTCCCCCAGAGATGCCCTCCTCGCCCCCTCCGTCTTTTGAGACGGGGTCCCCTGAAGCCCCGGCCTTTCCCCTGAGGTCAGCTTTTCGTCCTGAGTCGTTTTGCTGTCAAATTCTTCACCGCCGCATGCCAATATTTGGTGACAGTGCCGCCCAAAACGGACCAGGATGAGGAACACTTACATTGGTGATCTTTATCTTGGTGGAGGCGCCTTTGGTGAACTTATTCAGTGCCCTCGGTGCGCTGTCGAGATTTGGGAAAGGGGCTGGCGAAAGATCGCTCGCCAGTGAAGGCATCTTCCTTGCACTGTGTACTTTAGCGGTGGCATCGCCAACAACCGCACCACGGAACAACCTCAGTGGAAGATGTGAACATAAGCGAAAACGGTCCCAGGGCCAATTGAAGGCTCCAGGAGGCCGAACGCGACGGACAAACACAGCTGTGTTTTTTGTCTGGACGGCGGACGCCTGGGTCCTCATCGTCCTCCCCCGCCTGCCCGCCGCAGTCGCTGCGCGACACTTTTTTTATTTTTTTTTTTTTTTTTTTTTTTTTTTTTACCAACGCGAGAGGAGCCCAGTGGCAAAGAGCGGAGGACGACACGACCGACAGACGAGCGACGGACGACAGACGAGGACGACGGAGGGCGCGGGGGGGCGGGAGGGGGGGGGAGGGGGGGGAGGGGGCCGGCGCGCGCGCGCCCCCCGCGCGCGCGCGGGCAGCCGCCCGCTGGGGCCCGCGCAGCCCTCAGCCGGCAGCGCGGCGGCGCCTCAGCCGGAGCGAGTCGCCTGCAGCGCGAGCGCAGCGCTCAGCGCCCGGCCCCGGGCGGCGGCGCGCCCGCGCCGGCCGGCACCGCGAGGGCCCCCAGCAGGGCCCGGCCCACCTCGAGGATGGGCCCGTGGGCGGTGGGGTCGCCCGCCGCCGCCGCCTCCAGCAGCAGCGCCGCCTCGAGCGCCGCGCTGGCGCCCTCGCCTGTGACGGCCCGCAGTGCGGCCGCCAGCTGGCTGAGCGCCGCGGCCCCCGGCGCCGGGGCCGGCTGCTTTGGCCCGCCGGGGGCCGGGAGCCAGCCCGCCTCCTGGCCGGGGCCCTCCTCGGCCGCGTCCGCCCACGGCGCGCGCCGGGGGATGCGCGGCCGCGCCCGCGGCGGCGTCTCCACCGCTAGGCCGCCGGCCGTGGCGCCCCGCGGAGTGGACGCAGGCGGGGGCGCCGCGCTGCCAGCCGCCAGGGCAGCGCCGCCTGCGGTGGGGTGCGCGGGCGCCCAGTCGCCCTCGTACTCCGCCTCGATGTCGTGTTCGAGGGCATCGAGCGGCACGAGCAAGACGTCCCCGCGCTCCGTCGCCCCGCCGGAGCCGGTCCCCGTCGCCCCCCTTCCTAGGGGGCTGGCGCCTGTCGCTCCTCTGGCGAGGCCGGTGCTGCCGCTTACCGTCGCCCCTCCTGCGGGGCCGGTCTCCGTCGCCCCGCCGCCCGAGGGGCCGGTGCCTGTCGCCCCGCCTCCCAGGGGGCCGGCGCCCGTAGCTCCTCTGGCGAGGCCGGTGCTGCCGTTTTCCGTCGCCCCGCCTGCGGGGCCGGTCTCCGACGCCCCGCCGCCCGCGGGGCCAGTGCCCAGCGCCCCTCCCGCAGGGCCGGCGCGGGCGCCTAGGCCCCCCCCTGGGGCAGGAGGAGGCCCGCCTTCTTTGCCTCCCCGAGGACGCCCGCCGCGACCTCCGGGGTCTGGAAACTCCAGCCGTGCGCCCTGAGGATCTCCGCCACGGCGGCCGCCGCTGCCGCAGGCAGGGGACCCGGGCCCGGGGTCGCTCCACCAGGCCGAGTGGGTGCGGGGGCGGCCGCTTCGGCGCCCCCTCCGTCGCCGCCTGCTTCTGGCGGAGCCGGCGCTCTCGGAGCCGCTCGTCGCGCCGTGCTGCCGCTCCCGCTGCTGCCCGAGCTCGAGCTGCTCGAGCTGGCGCTGTCGCTCGAGCCGGCGCTGCGAGGGCGGTGGTCCCGGCCCCTGCCCCGGCCGCCGCGGCTCGCGCGCTGGCTCCCCGTGGGGGGGGTGGCGCCGACCCCCCCCAGGGTCGCCGCTGCCGGCCCCGCCGGTCCCGCCTCCTCGGGCGCTACCTCCGGCGCTGGCGGGCTCGCCGCCGCGCTCGCCGCGCTCGCCGCCGCGGGCGCCAGCGGGCCGTCGCCGCTCGCCGGCGCGCTCGCCGCTTCGGGCGCCCTGGAGCCTCGCCTGCGGCGGCCGCTGCGCGGGCGTCGCGGCGCGGCCGGGCTGCGCGGCCGGCGGCGCCGCCTGCGGCTCCGGCTGCGCGTGCGGCTCACGGCGCGGCGGTGGCCGGAGCCGCTCCTGCCCCGGCGCTTGCGGTGCCGACGCAAGCCCGAGCGGTGCCCAGTAGCCTCCCGTGCCGAAGGCGCCGAGCGCTCCGGCCTCGCCGGTGCGAGCGCGCTGGGGCTGCGCACGCGCTCGCGCCAACGCCCGGCGGTGGGGCTGCCGCCAGCCTCCCTCTCCCGAGGAGTCGCCGCTGCTGCTGTCAGCTGCGCCCTCTTGGGAGTCGTCGGGGCCCGAGCTCCCGCCCGCTCCGTCGTCGGCGTCGGAGCCCCCGGTGGCGCTCGCTGCGGGGGCGCTCTTGCCTCCGGCTGCGGCTGGCCAGCCCGCCCCGGCCACGCTGCCGGCGGGCGGCCACCCGGCCGCGCCGCCGGCCTGGCCTTCGGCGGGGCGCCGGCCTGGCCTTCGGCAGTCGCTGCGCGACACGTGCCGCGTCACTGCCCTCCACGCATGCCCGCGCCGCCCATCAAACCTGGCCCGAGCCGTCGCCAAGCACCGCCCCGGGGGTGGGCGCCGCTCTTGTGGTTTGATGCTTGCGCCGACGACGACCACGCGGCGGACGCATCAAGGCCCACCCGCACACGCCCACCACGTGACTGCTCCCGAGGCGACTGACAACGCCACGAGGCCGGACGTGGCGGCGCGCAGGCAAGGGGGTGGCGCGATGGAGCTGGTCTTCTGAGAGGGCGGGTGGGCGCCTTCGAGGGCAGAGGGCCTCCTGAGAAGGGCTTGAAGGCTCCCAAGAAGCCTGTAACGCCTTGAAGATTGTAAGACGCCCCCATGCCTTGGCGGACACGGCGGACACCGCCTCCTCCAAATAAAACGACGAAGCCAGGACGAAGATAAACTCGGGTGAGGACGCATCGCATCTCTGAGATCCTGCGGATCTGCAGGATGTCTCGGGCGCCGCAGCCTTCTCAGAGCGTTCCAGAACGCTCTGGGAGTGTTCCGGAACGCCCTGGTACGGATTTTTCCTCGTCCTACCCCCGTCCAACCCTCCCCCCCTCGCGCGCCCCCCGACCCCAATCCGTCAAAACTCGTCCACGGACCTCTCCCGGGGCCCCTCCTGGCCACCTCTCCCGAGCTGCGCCCAGCCGCGGCGCCGCGAGCCTGCAGAGGCGCCCAGGCAGCCGAAAACGACGACGACGACGACGACGACGACGACGACGACGACGACGACGACGTCGTGGAAACCGTCGTCGTCGTCCGCCCCGCCACGCTCGATCCCCGAGGCTCGACCCCGCACTGGCCCCAGAATTGAAGTCGGACTGGAACCGGGGCCAGCGCCGCCGAGCTGGGCGAGAGCGGCGACAAACCTGCAGCCGCCCTGGCCCCGAGAGAATGGAAGTCGGGCTGGAGCGGGGGCGGCCGCCGCTCCCCCCCCCCTGGGGGCCGGGCTCGCCCCGAGGCCCCCGCGGGCCCGCGCGCCTCCTCCGCGCCCTGCTCGGGGCTCTCGGCCTCCTCGGCGTCCGACTCGCCGTCCAGGAAGACCCACCTCTCGGGCAGTGGGCGCCGGCGTCGTCGACGTCGCCGTCGCGTCGCCGTCGTCGGCCCTCGTCGTCGTCGTCGGCGTCGCGGGGCGCGGCAGTTTGTCCGGCTCGCCGTCCAGGAAGTCCCTCCTCGCGAGACCTCCGACGTCTTGGGAGGAAAGGCTCAGCTGCTTCGCGGCCTTCTGTGCCCTGTCACACCACCACTCGCTCAGGACTAGACCAGCGCGTTCCAACTCCTCGCAAAGCACCTGCTCGCAATTGACCCGGATCCGCCGCGGGAGATCTACGATCCACTACATCGGGGCACGCGTTTTTTTCTCGGACGCCTGCGAGCAGGCACTCTGCGAGTCGCGGAACGCGCTCGGTGAAGGACGCTTGGTGGTGCAAGCTGGCGCCCCAATTGCTGCAGGTGGCTTCGATCAGCAGTTGAAGAACCCATGACCCTTCGACAGCGGACCCAAGCCAAGAGGCCCAAAACACGAGGGATACAAAGGGTCTTGTCAGGAGGTGCCTCGAACCGAACCGCCAAACCGAATCGCCCAGGCTTCAGTGTGTCCCCCTCGTGCAGATACGGGGACCTACGTTAGGCTGCGTGCTCATTGTGCTATCAGAATGCTCCCTTGTAGTCTCGATGAGGGCCATGCGTTTGCCCTGGGAGGTGTTTTCTTCAGGCCGCTGTCGGAGGCCCGGGGAAGCCCTTGCCCACCCCGGCCCTTGCTGGGCGAAGTGAGGCGGACGGAGGAAGGGGGGGAGACGGGGGGTGGGGGGGGCAGGGGCGGGTGGGGGGCGGGAGGGTGTTGGCAGGCCCAAAAGCAAAACAAAACCGCGGCGCTCAACGAAAGCGCGGGCCAACGTGCCCTGGCCAACGGCCATCGTGGCCAACGGCCAACACCAAGGGCACACGTGCAAAAAGGGGGGATCACGGACACAAGCTGGGCCCTGACCTCCGGCTTCATTTCTCTGGCTAACTGTGCCTTAGGGAGGAAATCAAAAAAAAGAAAAGCAAACCAAGGACCGCCCTACACCCCGCGCCACACTGGCGCAAGGGGGTTCGGGATGGGCGCCAAAGGGACAATACACGGAGCGTTGCCCAGCGCCCGCGCTCCCACAAGCACGGCAACAATATGCCCGCGGCAAAGGGCACTGCAACCAAGAGGTTGCAGGCGGGAAGCCGCGGGCCCCGCCTCCGTGACCGTCAACGGCGGTTCACCTCAGACCAGGAGGTGCCACTGTGGTTTCCCCGCGCCCAGGCTGCACCTCTTGGCCGAGATGGCAGGGCACTAAAAGCCTTGGTTTGACGGCAGGGAGCGGGAGGAGAAGGGGGGGGAAGAAGGAGGGGGAAAGGAGGGGTGGGGTGGGGTGTGGGGGGGGGGGGGGGGGGGCAAATGTCGGCGGCGAGCGAGGGGGGGGGCGGAGTGAGAAGGAGAAAGCCTTCTCAGAAGGCGGGCGGGCTTCTCAGAAGCCCTCCGGCCTTCAGAGGGCGAAGGAAAGGGGGGGGAAACGAGGGACGGAACAAAGGGTCCTTCGCGAGATGACGTAGCGACCTTGCGCTGTGGCTTGTGCGGGCAGCCAGCGCGGCACCCCACATTGGAGACGAGAACGCTTACGCACGATCTCACGCGAGCAGCTTGCGCGCGAATGGCGGCGCAGACGACCCCGTTTTCTTCCGACTCCCAAATGGGGGGTTAGCGAATTAGCTGCATGCAGCTGGTTTTCACGGCGCCTCCCGGCGCTGGAGGCAGCCAGCCAGCCATGTATTGAGAATTTTGATTGGCGACGGCTGCATGCAGCACATGTCGCGCCCACCCCCTTTCCCCATCCCTCCTTGTCGTCCGATCTGGTCATTGCGTCATCGCTGGCTCAACAACAGAGAGGGCCCCACAAACGCAACCAGGTGCAGAAATCAAGCTCCTCGAGCCCTCGGCGACAGACGAGCGTCTGATGTCCCTGTTGTCGAGGATGCAGGACACAGGATGGGGGTCAGAGCCCATGTCCTCCACGTGAGGCGTGCTTTCCTCGCCCCTCCGAATGCTTGCACGGAGCTGCTAGGCTCACAGGCCGAGCGAGCACGACGGTGACTCGGGTGAAGGGGTCTAACTACCCAGGATTGGAGGGAAGGAAGAGCGAGGCGGCCGATTAGGTTACGCGACTTATCTCTAGGACTTCAGAGTTTCCAGAAAGCCTGTGAACGCTAGTCGGGCCTTTCTAACGAGGGCTATGGCGACCTCCGTCCTCGAGGCTTCGACTGGACGAGCAATGTTGGGCTCAACTCTGGGACATTCGATGGGGGGCGCCCCTCTTGGATTGGGGTGCGTCCGAATGGTCCCATGGAGGTGCATCTCAGACTCGCCCCTCATTTCTGGGCGGCCTGCTTTTTCGGGGGCAGCTGGTGGATCGGGGGTGGAAGCTCGCTTTTGACTTTCGCCCGCCCCGAGCGGGACCCCCAGGGGCCCGCAGAGAGAGGGAGGCCTCGGCACATGCCCCGAAGCCCCCCCGGAGGCTCCCTGGGCGCCTCCCGGGAGGCGGAGGCGCCACACACCGACAGCACAAGCGTGAGCAAAACATACGGTAGT
>CAUYUJ010004736.1:82500-147500 GCA_963575745.1 Prorocentrum cordatum | reverse complement strand
CGTGGCCTGAGATACGTGCGCCGACGAGGGGGGGGAGCCCTGGGGACCAGCGCGCTAGAGGAGGAGGAGGAGGAGGAGGAGGAGGAGGAGGAGGAGGAGGAGGAGGAGGAGGAGGAGAAGGAGAGAAAAAGAAGAGAAGAATGAGGAGGAGGAGGAGGATAGAGGAGGAGGAGGAGGAGGAGGAGGAGGAGGAGGAGGAGGAGGACGTGCTAAAGGAGGAGGAGGAGGAGGAGGAGGAGGAGGAGGAAAGAGGAGGCGTGCCTAGGAGGAGGAGGAGGAGGTAGAGGGAGGAGAGGAGGAGGAGGAGGAGGGGGAGGGAGGAGGAGGAGGAGGAGGAAGGAGGAGGAGGAGGAGGAGCTGTCGCCTTGATTTTGTGCACGCGTTGGAGGCCTGGGCGCCGCGAGCGGGCGCGGCGCGCGCGCTGCATGCGATGCGTGCGCGATGCGCGGCGCGCGCGCGCGGAGCGGCGGGGGCTCGGCGCGCCCGGGCCGCCGAACAGCGGCCGGTCGAGCAGGACGGCCCGCAGGGAGCGGTTCCTGCGGGGCGGCCCCCCGACCGGGCGCCCCGACGCTTCCCCCACCTCCCGCCCGCTGGTTGGGGAGGACTGGTCTACTCTGTAAGAACGGTTTTTTGAAGGCAGATCTGCCTTCAAAAAACCATTCTTACAGAGCACCCCCGGCCCACTCGTCCCACGCGTCGTCGTCATCGTCATCGTCGTCGTCGGCGGCGGCGGCGGCCGTCGTGGCCGTCGTCCGTTGTCGTCGTCGTTGCGACCATCGGCGTCATTGGCACCGCCGACGCCACCGTCGCCGCCGCCGCCAGCGTCGTCGTCGTCGGCGCCTGCTGCGCGCCGTCGTCGTCGTCGTCGTCGTCGCCGCCGCCGTCGTCGTCGCGAACAAGCATCACGGACTCCTTGTTACTATTTTCGGCCTCTGGGGGGCCTCCCTGGGCCCTGGGCTGGAGCCGTCAAAACAATAGCTAATCGCTAATCGGGATGAAGAGCCGGTTGCTTTTTCTCGTCGCTGACCCAGGCACTGTGGCAGGATGGCCCGATGGTCGCTAGAAGTTGATGTAGTGCGACTCCTGTGTGCTGCTACGCTGATGCATGCTGACCTGTATTGCGGCTTCACTGCGTGATGGCGTTGTGTTGCACGGATGTAGCTCTGCGACTAGAATCTCTCCAACATTTATATGTCAACATATTTATGTGTATATGAGATTACGCCGTGAGGATTGCACACTATGTCTTCGCTGCTGATTGGGCAAACCACTCGTCGCCTCATGAGCCCGAAAGCCGTGGCCAGAACCTCGAGCACTGGGGTCGGCATGTCAGCACACTGCTCTCGGAGCCTGGCCCCGCCGCTGCTCTCACAGGCCGACGGGGAGCAGGACGATGAAGAGCAGGACCAGGATCAGCACACCCCAGCCCCCTCCGCCCCCACCCTCTCCGCCAGAAGGGCGCCCACGGCCACCACCACCGTGCGGACGCCGCCTGCGGCCGGCCCGCATGCCAGCATGCACAGCCGCGGGATGAAAGCGGCCCTCCTCGGATGTCTCGGCCTCGACCTCGACGAGACTGGCACCGCCCGCCCCGACCTGATCTTTAATCCGCGCCAGGCCAGCCTTCAATTCCTCGTCCTCCGTGTCTGCGGCCACCTCTCGTACCACCGCCTCGTCCACGCCGTCCTGTGACAGGGCTGCGAGGTATCCGCAGACCTTCTGGGCGGTATTGGGTGATGATCCGTCGATGTCCTTGCATCTCTTGCCGCCGAGAAACTTGGCCTGGATGTAGAACTGCATGTTGGACAACATTTGCTCTAAGCTCGTCATGCGGTCCCACGTCAGAGGCACAAGCTCTGCCACGGGCGACCCCTCCCCATCGTCCTCGCCTTGGGGCGGAACGAGCTCTACCTCCCAGCGGTGTGTGAAAGAGTTTGACCCCTTCCAGGAAGGAACAAACCACTACGTAAACATAAACTTCCGGAGGTCCCAGCGAACTTCGTGGATCGGCGCTGGGCCCCGTCCCGGGCGCGCGCAGCGCGCTAGGGGCGGCGCTGGAGGCGCCGCCAGGAGGGTTCAACCAGACGTCGACCCAAGAAACCCGCGCGGACCTGACACAGTTTGTGTTTATGCAATGTATTGCTCCTGAATGCCACGTGGGATTAAGGTCGTTGCTGACGTACGGCGTCTTGTCCTTTGTGGAGGGGCGGTCCTCATCCTGCTTCACGCGCACCTTGCAATACGGATCCGTGAGGCTGAACGTGTCTGTGTTCACAAGGTTGGACGCGCTCTTGCACGTTACCGTCACCGACACTTCGGCGCAAATCTTGCTGGCATCGGAGGTGCATGCTTTCGGGGGGTCGCTGCGATCGATGCTAACGGTGGTGTCAAAGGCCACTCTTCCCAGGGGCCTTTTGGAGGCCATTCCATACGTTTTCATGCTGCGGCTCGGGTTCGGACGCAGCTGCAAGTCGTACGAATGCCTGCCGATCTTCAGAGCCGCACCGGCTTCACCCACAAACTCGCCAGATGTCGTGTCTTGGTCCCAAATTTCCACCATGATCGGCATTGCTCCTGCTGGAAGCTCTTCCTTCATTTCGTCCACCGGCCGTTCAACAAACCCACTCATCTCGTCGGAAGTATCAATGGCGCCTGTTAGGAACTCCATATCTTTCAGTGAACCACCGAAGATGTCCTTGTTCTTTTTCCAAGTCCACACTTGTTGCCAGAAGGACGCAGTGGGCTCATAGTCCGCAAGGTATCGCATAGACTGGGAGACACTGTAAAGAATATTTTTCGCCTTGGCGACGCATCCGTCATCACAATTCCCCATTGCTTCAACTACGCTCTGCCGGAAGTCAACTTCCCCAACCTCCGCCGACATCCGGCGGCCATCCACACTCAGCGCGTTGAGAAACAACCACACGAGAAATAACGAATGAGACATCATGCCAGAAGACAAATATTTGGCAATCTACAACGGGTTGAAGATGTAAGTCGGTGGCTCAGATAGGCGTATGCCAAACTAGCCTGAACCGATACGATGCACGGGCACGGAACTACACATTACCTTGTTATCTGGCTGAGAACCGTGCGGTTGATCAGTTTGGATCGAGATGTTCAACGCATGCGGTTTCGACGAGGCTGGTACACACTTTCCTGTTTCTTAGCAGCGGCGACGGCTGACAACGCAGGTCGCACGTTCTCATGGCTACCCGAGGCCATCAGAACGTATGACATTCCATCATGACCACCGGTAGCCAGAAAAACGTGTGGTGTTTTTGTATGGCCACCGGTAGCCATAAGACGTGGGTGTCGTCCCAACTTGTTCCCGTGCACACCGCAGCCCCCAGGAAAAGCTGCTCGTCGTCGCCCTCAGAAGGGTCGTCCCATACATCCTCGGGTGCCATCCCAGAATCTGGCGGCGAGCGAGGGGGCATCCTCAGAAGGCGGATGGACTTCTCAGAAGCCCTCGCGCCTTCCGGGAAGGCTTCGAAAAACGGTATCCGGGGAAGGCTTAGAACACTTCTCTGAATGCTGGGAGACTTCCGAACCTTCTGAGGAGGCCTTCTCACTTGCTTCCCTCGCTTGCCGCCGATGAATCGGGACGGAGATGTGAATATTTCCAGGATGGGGAACCGAGCCTCTGTCGGCCCGGAACGCGACTCCAGACGTTACACACCTGGAGAAGCAAGCAGGCCGTCGCAAGGGAGTGAACAAACAGTGGCACGAACATGACTTTTCGGAGGTCCGGGCCGATGTCTTGGATCGGCGCCGGACACGCCTCCGAAGCGCGAGGAGCGCCTCAGGGGCGTCGCCTCCCAACAGCCGCGCACCGACGGTCACAGCTTCTCAGAAGCCGCCGGCCCTCGCTGAAGCCTTACGCGCCGCCTACGGCCGTCGCAATTCCGTCGTGGCACTGGCAGGCCTGGGCCCTCCCCATCGAAACATCGGCCCTCGGGTCTCTCCTGGGGCGCGCGCCGGCCAAAGTTCCGAGGCGAGCCCAATCGTGGACGACGACCAGGAGGCCAAGAAGGGCACCCAAAAGTTGATCCTCGGTGTTGGATCCTGCTCCTCCTCCTTTTCCTCCTCTTCCTTCTCCTCCTCCTCCTCCTCCTCCTCCTCCTCCTTCTCCCTCTCCTCTTCCTCCTCCTCCCCCTCCTCTTCCTCCTCATTATCCTTCCATGTTTCATCCTCTTCCTCCCCTCGTCCTCCTCCTTGTCTTTTCGTCGTCCTCCTCCTCCTCCTCCTCCTCCTCCTCCTCCTCCTCCCTTCCTCCTCCTCCTCCTCCTCCTCCTCCTCTCCTCCTCCTATCTCATCATCATCATCATCATCATCATCATCATCATCATCATCATCATCATCATCATCATCATCATCATCATCATCATCATCATCATCATCATCATCATCATCATCATCATCATCCTCATTCCTCCTCGCAATCGCTTTCCTCATGGCTTTCCCCATCGTCCGCGAGGTCCCATCGCCCTGTTTCGACAGCTCGAGATACACGAGGCACCAAATCCTCATGGCTCTCCCCATCGCTCGCAAGCTCCGCTTATGTCCGCTGGGGACCTCAGCGGAGCTCGCGAGATGCGAGACACCAAATCCTTCTTCCTCCTCCTCCTCTTCCTCCTCCTCCTCCTTCTCCTCCTCCTCCTCGTTATCCTCCCCCTCCTTCTCAACATTACCCTCATTCCTCCGACTCCTCTACCTCCTCCTCCACTTCAAAAATCTGCCCAGAATCGGCCACCTGATCTCTGCCTGGGTCCGTCATGGCCGTTTCTTCACTATGGATCGATTGTTGACAGCCTCCGGACACGAAGCAGGCCCTGAAGGCCGGGGCCAAAAGCTGTGATACATCTCTCCGAACATACTCCTTCTCCTCATCCTACTTCCCCTCCTCCTCCTCCTCCTCCTCCTCCTCCTCCTCCTGATCCTCCTCCTCCTCCTCGTCCTCCTCCTCCTCCTCCTCCTCGACAAAGCCATAGCGCATCGTGGGTCCGACGCGCCGCGAACCACTTGCGCTACCGCGCGCCAGCGTGCGTGGATGGCGCCTGCAGCCACTTACGCCACCGATGCTGCTGACGTGCGTGGCGCCTGACTGCCGCTTGCGTTACCATCTGCAGGGGCAGATGGGCGGCGCTCCCCATTCGCGCTGGGAGATTCCCCCCCTCAGGTACAGAGCCATCGGCACCATTCTTGGGGCAACCCCAGCAATGGACCGATTGCCTGTTGTCTCCCAGCCGCCCGCAGGCGCCCAACATCGCGGGGGCCTGAGCTCCACCTGAGGAGCCCAGAACCCCCGACCGTGCTGCGCTCGACGGCCAACACGCCGACGAGCACCACGAGGAACACGCCGAAACCGAGCTCCATGTGCCGGGAGGGGGGGAGGGGCAGGCGGCGGCATCCCTCCGCGGGACGCCACACTTTCGCCGACCCTTCCACTCCCTCCCCCCCCCCGCCCGGGCACCGGGCGCGTCCACCGCCGCGTCGAGCCAGGCTCGGAGGCGGGGCAGCGGCCAGGTGGAGGCCCGCGGCGGCAGGGCAGCAACCCGCGCCCCAGGCGTGCGTACCCACGCTGAGAGCAGCGTGGCGTGCAGCTAGGGGCTGTCCGCCTCCTCGAGGCCCGCAGCAGCGCCAGCCCCAACAGCCTCCGCGGCCGACGGGACACCGCCCGCACCCGCCGCTCCAGCTGCGGCCAGCACCTCCGCGGTCCCCGCAGCGCCCTCGCGCGCCTGGAACTGCGCCTCAGCGGTGCACCAGTGTCCACCCAGGCGTCGTCGTCCTCGAGGCCGACGTCGACGGGAGGCGGGGCAGACGGCGCGCCAGGCGCCTCGTCCACCACATCCATCTCGGCAGCGGCCTCCCCGCGCTCCAGAGCCAGTAGCCCCTCGCGCGCGGCCGCCACCGAGTAGTCGCCGTCGTCGCCGTCGAAGTGCAGGCCGGCGCCGCCGGCACCAGCTGGCGCCGCAACAGCCGGCCGCACCAGCGCCATCGCCTCGCTCGGCCGCGCGCCGCACCGCGAGGCGCAGGCGGCGGCGTCGCGCCTGCTTCGCCTCCGAGGCGGCGCGTGGCGCCTCTCATCGTCCCGCAGCCGCGGCCCCAGCAGCGGCAGGCGCAGCTGACGGCGCCGCCAAAGCAGGAGGCGGCCGCCGCGATGGCTGCGCGCGCCACCGCCGCGGCGGTGCGGCGCGGGGCGCGAATCGCGGCGCCGACCGCAGCCTCCACGAGGAGGGCGGCGTCGGCAGCCGCGAGCGGCCTCCCTCTAGCCCCACGCACGGCGGATGCCATCCTGAGACGGCGCCCGCGGCGGGGGCATGCGATCGCTTGAGCCCAAACTTGCCGTGAGCTGAAATGGCTACGGACCTCCTCCTTCTTCTCCTCCTCATCCAGCTCCTCCTCCTCCTCCTCCTCCTCCTCCTCCTCCTCCTCCTCCTCCTCCTCCTGGTCCTCCTCCTGGTCCTCCTCCTCCTCCTCCTCCTCCTCCTCCTCCTCCTCCTCCTCCTCCTCCTCCTCCTCCTCCTCCTCCTCCTCCTCCTCCTCCCCCGCTCCGTGGCCATTTTTGGCTCACGCCGTTTTGGCTCGAGCCCCTCTGCCTCGAGGGGAACCGAGGCGCTCGCGCCGCGCGTCCTCAGAGGGGGCGCCGCGGCGCGGGGCCGGGGTGGCACGAAGCAGCTGCAGGTCTACGTGGACTACGGGCTTCCGCAGTGCGCCCACGCAGGGTTCGCGATCGGCCAACTGTACAGTCGGACCTGGGACAGACGAACTCCTTCAAGGGCATGGGGCCATCCGCCAACCCAAACTGAAGAACCTTCGAGGGTACTCTCCCTCAGGATGCACAATGTCACAAGAGTACCCAACAAACACGAAGAACATGTGGGCACCCTCCCCGAACCGACATCGACCTTATACCTCGGTCCGGCTGTACAAGAGCATCGAGATTGGCGCATCCCGCGAGCTTTCTCTTCAAGCTGTCCTTTGCCTCAACGATGATGCTGGGGTTTGGCCTGGAGAGCACGCTCCTGGAGAAGCGCAGGCGGAGTTCGTTTCTCCAACCCCGAGGAGGACATCAAGATTGAGGTGTCTGTGGAGTCTGTGGAGCACGCTGCGGCAGAGTCGCTGCTCTCGGACGCCAGGAAGATCTTCGAGGCGCAGCGCTGCGCGAAGGTGCAGAAGTCGGTGGACTGGCAGCGGGCCTCGGAGGTTGCTCACAGGTGCGCTCTGGTCATGCTGACGCCGAAGGCCTTCATCCAAGAGGACAGCCAGAGCGACCAGGACGAGCTTCTGGGCAGGGGGCGCGCAGAGCAAGACGGAGGCGGCGGAGAGCTTCACAAGGATGATGAGGCGGAGCCACAGGCCGAGCTCAAATCCGAGCTGGGACCTCCTGGAGAAAGCCGCGCAAAGAAACGGAACACATGGTCCAAGTAGAGTCGGTGGGCTTCCACAAGGGCGAATCTGAGTCTCACGTGGGGAACCAACCGGCCTTTGCCATGACAAGAACGACGACGTGAAGGGTGTCCACTCTGGTCGTTTCCCTGATATTGTTGAAGGTGCCGTTGGAGGCGGTGCTCTACCCAGAGCTGCTGGTCCCGCACGTGCTGTCGGGCAGCACGCGGATGCAGACGCGGCTGGTGGTGGTGCAGATGATTCGCTAGCTGTGGTTGAGGCGTTTTTCCTTGCCGACGAGGACGAGGACGGCTTGATCACGTCCGAGGAGATGGTCACAGTCCTGCACCAGCTCGGCTTCGTGCCCACCATCGCCGAGCTGCAGGACATGATCCACGAAGTGGACTCCTGCGAGGATGGCTTGATCGATCTTCCTGGATACAAGGCGATGGTGGTCGGGTACGCCTTCGCCGCAGATGGAGATGGGAGTGCTGGGCCTGAGCGCTTCTTCATCGGCGACGTCGCTCTCAGCCCGAAGCCTGCGAACATGGGGAAGAAGGACAATCAGAGGGGGGAGATGTGCAAGGCGCAGAAGGACCAGGGGCCGAACTCTCTGGACAAGGCCTCGCACAAGAGGCTGAGCTCCAGGAGGAGACCGACGCGAACTCCGACGGTGCCTCCGAGATGTTGGACATTAATCAATTGAACCAGGTCATATTGGGCGGCTTCTTCGAGGGCCAGGGCAGCGCGGGGGCAGAAGCAGCCAGAGAGCTTCAAGCGCTGGCTCGCGCAGGAAGCCAAGAAGAAGGCTGGGGAGGGCAGGGCTTCTGCATCCTCGATGGCGTCTCGCTCGAGGACGGCTCCGAGGCCCTCAGACGAGGGCGTCGGGGGGGGGGGGGGGGGCCCCGAACGACTTCAGACGGGCGGCGGTGGTCCTCCCGGGGCGGCTCCCTGTCCCTGGCCCTCCTGGCCCCCTCTGGGGCCCCTGCTCGGGCCTCCCCGGGGCTCGGGCTGGTCTTGGGGTGCCTCTCGCACCACGCGGCCCGGAGCCGCCGGCTCTCCTGGCAGCGCCGCGGCCGATGCGCCGTGCAGCGCCTGTCCCTGAGATGGCCCCCCCCCCAGTATCCGAGGCTCCCTCCCCGCGGTCGCTCGCCTCGGAACGACACC
Organism: Prorocentrum cordatum; assembly: GCA_963575745.1. NCBI lineage: Eukaryota > Dinophyceae > Prorocentrales > Prorocentraceae > Prorocentrum > Prorocentrum cordatum. The sequence continues at coordinate 138,941 of CAUYUJ010004736.1, read as the reverse complement.
TCCCCCATTCGTTCGCGCAGCGTGGCCCGGGGCGCGAGGGTGACCTCTGATGGTGGGCCTGTTTTCCACCACCACCACCACCACCGTGAGTTGGAGGGGGAGGGGGTCCTCCTCCTCCTCCTCCTCCTCCTCCTCCTCCTCCTCCTCCTCCTCCTCCTACACCTCCTTCCCCCCTCCGACTTATGGTGGCGGTAATGGAAAACAGGCCCATGATCTCATGCGCCGCTTGCCGATGCTTTCTACGAGATGCGATAGCAGCGGCCTGCGCGCTTGGGTGTGCCTCCCCTCCCGCCGCCCCCCCGAACGCCGAGCACCAGGAGACGGAGGTCAGCCCTGCGACAGGCCACTTGGGCGTTCGGTGATGGGGGGCGATAAATGGGGAGGTTGCCGAGGGTTGCACGAAATGGGGCCCGAAAGGGGCCCTAAACGAGACCCCCGGGGCCCCGAAGGGGTACGAAAGGTGCACGAAAGGTCTAGCTTTCTTACCCCCCCATCTATCGCCCCCCCAGTAGTGACCGCCCGAGGCACTCGGCCTGTGGGCCAGAGCTCCGGTCCCCGGCGGCCTTCGGGGCGACTCGGGCACCCCGGGAGCGCGCTCGGCGCGGCGCCGCTGGACCGCACCGCGAGGCAGGAGGCCCCCGCGGGAGCCGACGGAACGCTGGCGCAGAGAGAGCCGACGAGCAAGCCCACGGCCACTTCTGTCGAAGTTCAGCTCTGTGTTACGGCGAGGGCATGTTTCAACAACTCTTCCAGCGCGCACAGGGCGCGCGTGTCGTGCACATGCACGACGTGTACATGTAGGGCGAGGGCATTGGACAAGGAACTCTTCGATGAGGAATACACGGTCTGGATGCCGGTGGAACGCCAACTGGGGCTTGGCCACGGATGCCACCGCCGCCCTCGTCCGGGAAGGAACCGTCCGAGGTCCGGAGCCTTCCGGGCACACTCCTCAGCCTACGCCCCTCCTTACTTGCAGCCAGCTCCCTCGCGAGTCGCAGGTGGCGGCGCGGCTGCCGGCCGCGGCGGGCCCCCCTCCGCTGCATCGCCCCGAGGGCAATCTCCAGGGCCGAGCTCTGCAGCAGCTGCGCCTGCTGCGCGCCGTCGTCGTCGTCGTCGTCGTCGTCGTCGTCGTCGTCGTCGTCGTCGTCGTCGTCGTCGTCGTCGTCGTCGTCGTCGTCGTCGTCGTCGTCGTCGTCGTCTTGTCCGTGGTTGTCGTGGTCGTTGTCGTGGTCGTCGTCGTCGTCGTCGCAGTGGTCGTCGTCGTCGTCGTCATGGTCGTCGCCGCCGTCGCAGTGGTCTTCGTCGATGTCGTGGTCGTGGTCGAGGTCGTCGTCGCTCGCTGTCGCAGTGGTGGTCGTCGCTGACGGCGGAGGAGGAAAAGGAGGGACAGGAAAAGCAGCAGGAGAAGAGGAGGAAAGGGGAGAATGAGGAGGGAGAGGGCGGGGGAAGGATGACGAGGGCCAGTACGCTGCGACGGCGGAGGATGATGAGGATGACGATGAGGAGGAGAGAGGAGGAGGCAACGAAACGGGTAAAGTCAGGAGGAGGGGGGAGAGGTACCGGAGAAGCTGGACCAGGAGACGGAGGAGGGGATGCGGAGGGTGAAGAGGGAGGGGGGGAGAACAAGCTAGGTGTGCTAGCGCCATCTCTGACATCCGACCCCTTCCACCCCGCCCTTCCCATTGCGCCGTTTTTTTCCGCGTGTCATGGCGGACCTGGAACTCCAAAAAGCCACAGAGAACCACTGTTTTATGCGCAGTCGGAAAAAAAGGAGCTGGGTACATTGGAGGAGGATGTGGCGGATGATCAGGGGAATGGGCAGAAGTAAAGGGAGGAAGAATGACAAGGACGAGGACGAGGACGAACATCAGCAGCAGCAGAAGCTGGACTGGAAGTGGCGGGAGGAGCAGAAGGACCATGTGAAAAAAAACTCGGATCCCGAAATGTGGCCCGCGCTGAGGCGAGAGCGCCACTCTGAACGACGGGAGCAAAGAGCCGATCCGAAGATGAGGCCCGCAGCAGAAACGCCAAATTGAACCGCCGAAAACAACCGGATCGTAACCATGAGAACAGCAAACTTTCCAAATCCGGTGTAGAAACACTGCGCGGAGATGGCCGAATCAAATCCAGACCGAGAGGGGGTATCAGTATCCAGAATGCGTAACTGTAGAGGGGGGAGCAGACAAGGTGGAGGGCGACAATGTAGAGGGAGATGGGGGAGGAGGATGGGGAAGGGGGATGAGGAGGACGACGGGGAGAGAGAGAGAGAGAGAGGAGACCAGAAGGATGAGGAGGAGAAACCGGGATCATGCATGAACGCTCGCTGTGTTGGCCGCTTGATCCCATCACGATTGAAAGCACAAAGCTGCACGGATGACAGGGCAAGATCTCTTCCCTCTCATTCTCGTCTGCCTCCGCATCCCCGTGCCTCTCCTCTGCCACGAGCTGTTCGTGATGCCCACCCTCAGAACTGCGCCTCTCCAGCCGACTGCGCGCGCCGCCCGTGCTCCACGACGAGTGCGGCCGACGCCCGATCGGGAAGTGGGGGCTGAAAAGTCGAGTGCGGGAGGAAAGTGCCGCGACGCGGTGGTGAAAGCAGACGAAGATAACGCTACCGGCATGCCTGTAAACATTCGAAGGCCCGCGCGGATTTCTTGGATCGGCGCTGGACAATTTTGGAACGATGCAGGAGTGTCAGGGCGCAACAGTTGTTTTGATTCGAGGTGTTGGAATCCCAGGAATTGTGTTCTGGCAAGACTCAGGATCGCCAGGACGTAGCAGTCAGGTTAAGTCGTTGCTTTGAAGTCCTGACGGTGATGTTTTAGCACGCTTCAGGATGATCACACGGCTGCCCCCCAACGGGGCAAGTCCCTCAGAGGAAATGACCCATTGTAGGGGCCAATGAATGGGGGATATTGGAGGGAGAGTGTACTTCATCATCGTTGATGAGTCTTGGGTTTGCACTGGTCCTCCTCCTCCTCCTCCTCCTCCTCCTGCTCCTCCTCCTCCTCCTCCTCTTCCTCCTCCTCCCCTTCGTCCAACTCCTCGCCCATTCGCCTCCCTCCCCTCCTTTTCTCCCTCCCCCTCCTCCCCCCGTTCTCCCGCTCCTCCCCCTCCTCTCTGGCCACCCTCATCCTTCCCCCTCTCCCTTGCCATCCTCTTCCCATCCTCCTCCCTACCCTCCCCTCCTCCTCCTCCTCCTCCTCCTCCTCCTCCTCCTCCTCCTCCTCCTTCTCATCCTCCTCCTCTCCTGCACCTCCGCCTCATCGTCCTCCTCCTCCTCCTCCTCCTCCTCCTCGTCCCTCGTCCCTCGTCCCTCGTCCCTCGTCCCCCGTCCCTCCCTCCTTCCTCCCTCCTCTGTCTCCATCCTCCCTCCTCGAAGGGGCTCTCTGCACACATTCTCCCCAGGCTGATTACATAGTCGTTTCTAGCGTTTCGCGCCTGCCGCCACCCTCTCGTTTATGTGCGTTGGGCCGCCTGGAACTCAGGGCTTGGCGGTGGGCCGCGTTGGGCCTTCCTTCGCTGGGTAGGGTGGCGGTCCAAACATTCTCTCGGGGTAAGAGACTGCAGCAAGATGGAGCGCAGACCGACCGAAACCCTCCTTCTCCTCCCTGGCCATCCTCCTCCTCCTCCTCCTCCTCCTCCTCCTCCTCCTCCTCCTCCTCCTCCATCCTCCTCCTTCTCCTTCTCCTCCTCCTTCTCCTCCTTCCCCCGCGAGGTGTGTGAGGGTCCGATTCTGTCCCAATTTGCTCCAAGAGGGCCTCCGAGAGCCCAAGATGGCCTCCAAGACTGCCCGAGATGCTTAAACACGGCTCAAGATAACCCCCGGCATACCTCCAAGACGCCCCAGGACGGTTCCAAGAGCCCTCCGAGCCATCCAAAGACCCTTCAAGATGTCAAAACCCTTCAAACACCTGGGGAAACATTGTGCGTTTTGCTTTCTCGCCTCCTCGCTTCCGGTAGGCCAAGACGGCCCAATAGAGCCCCAAGAGGGGCCCAAAATGGCACCAAGACGGTCCCAAGAGCACCCAAGTTCGCCCCAAACGGGCCCCCATGGGGGCCAAGATGGCCCAAGAGGCCTCCCAGACCTCCCCAACGAGCCCCAAGAGGGCCCAACCAAGGCCCCAAATGAGCCCCAAGAGGGCCTCAAGCGTGCCCTCAAGAGGCTCCGCGAGGACCCCAAGAAAGCCACAAAATGGTGTCAAGAAATCTCTGAGAAAAAACTTCCAAGGCGGTTGCTACACTGCACTCTTCTACACTTCCAACTCGCCTGGCGATCTGCTTCTGGATTGGCTGGTGTGGAGAAGCGAATCGTCAAGAATTTGTAAGGGCGTCCCATCAGCACACATCTTCAATCGTCCCTGAAACAGTTCGTCACCCAATCGAACTACCACCTTCGGTGACCGTTTTGACCCCTGGGCGGCTGACGCATCAGATGCCCAAGCCCCAGCCAGGGCCTAAGATTACTGCTGGCTCCCCAGAAGGTAATCCTCTGCGCTCCTCGCACCTGTCGCGGGACTGGACCAAGCGCACTTCTGCTGCGAAAAAGGCCAGGCTCAGGGACCTCAAGGTCTCGTCGAGCTCCTCTCACTGCCTCTTTTGGAGGAGACAGTGGTTGGGACGCGCAACGCTCAGCCGCTCAGTCCTCGAGAATCCTCGCCCGTCCCAGCCGCTGGCGAGGAAGTAGTTCCCGCCAAGAGGGTTCCCCAGTGTCTTTCGCAAGAATGCGGCCAAGCAGGTACGCCTTACGTCTAAACATGGGTTGACCCTCGCAAGCAAAGGTTGCGGCTGCGGCGGCCACCTTAGGGCGAGGGCACAATCTGAAGCAGGCGACCAAGGGCTAGCACAGAAATGGCCATCCGCCTAAGGCGGATACGGTGGTCATCCTCTCAGCCACCTTTTCTGCTCCTTCGCCTCCTCCTCAGCCGAGGCAATAGAGCTTTAATAAAGCCTCCCTTGGGTCGACGTCCTCGGATAATGCTGCCCACCAGGGGAAGGTAGCAAAATGGCTCCAGCTCGTGCTGGCCTCAAATTCTAATCGATGTATTCCGAAGGTTGGGCGCGTAACGGTGAAGTGAGGTGGCTGACATTCCACAATCTTGCCTTAGACGATTAGCTGTTCACCAACTGCAGTGTGACTGTTTCAGGGCAGACGCCTCAAATACATACATGTTGCTTCTCCGCCTTGCTCCCGCTACCCCCAATTTGGGTTGCTGCCGTATGCATGAGTTGTCGCCTCTTCTCGCATCCTATGATGGATCAGTTACGCTGTAGCATGGGTGTTGACTCAGAAGGAAGGCTCTCTTCAGCGAGTTGGGATAACTTTCTCGTCCTCCACAAGGTCCTCTGAAGGTTGTCGAGGCCCTCCGCGCATGCAAGTTGTTTGACATCCCTGACCTCCCAACCTCCCTTCGTCTCGGCACATAGCCATTTCAATGCTCAGCTTTGGGGGCTCCTGTACGTACAACCTCTCCTCTGAACACCATCGATTCTTTCATGGCCCTCCTCTTCGATCGCATCCGATTGATCGAGCCATGGTCCTCTCTTCTTCCCGTCAGGGCATGATGTCTTCCTCCGTGGTCCATGCAGGACTCTTTCGGAGAAGGTGAGGTACAGGGGCGGACGTATGTCCACGCCTCCCGCACTTGCTCCAAATGGCGCCCTACTTCCCAGACGTTCCCGTGGAAGCTTCCCAACGGGGGGGCGATTGCCCCTTAGCTCTGAAACTCAAGTCCTCGGGGCCTGACAAGGAGGTGTGGATTTGGTCCCCGGTCGCCACTTCAGACATCCCTCAACTCGTGGGGCCATCTGTTCGTAACCCGGAGGGTCCCACTAAAGATGCCAACAAGGGTCTTCCTCCTGCTGGCAAGCGCGTGGTAGATACAACGCGGCCTCATGAATTGCTGGCCGTATGACTCGCCTGTCTTGCCCTCCCTTCGCACTCATGCAAGTGGTGATCTCTCACCTCCCATTCGCCATTATCACCCTGCCCAGCCGCTGCAATTCTTGACTCCGACAAAGGATCTATCATGACCTCGCAGCATGGGGCTTTCAACGACGCTTTCAGGGCGGGTGCTTAATCTCCCCACTTACCGTCAACGCTAGAAGCGCTTTTGGTGAATTTTCTTCTTTCCCCCCTCAATGACAAGGTGTAGGGGGTTATTTGACATCTAGCGCTGAGCACTAGCATTCAATGAATGATGCTCGCTTTACGGGCCATTGCAATTCTGTTCCTCAGCTTGTCTTCCCATACGTCTCCTGGACTTCACGGAGGGGAAGGTCATCTTAAACCCCCAACAACCTATTCGTGTGCGCTTTCAGGCTGGCTGCTCGGTGCACGCACCCCTTGAGGATGCCACGGGTTCTCCTTTCTCTCTTTTCATTACCTCCCCTTCCTCCCTAGTTCGCGAACCCGAGGTAAGCGGCGCTTCTCGAGTTACCTTTGCGGATCCCCTTCTAAATGATGGTCCCCATGTTTGTTGGCCGGTGCGACTTGTTTGATGTTCTGCAGTCTCTGTCTTATGTTCCCCCTTGTCTTTTACGATCTTCTATCATCATCGCACCTGCCTCGCCTGCGGAGGCGAGTTTGATCCTTAGCCCCCCCTGTAAAGCATCCGGTCTCTCCCACCATCCTCTGGTGCGAAAAGCCGCTAGAGCACCAGCCCAGGTTCCCACCTCCTTCCAAGAATCAGTGTCTCCTCTCCTCTCACAATGGGCCCTCTTCGTGCGCCGCCCCGCCCACTCGATGGGGAGATAGTGCTCGGCTTTGGGCAGCCCTAGGGGAACAAAAACTGACACAAACATAACAACTCGGAGGTCCGCGCGGATTTCTCAGATCGGCGCTGGGGCCCGCCGGCGGCGCCTCCGGCGCCACCCCTGGCGCGCTCCGCGCGCTAGGGAGGGGAGTCCAGCGCCGATCCGAGAAATCCGCGCGGACCTCCGAATTGTTATGTTTATATCACTTCTTGTTCCCCTAAGCCCGTTGGCCTCCTCCCGCCTCCCTCCTCGAAGGGGCGCCCCTCGCCTCGCGCGCCTTTCCCCGCCGCGCGCCGCGCGCGCGCGCGCGGCGCTCACAGCTCCGAGCCGGCCCGCGGCTCCGGCGCAGCCTCGGGGCGGCGGGCCTGCGGCGGCGGCTCCGTGGGCAGGGGGCGGTCGGCAGCGGAGCGGGGAGCCAGGGCGGGCCCACGGAGCGGAGGTCCTGCCAGGGTTGCCCGCACGGGGCAGGAGGCGACGCAGAGCCCTCAGGAATCGAGGGGCGAGAGTACCCGGAACGTGGCAGCACGACTCTATATAATATAATTGGACTCTGGCACGAGTCTGCCCACCAAGCGGGAAGCTGCCGCTTGTCTGTGGGTCCATCCTCGCTCCTCGAATCTCTGGGTCACTCTCCCCTATGGCCTCCTTCTCTGACCTTGTTGTCGAAATGAGTCGCGTTCTCGACGCGATGCCGTGCTATATCGTGCTACACTGTGCATCGCGTGCTCTCTCTCTCTATCTCTTGGGATCAATGCACTGTTCGACATCCGACTATGCGAATAAAGAAGAGATCTACGAAATGGTAAGGGATGGGACGGAGGGGTAGGACGTCAGATGTGACGCTTGTGCTCCTAGCTTGTCCTCCCCCTCCTCTCTTCGCCCCTCCTCACTTTGTCCTGTCCCTCGGGTTCCCTGCCCCCCCCTTCGACGCTCCGAGCTCAACATGTGCTCACGTGGTCGAGAAACACGTGCAACTTTCTGCCTTCCTTGCACAAACGCAAGCCGGTATCAGAATTGGTGGCGGGGCTTCCAATTTCACCTCTCACCCCCAAGCCCGCCGCCCCCTTGGGTATGCCTTATCCTGACGGGGCTCCAGCCCCCCCGGAATTCCTGGACGGTCCCAAGAGGCCCCGAAGACGCCCAAGATGCCCTCAAGACGGCCGACGAGGACTCCATTACGCTCCAGGACGGGCTCAAGAGGCTCCCCAAGAGGGCCCTGGGAGGCAAGATTCACTAATTTTCCGATGGTTTTTGAAGGATTTAGGCATTCTCGCTTCCCCCGCTTCCCAGCGCTTCCTCAACGCCAGAGCATCGGGGATCTGGTGGTCCATCCAGGTCGTCGTCTTCGCCGACGTCGTCGGACGTCGGGCGTTTCTTCATGGAGGGGGGGCAAGGAAGAGGGGTGTGCGAAGAATAAGGCCGCCTTTCGTGCACCTCTGGGGCCCGAGGGGGAGGCCTTTAGGGCTCCTTATCTTGAACCTCCCCCCCGTTTGCCACACCTTTGAAACGCCCCGACGATGTTGAAGCAAACTGTGGTAATTTTTGGCACTGTCGACGCAACTCAGCCAGAGTCGGACTGGAAGCGCACGCTGCGCCATCGCATTCTCGCACTGTGCTTTTCTGAATGCCATGTCTACTACTGTGCGCGTTCTGTCTGACCACGCACCGCCCGGTGTACAGCCGGACCTAGGACGGAGAAAACATCTGTCAAGAACATGAGACCTTCCGGCGGCCAAGCTGAAGTGTGTTCGAGGGTAACCCCCCACCCAGGATGCACTAGAACATCCAGCAAGCACGAAGAACATCACTGTACACTGTACCCTTTCCGAACCGACCCTGATCTTATGCTTCGGTCCGACTGCACGACTCGTAAGCAGCCGTAGGAACGGAAAGGGGGGGGGCAGGAGCAGAGGTGGGGTCAGATTACAATCGCTCCAACCGCCCCCTGCAAGAGGGAAGTGTGGGCATCCAGCTGGGTTCGTCCCTCGGACCCCACCTTGGGATAACCTCCCCCGTGCATGTTTCGGTTTCGCGCGTGCTTTTCCCCACAATCCTGTGGTGTTTGGTCCTAGTTTTGAAGAGACAGCGCCCCGCGTCACCTTCCGCGCTCCTCTCCCTCCTCGCTCCTCCCCCTCTTCGCCTCTGCCCTCCGCATGTTTCTGTTTCGGCACGCCCCTCACACGCTTCGCGTCCCCGTAGGAAACTCCATCAAAGGCCCCAATGGCTGCGCCCGCATGACACCACCACATCCATCCCGAAACACCAGAAGAAACTCCACCGAAGGCACCAGTGGCTGCGCTCGCATGACACCACCGCACCCATGTCAGCCCGCCCCGCACACACGTCTCGTGACCCCACAAGCTCCGCCGAATGCCCCACTGGCTGCGTTCGCATGACAGCGTCGCGCCCATTTCGGCACACCCCTCACACGTTTCGCGGCCCCACAAGGAGCTCCACCGCAGGCCCTAGTGGCTGCGGTCGCATGACACCGCCGCGCCAACTTCGGCACACCTCACATGTCTCGTTGTCCCATAGGGAGCTCCACCGAAAGCGCCACCGGCTGCGCTCGCATGACACCACCGCGCCCATCCCGTGGCCCCAAAGGGAGCTCCACCAAAGGTGCCACTGGCTGCGCTCGCATCACACCACAACACCCATGTCATCACGCCACTCACACGTTTCGTGGCCCCATGGGGAGCTCCATCGAAGGCCCCAATGGCTGCGTTCGCATGACACCGCCGCGCAAATTTCGGCACACGCCTCACACGTTTCGTGGCCTCATATGGGGCTCCACCGAAAGCCCGATTGGATGCGTTCGCATGACAGCGTCGCGCCCATTTCGACACACCACTCACACGCTTCGTGGCCCCATAAGGAGCTCCACCGAAGGCCCCAGTGGCTGCGCCCGCATGACACCACCGCACCCATGTCGGCACGCCCCTCACACACGCTTTGTGACCCCACCGAATGCCCCAGTGGCTGCGCTCGCATGACACCACCGCGCCCATTTCGGCACACCCGTCGCACGTTTCGTGGCCCTACAAGGATCTCCACCGAATGCCCCAGTGGCTGCGCCCGAATGGCGCCACCGCGCCCATTTCGGCACACCCCTCACACGTTTCGTGGCCCCACAAGGAGCTCCACCGAAGGCCCAGTGGCTGCGTTCGCGTGACACCACCGCGCCCATGTTGGCACACCCCTCACACGTTTCGTGTCCCATAAGGAGCTCCACCGAAGACGATACCAGCAAATGCGTTACTCACAATTGCATATAGTTGGGTCCTTCGCCAGGAGGTATCTTCTCCCCAAGATGATCCAAGATGCTCCTGGATGGCCCTCGCCGAGAAAAAAAAAAACACACGCCCGAGCGATGCCAAGTCTACGAACCCCCCAGAGCAAGCAGGCAACTCGAAACGCCCGAGGGCAGCGCGGAGGCGCGGCCTCCGCGTCGCCGCCCTCGCCCGCGGCAGGCCCGACGACCACGCGGAGGCGGGCCACGAGCACCGACGGCGTGCCGAGGCTGGAGTGGGCCACGCCCAGGGCCACCTTCTGGGGGTGGCAAGGGGGCACGGAGGGCCAGGGGAGGAGGTCGGAACCCAAACCCCCCCGCGGCGTGAAGCAGTGCGGCGAAGGGGTCTTCGCTATTCTGAAGTTCGGGAGGCCCTCGCCGTGCCTCGGGACCGTTAGGTGACGAGTCAGGGTGAAGGCCAGTCCCCGGAAACGGGGTCGAGACCTCTAGAGGTCGACGCTGCGAACAAATCATGACATCGGGGCTCTGGTGAGGTGGGGAGGTACACGGAGGAGTGATGGAATGGGTGGGGAGGGTGAGAGGGGGGAGGGACGGAGCCTGGGCATTTCGCTGGCCACACGCGGCGGGCGCGGGACCTGTCCTCTGTTGCTTCTGTACCCGCACTTCCAGCAATGTGCCAGCAGGAGGAGGAGGAGGAGGACGAGGAGGAGGAGGAGGAGGAGGAGGACGAGGAGGAGGAGGAGGAGGACGAGGATGAGAAGTAGGAGGAGGAGGAGGAGGAGGAGGAGGAGGAGGAGGAGGAGGAGGACGAGGAGGAGGAGGAGGAGGGAAGAGGAGGGAGGAGGAGACTGCCATATGCGGGATCCATCCCCCGCGCTCCACCCCGCGAGCCTCGCGGCGCACCCCAGGGGGTCGCCCTCAGGCGGTCCGCGCAGCTGCAAAGGCCTCGCGGGGAGGGGCAGGATACCCCTTCATCTCTCCCCCCGCCGACGCGGGGCTGGCGGTGTCGCTGCCGCGCGCAGCGGCGGCTGGTGGCCGGGCGGCCGTTGGAGGCCGCAGGTGGCGTGCGGCGCCGTGCCTGGCAGAGGGCGGCGGCGGATAGCGACAGCGACTGCGACAGCACACCACGACAGGCTACGAGACACGTTCGGGTCCTGCTCGACCCAGGCCACTGCGCGCCGCGGCGCGAGTGTCAGGCCACAGTGCGAGGCACGGCTAGCAGGGCGACTGGATCGACCCCGCCCATCCGGTGCACGCGGCGCTGCACTACCAGAGAATGAAGTGAAACTACGTCGCCGAGAAGATCGCCGATGTTACATACGGAGGTGGGCGACCCCCAGTACAGCGACTATTACGGCGACCAGTAGGGCGACCAGCACTGCGACCAGTACGGCAAGCACAATGTCCAGCACAGCGACAACTGCGGCGACTCGCGACCAGTGTGGCGACGCAGCCCAGCACGGGGGCCAACACGACCGCCAAGTGCCAAGGCTACGACGGCTTCCGCGGCGTCTACATCCAAGGCGAGGAAGGGCGGGACTGGCTCCGGCTGGTCTCACCACCCTCAGATAGCCAGAGCTACGACCTCCAGGGCTACGACGGCCGCCAGTACAGCGACCACCAGAAGGTTCACCTGGGGGCCAGGAAAACAGAATGCCAGGAAGGCAGACGAGGCCAGAAACACCGTGGAGGCTACACAGACAGAGGAGGCCAAGACGGCACAGGAGGGAGGCCCAAAAGACTGAGGAGGCTAGGGAGACCAGGAAGGCCGCCGAGCCGCCGAGGCTAAGAAAGCGGAGGAGGCCAGGAATGCAAAGGAGGCCAGGGAGACCGAGGAGGACAAGGAGGCTGCTGAGGCAAATAACGTAGAGGAGGCCTCTTAGGAAAAAGCAGATGAGCCCTGGAAAAGTAGAGGAGGCCAAGAAAGACGAAGGCAAAGGAGGCCACGGAAACAGTGGAGCCTAGGAAGGCAAGGACGGCAGAGGATACCCTGAACCCCGAGGAGCCTGCGAGGACGAGGTGGAGGAGACTGAGAAAGCCTACGAGGACGAGGTGGAGGCTGTGGAGGTCAAGCAGGCGTGCGTAGACAGGAGGAGGACGACTTTGACGACAAAGCGATCGTCGAAGGGCTCTTCGAAACAAGGCCAACCCTCCAGGAATGGCTCTACGGCGAGAAACCCTGGGACACCAAACACAGCTGCGGCCTCGAGATCATGCTGGAGGGCCAGACCAAGCCCGTACTGCTGTTTCGGTGCTCAGCAGGTCGCCCAGGACGCCGACGTCTCTGCCAAGACCCACTGCATGCACAACCAAGTCTTCAGGACGATGGGTCAGAAGGTGGAGGACATCATTTGCCTGATCGAACGCCCGCCACGTCTGGCTGCACTGCTGGGGTGATGAGGATGAAGTGCGCGAAGAAGACTCCGAGGCTGGCGCCACAGACAGAAACGACGCCGAGGAGGCGCCCCACAGAAGCCTCTGCACTGGGCGCACAGCACCATGCGCCAGCAGAGCGCCTTCGCAGGATGGCTCGAACGAACTGGCTTCGGACGCCACCAGCGAGGAGGTACTGAGGAGGGGGGAGCAGGAGGAGGAGGAGGAGAAGGAGGAGGAGGAGGAGGAGGAGGAGGTGGAGGAGGAGGAGGAGGAGGGGGAGGTGGAGGAGGAGGAGAGGAAGAAGAGGCGGCCGTGGTGGAGGGCGAAGCTGCGGAGGAGCGCCACGCCTGGATGGGGGTGGAGGGAGGTCCCAGTCCGAAGCAGCCGCCGCAGCTCGCGGCGCCTTGGCGAAGGGCGCCAGGAGGGCAAGGTCGAATGCGGGTGGGAGGCAACACGACGGAGGGGGGGCGGAGAAGGGCGAGGCTGAGGAGAAGGAAGATGAGGAGGGGGTGGGGACGACGACGAGCACAAGGTACAGCAGTTGGAGGAGCACCGCGACCTGGCCCTCGTGCAGAGAGCGGTCGAAACTGACGACGCCGACGCCTTGGCTCACTGGATTCAGCTCGAATCCCCCGTACGAACTAGGACAAAGACACAGGGATTGGTCCGTCAAGTGCGCCTCCGAGGGCGCTGCCCGAGCCAGAAGGACCACATCGCCGCGCTGCTGGTCCAGGACATGCGGGCTCAGCGCGAGAGAGAGGAGGAGCAGGCAGCCGAAAAAGAGAAGGACGAGGAGGAGAAGGAGGTCGCTAGGCAGCATGAGGACGAGGCAACGAGGATACCTGAGGAGGACGAGGAGGTTCAAGTGGGGGCGGCAATGATGCAAGGCAAAGCAGAGAAGGCGACCCCGCGAACGGCGGAGGAGAAGGAAGCGCAGGAGTAGGCTGCCAGATGGCAGGCCAGACAGGCGCGCGATGCGTTCCTCGCCAGGATTCAGAGCATAGCAACCCGCAGCTGCGAGTGTCACGCCAAGAACGCCCGCCTCGCCGACGTCTCGTCGCGATGAGTTCGCCCCTCCCTCCCCCTCCTGTCGCGTCGTCGTCCGGCACACGGCGCGCCGGCAGCTGACAGTTAGACGCGCAGTCGACGTCCTGCTGCTGCTGCTGCTGCTGATACTGATGCTGATGATGATGCTGATGATGATGGCGAGGAGAAGCGAAAAGGAAGGCGAAGGAATAATGATGTGTGGGTATGTAGAAAGTAAGGACAAGGACATCCTTCTCCGCCTCCTGGTTGTGATTATCCCTCCTAGTGCTTCTACTCATTCCCCCTGCTCTGAAGCAGGTGAGCAAGAGGAGTACGAGGAGGAAACAGGAGATATGAGGGAGGACTCCCGAGGATGAGGAGTGCGAAAGGGGAAGGCGACGAGGGGGGGAAGGGGGGGCAGGAGAAGGAAGGAATGAGGGGGAGGATATGCCGGGGATAACACGGACGTCGGAAACTCCACATTAGGAATCACGACAACATGAAACTCGGACTTCGAACCGATAGCCTCGATTCTAGAGGACGGCGACGGCGGCGACGACGACCAGAGGCCGAAAAACGTGGAACAACAAATAACTCTGGCCGTCGATCTTCGACGACGATAACGACGGCAGCGGGCTGCGGCGACGATGGCGACGACGGGAGACCCACAAATGGCCAAGACGTGCCAACAGCTCAGACTTCGAACGCCGAGCCTCGAGCCTCGACGATGACGAAGACGCACACATGGCCAAGAACAAGATGACTTCGAGCTTAGAGCTCCGCGCCGCGATCCTCAACGGCGACGCCGAGGACGACGGCGGCAGCGGCAGCGACCTGAACTCTAAAAAACAGGACCAACACAATCGCACCCACACGTCGAGTCTCGAGCCTCGAGCCTCGAGCCTCGAGCCTCGAGAGCGGCACCGAGGACGACGGCGGCGGCGGCCGTGACAGGAAATCAACGGATTACGGATCACGCTCGACGAAAACGCACTCGGACTTTGACGACGACGACGACGACGACGACGAGAAGCCTCGGTCGACGACGACGACGGCGACGACGTCTGGGGCCACCGTTGCCGGGCCGGGGGCGGGCCCCGGGCGCCAGGAGGCGCGGTAGATGAAGGGCGTGCCGCGCGAGGTGGCCAGCAGCCTGCTCGTGGGGGGGGGAAGGGTCGAGGACAGCCAGGAGGCCCCCAAGAGGCCTCCAAGAGACTCCAAGAGGCCTCCAAGAAGGGTCGAGTCTCTTGGAGGCCCCCAAGAGGCCTCCAAGAGACTCCCGGAGGGCCTGCCGAAGAGACTCCAAGGAGGCCTCTAAGAGCCAGCCGCGGTGGCAGGATGGGCCAAACGCCTGTGTCTGTCTGTTTGTCTGTCTGTCTCTGTCTGCCTGCCTTCCTGTCTGTGTGTCTGTCTTTCTGTCTTTCTGTCTGTCTGTCTGTCTGTCTGTCTGTCTGTCTGTGTCTCTCTCTCTCTCTCTCTTTCTTGATTTCTCTCTCTCTCTCTCTGTTTACGCCTCTCTGTCTTGATCATTCTCTTTTTGTCTGTGAGCACGTATCACGCACACACACACACACATACATATTCCTCTATATGTTTATAAACCCGGGCAGGGGGAAAACCAGTCACCCCTCCTCCCCGCAAAACCGGACTCCCGGGATCTGGGGCTTTGGGACCCTCTAGACGGGCCTCGAAGCGGCCACCGGGCCTCACATGGCGTTTTGCCCAGCCTTCCCAGCAAACCTAGGGCGATCAGGGGGGTCATCGGAGATGTCCCAGAGACCCCCACGACAGCGCAAGAGCGCTCCAAGAGTGACCGACGTGACCTCAAGATGGCCCAAGAGGCCTCCAGGACGGCCCCAAAGAGGCCTCCAAGAGCACTCCCAAGAAGGCCCCCCGAGGCAAAAATCATTGATTTTCTGAAGTTTTTTTGGTGATTGTGGGTTGAGCGCGCCGTGGGGGTCTGGTCTATACCCCCCCCCCAACGTCAAGGCAGGGGGGGGCGTCAAGGGGGCAAAACGCCTAAGCCGTCAAGACAAACCTCGGGACCGAACTTAGCCGTCAAAACCAGACTTGGCGAACAGATTCAGCGACGCAGGCTTTCATATCCTCTGCTTCCTCGTCATATGCCCCCCCCGTTTCCTCCCCCATGCCCTCATAATTGTTACTTTGTCTTTACGCCCCTCGTCTACATTCGCCCGTTAATGTTCCTGGTGCTCTCGTTTCTCATGTACCTCTCCTCGTGCCCCTCGTATTGCTGATCTACCGTATCTTCTGAAGTATCTACCGTATCAACCTTTATCGTTCGTCCCTCTTCTGATTCGGCTACCCCCTATATGCGCCCCCACCCCTGATATTTTCATTGAGTTTAACTTCGCGCCCTCGCTCACGGCTGCAAGTATCTTCGCGCCGTGGCCCCTCATACCCTGGAAAACATCAGACGGTGGAGAAGTAAAGTGGGTGCGACAAAGCGCGAGACTGAACGCAATGGTGGGAGTTAGAACGGGAGAAGTAGGACAGGACTTGCGCACGGCAAGGGCATGAAGGACCCCGAGTCCAAGAGAGGCGGGTCGCAGCACGATGAGGGAGGCGCATTGTTTTCACCCACCTGCGGCCCCGAGCGAGCGGAGTTGCGCGCCCCGCCTGCGGACTGCGCAGCAGTCCCAACCGCTGAGAGCCGAGAGCAACCTCGGCCAGACAGAAGGAGAGATGGAGAGAGCGAGCCAGGGAGTGAGGACTGATGCGCCAGCTCGCGAAGCCACCATCGCGAGGGAAACTACCACGCCGTGAAGAAGTGTCTTTGTACCCCCCATCCTTATTTTCGACCTCCCCCTCGCCATTGTCCCCCTCCCCCCAGTCGCCATGCGAAGGGGGGAGGAGATGGCGGGGGGCATGCGGAGGAGGAGGAGGAGAAAGTGGATGAGGGCAAGTAGGAGTGGAGGAGGAGTAGAAGGATTGAGGATTGTCTTGGATAAGCGCCCCAGTGCGGGGGGCATACACAAGCTCAACTCCGAAACCAACTTTCGACGCGCACGAATCCCATATCGTCCCACCACCCCTGTTACACCGCGAGCCGTGCAAGCGCCTAGTCCTTGCGCTTCGCGCGGCGCAAGCCGCCACCGCCTGCGCTCTTGGCACGCGCCGTCCCCGTCGGCGGCGGCGCGGGCTCACTCGGCGCTGCGGCCGACGTCTCAGCACCCTCGGCCTTCATGGCTGGGAGCTTCGAGCAAGACCCAACCTGGCTCAAGGTGTCCTTCTGCTTGGGCTTCGGGGTGCCGCCGCCCGAAGCAGAGCCTGTCTTCGAGTCGTCCTGGTTCATGGCGCGACCAACCTCCTCCGCGCTGGCGTCCTTCATGGCCTCGAGCTCGCGCCAGAAGCATTCTGGAATGCAGCTCGTCCTCTGGTTGCGGTTCTTCTCCAAGAACTCGCGGGCAAGGGCGCTCCCCTGAGGCTTATTCGAGTTCTCTGCGATCAAGAACGAGCCCCTGATCAGCACCGAAGCCTGGGTAGCCTTGCCCTGGGCGGGGGGGGGCGAGGCAAAATGGTGAGGCGCAGGATGGCACCAGTCGGAACTGATTGTAATCAGCACATCCTATCCATCCTCCTCCACCTGCTCCTCCCTGCCCCTCCTCCCCTCCTCCTCTGATCCTCCTTCTCCTCCTCCTCTCCCTCCACCTCCCCCTGCCAACTCCTCATCCACTCCTCCTCCTCCTCCTCCTCCTCACGATTCTCCCCCTTACCCTTCTCCTGCTCCTCCTTCCTCCTCCCTCTCCTCCTCCCGACCCCCCTCTTCCTATCCTCCTCATCCTGCGCCCCACCCCTTTGACACCCCCCAGGCCAGCATCTCCACGCCGACGGCCACCGTCTGGCTGGTCAGCTCGTTCTCGCTCACGGCGGGCGTCAGCAGCATGAGCTCGGCCGATACGCTCAAGCGTGCGAGCCCGCCGTGCAAGTCATTGTAAGCCTTGATCACGGGACCCAGCTTGTTATCGAAGAAACTGCACGCCATCTTGACATCCATGACCGCGTTCTTGAACGCTGCTCCATACGATGGAATCGTAGTCTTCACCACATCCGCCAAGGTGTTCACATGCTCGCACATCATCTGGATGATGTAGTTGCGGCACTTCCTTGCGAAGATCCCCACGAGAACGAGCCAAGACCGCAACGTCTGGACACCGAAAGGGAGCTGCCACCCGTTCGCCTCCAGCTTCAACGCGCCATGCGAGTTGATCACGCCGTCGAGCTGCACAATCATGTTGCTGAGAATTGCCTGCATGTAGACGGCCTTGTTGCACCCCTCAGTGTCGAGGCTCACCGCGTCGGAACCGCCAACGTTACTGTAAAGCGAGCGCTGCAGTGATGCCATGACGCTGGCAATGTCGTTCGTCTTGTTCGCGATGTCGAAGTAGACCACGGCGTCGTCAACAGGCATCTGCTTGTCAGACTCGCAGTTGAGGTTGACGCACCAATCAGTCTTGATGTGCGCCAACGAGCTTGCAACCACGAACTGCCTCAAGTTTCGCATTGCATTGTGGTGGGGACAGCATGCAATCTTCTGCAAGTCCTTCGCGTCGCCATCTTCGAAGTTGATGCCGAGCTCGAGGTCAGCGGTGTCCTTCACTTCGCGAATGAGCATCTGGAATACAGCTGAACCCCTCGCGTTCTCGACCACCTCCTTGTGGACGTCCCCAACCCCGAAATCGAGAACCACCTTGATATTTTCAATGGACTGCCCGACGAGGTCGCACGTGGCACGATTGTAGATGTCACTGCCTGCAAAGGTTGGCCCCACCCTTTCGATACTCCCCCTCCATCCTGGACCCTAAACCCTCGAACCCCCCAGCCCTTCGAGACGGCCAAATCGAATAATTTCCTTTCATGTGCCCCGGCCTACACAGGACCCGTGCCCCCTGGACCGCCCCCTGGATCCCAGACGGCCCCCAGTAAACGAACGGGCGTGCCGACCAATGTGGGCCATCTGCGTTACATGCGCTGCTCTGACACCCCGCGTCACCGATGGCATCCGTGAAGATCTGCATCTTCTCCGACAGCTGGCTGAGCACCACGGGGTCGGTTGCGGAGCTCTCGGCAAACCACTTGATGGGCTCCGTGGGCCATCTAGAGGTTAACTTGGCGAGGTCGATGACGTTGCCCTCGAAATTGGCGGGTGTCTCCTTGGATGCAATAGCCATCGCAACCTCCGCGACCTTCGTGATGTACTCAGCGCAGTTCTCCAACTGATCCAATGAATGATCTAGGTCGGACTCAAAGGGCACCCTGTTGACGTCACCGAGCGCATCTTTCGCGAGGCTGCCAGCCCTTCGCAATACATCCATCGCGATGGTGAACCAGCGATTGTGCATGTCCTTGATAAGCCCTGCGCAAGCACTCAAACCCTTCTGGTAGTCATGGATCTTGGTCGTCATCTCTAGGATCAATGTGCTCAAGCGGACGTTCTGCTCATTGAGCTTCTCTGGCAAACCATCGCCCCCCTCACCCTGCCTGATCTGCTCGGCATTCTGAAGCATGTCCGATAAGTGCACGCCCATGTCGATGATGTCCTTGCCGCAAACATGGAAGAATACATGGACCATGAGGTATTTCCCAATCTTCAAGATCTCCTCGGAGTTCTGCAAAGACTCGATGACCATGGAAACGTTCTGGTGCACTGCTGCAGTAGACCATCGCTGGAATGGGCCAGTCAGGCCCGTGAAAAGCAATCCCAGCTGCTCAATCGAAGCAGTTACAAGGGTGAGCTTCCCCTCTGAGCTCGCAACCAACTTATCTCGCCAAAGGCTGATGTTGTCGAACGCATCTGAAAACATGTGTTCGAAGTGATCCACTGAATGCCGCATGGTAGCCGTCGCGGCGTCGT
Organism: Prorocentrum cordatum; assembly: GCA_963575745.1. Lineage (NCBI taxonomy): Eukaryota > Dinophyceae > Prorocentrales > Prorocentraceae > Prorocentrum > Prorocentrum cordatum. Next base: position 119,658 of record CAUYUJ010004736.1, on the reverse strand, counting down.
CTTCCACATTCTGTGCAACGTGAAGCCTGGAGACCTCCATGACTAGCTTGGGTACGACGTAGCTGACCATGATCCGTGCGAGCTCTGCTGCAGGATTGTTACCCCAGGCCTGGCGAATGGTCTCGAGAATGATTCTGCGAGCCTTCCTCACCAACTGCGCGTCTGGGCGCCCGCTCTCCTGGTGAAGACTGCACTGCGTCACGATAGCGATGGCCTTGAGGAGCTCGGAGAACACGCCGTCGTCGTCGTACCTAGAACACTTCTCACTCCAGATGACCGCTATCGAGGTCGCGTCGTTGACAAGCTGCTTCGTCAGCTCCTCGTCCTTCAGGAGGTCTACGTTCAAAGGGAATGCCCAGCTTCGGAAAGCTTCGGAGACCATGGTAGACATGTGATGCATAGTGGAAGCGTCGGTGACCACGCGAGTGCTCAAGTCTGCCGCGCAAAGTTTCGCCTTCTTCTTTTTGCTGTCGGACGGTGCAGGGCCAGTCTCCTCAGGTTCGACTTGCTCCTCCGCAGCTGCCGTGCCAACACCGTCCGCAACTGCAGCGTCGGGTGGAATGACCTTCTCAGCGATGTTCGCAGCGAGCGTGAAGACCTCTGGGTTCATCACCTTCAGAGCCTGATGTACTTTGCCAGCCTTCTTGGAAACACCTTGGAACAACGCGTCGCCGAGAACTATGCAGAGCTCTTGGGAAAACGTTTTGCCGATCACGTCCAAGTAGCCCAGCAGTACCGAGAAGTGCGGTAACGTCTTCAACAACAACGACTCGTCTTGTGCTTCGAGCCAAGACTTGATGCACTTGTACAGCTCGATGATCGCAATGGTTCTGGCTTCGAGCTGCTTGTAGCCCACCTGGAAGTCGTAGTTCTGCTTGCCAAGGATGTTCGGCCCATGCTTCTGAAGTCGCCGCAACAGCGCCTGAACTGCCCCCAGCTTGAAGGTACGGTGCCAATCTGGAGCTGCCAGCTTCGCCGCGTAGTCTTTGATCGTGGTGCGCATGCGGTTGATGCACGTGAAAAGGTTCCCGCTTGGCAACACCGATGCCAATGATACATCATTGATCGGAAGCCCATCGATGCAGAGCTCGCTCTCAGCCCCGTCACTGATCGGAGGTTGCGCGACATCGTCGGAGCCGACTGGGACAGCCACGGTGACATGCTGCATTGGGACCGCCACGTCGGTGTGCTTCATCATCAGGATCAGCATCTCGTTCATCTTGCTGGACATGCCATCGACGGCCTCGCGCTCGGCCTCACCTGGCACACCCTCCAGCTTCTCGCCGACAGCAGCCTGGTCAGCACCGTCACCCTGCTGGACGGACGCATCGGGAGCGCCAGCGCGAGCGCACCCCTCGTCCTTGGTTGGGACCTGGTGCTCCTGCATCGGCATCGAAGCCCTGCCAGCGAAGACAGCTTCGATATCCAGCATCTCGAAGTCTCTCCCAGCTGCTCCTTCCACGAGCTCGCGGTGTTCCTCCTTCACCATCACGGCGCCGTGCGCGGCCATGGCCGCTCGCGCGGCGGTCTCGCGCTGCCTCCGACGGTTGGCAGCGCAACCCTGGGCTGCACCGCGGGCTGCAGCCTGAAGCCAAAACGGCTAGCACACGGAGGAGGAATGGCGGAGGAGCGGGAAAGACGCGGCAACCTCTTCGAGTGCCGTTCTGCCAACATCGAGTATAAAGGACATCCGTGTCTCTCTGAGAATAAAGAACATATGTGTCTCAATCGGTTGGGCAATGGCGAGAGGGAATATCAGTGTGACCGCAATCCGCACCTGTATCATATATCAGAGCTTCGCTTCACAAACGGGTGTCTAGGCTGCCACTCTGGATGCGCAATGCAATGGGAGAACGGTGGGCCATGCCCCTTCATCTTCCAACACTTCCCTCCTCCTCCTCAGTCCTCTCCTCCTCCTCCTCCTCCTCCCCCTCCTCCTTCTCCTCATCCTCCCCCTTCTCCTCCCAATCGGAACGAATATGTAAGTGATTGATGCCCGTTGGGGCCCTCAGTGAGGTCATCCCCCTCCCGTTGCCCTCGACCAGTGTAGGACCAGGGCTTGCCACGCAGCTTGAACTGCGCAAACATCTGCTGAGTTTCAGGACCCCCTTCCGAACATAGTTGAGATCTTCCGCTGGGCGCCAGAGCAAGAGCCTCGAATCGCTTTGCTGTGCTATACTGTGCAAGTGCACCAACTGCACTCTAACGCAACAGCCTAAGATGATATGGTGTCTTCCGCTGCTACGTTTCCAGATGCAAACGCATACAAAGTTACGTAGACAACACTGTGTCATACATTAGTTTAAAAGTACATTGCCATGCTATGCAATGCTGTGCTACGCTGTGACCTGCTGCAGAAGGCAATGAGAGGTGCCATCAATTACTGGCCGCACTGTTACATGTTACATGTCTGTTTGATCTTGTTTGTCATGGTGATGCTGTTCGGTGATGGCGTAGCCTTTGAGATATGCACGCAACGAAAAAAGACAGTGGCCACAATGGCGGACATCTGAATCTGATGACTGGAGATGCTTATCATTTGCATCCTCAACGGTTCAGAATGCACCCCCCAGCGGGGGTCGGTAGCAGTCGGCACGACGCAGCCGACGGCAAACAATCGAGCGTTGGTGGAGCGCCCATGGCCCCACTGAGGCCTCACGATGCAGCCAACCTGGCTGGCATCCTCGTCATCAGAGCTGCTCACTCTTGCTGCTCTGATCTGCGAGCGAAAAGGCCAATATGGTCCTCGTCCTCGTCGCCGCTGCTCAGAGAGTGCTCGGAGCGTGGGACGTAGGGGTCGACGTGGCTGTCGAGGCCCGATTCATTCTGTCACAGTGGTCTGCTTTGCCATTCCACTTCGCCTGGTCCACGAGCAGCGCCGTACTGACTGCGTTCTGAAGGGATTTTCAATGATTTCCGAAGGCGCCTGACGCGCTGAATGAGCCACCTGCCCTTGAGCCTCGACACGAAGAGCGTTCTGAAGAGCCGCTTACACTTGCGGCGCAACTGGCTATCAGCGATGTCCAATACGTAGGGCGGGTACGGTATCACACCGTAAGCATCTGCATGCTGGAGACGTTTGGGAGGCATGGCCGCGAGATCCTTAGGTGTCGCAGAAGTGGAACCAAGAAAAGCGGCTTAGACCGAAATGCATACGGACCCGCAAGAAGGACACCAAACAATAATGATTGTCGTTCGTTCACTGCGCTGACCGAAGTGCATGCAGACTGGCAAGAAGTGGTGAACTGAATTCGTTCGCTCAACCGGACTCAACCGAAGTATTTCTACCGGAACACAGGCCCGAGAAGCAGACAAGCAGGTGGCTGGACACAAGAGGAACGCAATTGGTGAACTACAGCAATCTCGAGACCGACTTTGCTGCTGGATGGATACTAGCGGCCTGACACGTGAATGAATTACACATATTCGAAAGCTGCTTTGCTTGCGACAACGGCGTGGCAACAGCTTCACTCATGCACGTGTTGACGTGCTGATGTATTGGGGTATGCTACAAAATATTATGTCATGCAGACCGCGCGATTTCTTTTGTTGCTGGAATACACGAATCGGGACACTCGTTGACACAGTTGAAACCTAAAAACGATGGCATCACGACTCTCATGATTCATGACCGTTTGGACGCGCGCCCCCCTACCCCCCCCCCCCCCCCCCCGCCCACCCGCCCGCATGCCCGCCCACCCACCCGACCACCCCACCGCACCACCACCACCACCACCACCACCACCCACCCACACCGCACACCATGAACCACGCCCCTTGCCCCAGCATTACCACCAGCCCCACCAGCGCCATCAACGCAATTGTGTTATTACCATCAACATCCGACCCCAATGCCCCCTCACCCCCACCCGAGCCCCACCCCGCCCCGCCCACCCGCCCACCCCCACCCCGCCCACCAACCCACGTCACGCGCGCGCAACCGCCACCACAACTACCACCACTACCACCGCTCCACAACCTTCTTCTCCATCCAAATCCGCAACCCTTCAGGACTGCCCCCCCCCCCCCCCCCCCCCCCCCCCCCACACACACGCACGCGCCCCCACGCGCTACCCCGCCCGCCCACCACCACCACCACCGCTGCCCTCCATTCGCAACTCGAGCCCCTGCTCCGACACCCCCCCGTCTCTATTATCACCTCACTGCTTCTGCGCGCTCGCGTGCGTCGCGGTGGGGGAGGGTAGCAAGGGCAGGGGTTGAGTTGGAGAGGTGGCGAGTGGCTGGGGGGTGGGTGGTGGAGGGGGGTGGACGGGTCGGTGGGGAGGGGTAAAGAAGGGCGAGGTAGGGGGCGCGGCAGGGGCAGCGCAATGGCGCGGGCGATGGTGGCGGGAGAGGACATGGCACAGATGGAAAGACGAATTGGGCGATGATGGGGAAGCGCGCAGGATAGACAAATGCGCGCGTAAGTAACTGAATGGTTGCTTAGTGAGCACGGGCGCGGGAGTTGCGGTGCAGCGCAAACGCGATGGCGGTGATGGCGGTGGTGCAGCGAGTGCGCTAGTGGAGTAGTAAAGCTGGCTGGAAGAAATGGAAATGGAATGCTGACTTGGGCATGGTGTCAATGTGCGCATTGCTCGTGGGCGCGCGCGGTTGAGATTGCGCGGGTTAAATGTTCGCGCGCGCGCCCGCGCGCGCGTGGAACAGTTCAGTTGCGGCGGCATTTCGCTGGAGAAACAATGGGAGACGTTGGTGAACAAGGGTGGAAAGGCGAGTGGGTGGCGCAGTGCGATGCGGTGCGAGAGAAGGAGGCAGCGGGGTTGACAAGGCGTGGGAGCAGCGTAAGGACCGCGAAGGTAGGTGGTCGCAAGATGACCAAAAGGAAGAACGGGCGCGTGGGTGGCGGAGAACCGCTGTAAGTGGCGGCGGCGAAGTGAGGCGCGCGCGCACGCGCGCATATGAGGGGCGCGGCGCGCGCCCGAGGGCGCGGGATGAGGGGCGGCGGCGAGCGCGCCGCGAGTGGACGGGGTGGTGGGCGTGGTTGGGTGAGGCAAGGGAGGGCGTGCGAAGGTGGAACGCCTGGAAGCACCTCCGTAAGTGCACGCGCGCGGCCGAATGGCCCGCGACGGTGGTGGTTGCGGACGCGGCGGCGGGCGAGCGGGAAGGCTGGTGGATGGCAGAAGGTGGTGGATTGGATAAAGGGGTAGCGTGGTAAATGGGTGGAGGGTTGTGCGCGCAAGGTGGTTTCGAAGGTGGCGCGCGCGCGGGATGCATGCGGGTGGAGTTGGGCGAGGGCGGGAGAAGGTGATGAGTAGGCGGGAAGGGGAAGAGCGGCGGAGAAAGGGCGTGGGAGGGTGGACGCGGGGTGGGGCGGCGGTGAAGAGGTTGGGGCATGTGTGGTGAAAGAAAACCAGGTCGTGTAAGGTTGCGTTGCGGGCTGTGCGCGCTGCGCGCGCGTGCTTGAGAATGTTTGGCGCGCGCGGCGATGGCGGCTGCGGCGACGGCGGCGAAGAATGCGCGGTGCGCGGGGGCGTTGATGCGTGGGCGCGCGAGGAGGGCGATGGAGGGGCGGCGCGACGATGGGTTGTGGAGGGGTTGATGGTGGGAGGCGGGCGCGCGCGCGCGCGGTGGAGAGCAGAGATGGCTGCGGTGATATCGGCGACAGCGGTGGCGATGGCAGCGGCGCGCGCGCTCGTGCGACGGTGGCGGTGGGCGTCGGAAAAAGAACCTTGCGTCGAATCGTCTCCCTTCCTCGGCTTGCTTCTTGCCTGTTCATTGAACGTGCGAGGTCGCGCGCCGCGCCTATCTCTCGTCGTTCATGACCGCATGGTTGCATTGAAAGTCCATATCGTTCTTGGTATATCCATCTGCTCCGCGGCACCTGCCCGCGTTATCTCTCCATCCCCCCGCCCCCCCCCCCCCTCCCCCCTCCCCCCCCCCCCCCCCCCCCCCCCCCCCCTGCATCCAGCTCGCCCGCCCGCCGACTCCGCCGCCAGCGCAGCGGCCGCGCGCTTCGCGCCAGCGGTCGCGTCTGCACGTGCCCCAACCACCAGCCGCGTACGTCTACTCGCGTGCGCGCGCCGTGCAAATGTTACCTGCGCGCGAGCTGCGCTTGAGATCGCGCAATGCGCGCCAGAATGCGCGCGTTGCAACGCGCGCGCGTGCGCGTCGCGCTGGCCTCTTCGGTTGTATTCCAACGGTTGAACGTTTTCTGCTCGGCGGCGCATTCCCGCTGGATTATACAATGGCGCGCCAAGAGGGCCAGGCCGAGTGCCTCGGTTTCGCTCGCGCGGTGACGTGCAAACCGAGCTCGCGCGCGAAACCCTACGTCAGAGATGCAGCGCAGTGATGCCACCCGCCGCAAGTAGCGAACGCTACCAGCAAGCGCAGCTACCCCGCGCAAGCCGCTCGGCGCAACCCCTTCTTGCGCTGGTAACGCGTGGGAGCAGCGTCGGACTCGCGGCGCGACGCCGCACAGATGCGTTGGACCCGAACAACGACAGCAAGGAGTAACGCTGGCCGCATCCGTCAACGCGCGTAGTCAACTCGAGACACGCGGAGGAAGGGGGGTAGTCAACAGGAAAACGTAGTCAAGGGGGGTAGGACAGGGGGGTAGTCAACAGGGGTAGTCAAGAGAAGAGGGGTAGTCATGGGCACGAAGCAACGCCCAAGCGACATAGTCAACACACGCAACCAAAGGAAACAACGGTAGTCAACAGGAGTAATTAAGAGCGCGCGGGGTAGTCAACAGGGGTAGTCAAGGCGACAGGGGTAGTCAACAGTGGCAATTAAGAGCGCGCGGGATAGTCAACAGGGGTAGTCAACAGGGGAAGTCAAGCCATTCCAATTAACTTAACGTCGGTGGCCCGACGCCCCAGCGTCGGTCGCGCGAAAGCCGCTGCGCGGGAATGCGCAATTTGCATCCGCCACAAGCGCTGCCTGATATGCGAAATATCGTTCGTTGTCGCTTGAAACTCGTCCCGACGCGCGCCGTCTGCCGATCATTGCGCAGCTGCAGCGCGCGCCAGGGTGGTGACCAGCGCGGTGAGACGCATGGAATGACATAACCTAAACTTCGCCAGCTGAGCCAACAACACAGACTTGCCTGCATTTGTGGCGCATGGCGCGCGCGTCGCGCATGCCGCCCGTCGTCTCTGCGCCGCGCCCACTTACCCCCCTCCCTCTCCACGCGCTCCTTCCCCAATCCCATCGCGTTGCGCACCTGCGTGCGCAAAAGCGCGTCGCGCGCAATCACGCGCGCTCGCGCAGCGCTCCTCCGCCGCCTTTCACCCGCTCACCCGTCAACCAGACTGCGCTCGCACCGCGCGCTCGCCCCGCAGCGCCGCCCTCGCGCCCCGCCGCGCCCCCTCCCCCACGCCCTCACCCTCTGCTCAACGACGCAATTGCCCCGCCGCCATTGCGCCGCGCACGCGCGCCTGGCGCGCGCGATGGGCGCGGCATTGCGGTGCCAACGGGGTGCGCCTCGCACGCGCGCGTGCGAACTGCGACGCGCGCGTAAACGAAGCGGCGGCGCTGGCGCTGCGCGCTGCCGACCCTTGTACATGGCGCTGCGCGCCATGCATTTCTCCGAGGCGATTGCGCCCTCCGCCCGCCAAGAAGGGTTCAGAACCGAGAGAGTATTAAAACAGAACGCGCGTCGCGCACGCGACGAGAATAGACATTGCCCCATGCCACATCGCCGCGCACCTTGCGCGCGCGTCGAACATTCCAGCGGCTCACTCGAGCGCCGCTTGATCGCCCGCGAGGTCGGCGGCAGCCGTTGCAAGCGCCAAAGCCCGCGAGCGCTCGGCGCAGTGCTAGCTGCTAGCGAGCGTCGCGCCGCGCCGATGCAAGGTTATGTCGGCGCGCCACGCGCGCGCAAGCGTGACATTGGGAGCGCCTCGAGCAGCGGCGAAGCGGTTGTCGCAGAGGGGGGGTGCGCGAGCCAACGCCAGCTCTCGATCTATCGTCATCGCCCAATCATGCGGGCGAAAACGCACCCCCCCTTCCCCCACCGTCTCCGCCCGTCTGATCCGCGCGCACCACCCAGCGTCTCCCGCAGCGCACTCGACCCGCGCGCTCGCGCACCGCCGCCGCCGACGCGACCGCTGCCACCGTGCGCGCGCCTCGCGCGCCCCGCCGCCCGACCCGCCCACCCGCGCGCGCTCGCACTCACGCGTGCGCGCCGCGCCACCACCATCGCCATCGCCACCGCTACTGCCTCTCACCTCCCCCCCCTGCCAGAACTCCTGCTCGACCCCGCGCACGCGCGCCGCCCCGCCCTACCCCCGCGCATCCCGCGCGCGCGCCCGATCGCAGCCCCCGCCCCCCAACTCCACCCGCCGACCCGTCCCGCCCCCTCTCGCAGCCTTACCCCGCCCCGTGGACGCACGCGCGCACAGCCTCGCAATAGCGCGCGCGCACTCACACGCATGCGCGCGCACGCATACGCCACGCGCGGCCCAGTTCAACCCGCCGTCTCCATCGACCGCATTGCGCATCCCGCCGCTGACTCACTTCTGTCGCACTCGCGCAAACCAACCGCAAATCAATAACAATACAATGGCAACAACGCGCACACACACAACCACGCGGCTTCATTTCGTCATCGTCGCTCTAATGGCGCGATGCGCTCGCACAAATATTGCGCATGCCCCACTTCCCCCCGACCACCCCCTTCACAACCCGCGCGCGCCATCCCCCGCCCCTCTCACCCCCCCCCCACCCCCGCGCCCCCTCTCCCCCGCCCACCACCCTGCCCCACCCCTCGCCTACATCACCCTTTCCCACGCGCCAACCCACCCACCCGCTGCCCGCCCCCCCAGCCGTCGGACGCACTCCATTCGTACCCTCCCACCAACCCATCATTCCCACCGCGGCATGCTCTTCAGTCTTGCATTCCCACCACGGCATGCACTCAACCATCCCACAACCACGCTCCCCCCCCACCACCACCACCACCACCACCACCCCACCCCACCCCACCCAACAACACCCTACCCTGCCCCACGCCCTACCCCCCCCAGCCACCCCACCACCTCCCCCCCCCCCCCCCCCACCACCACCACCACCACCACCACCCACACGCCGCACCCTGGCCCCCTCGCCCCTCCCCCGCCACCACCACGCACGCACAACGCCTCGCCGCGCGCAAGCACGCTAACCCCCTTCCTCAGGCGCGCACTTACAATCGCCACTGACGCGCGCCACCCCACCCCCCCCCCCCCCCCCCACCCCACACACACACACACACACACACACACACACACACACACACACACACACACACACACACACACACACACACACACACACACACACACACACACACACCACACACACACACACACCACCACCATCACCACCACCACCCACCCACCCACCCACACCCACACCCACAACACGCACACACACACACACAAACGCGCGCACACAAACGCACAACTATACCACCCCCCCCCCCCCCCCCCCACACACACCACACACACACACACACACACACACACACACACACACACACACACACACACACACACACACACACACACACACACACACACACACCATGCCGCCCGCACCACCGCCGCGCCGCCACGCACGCGCGCGAGCGCACACGCGCGCGCAGACGCACACACAAAGACATACACACACCACCCCCCAACCACGGCGCACTCACCCACCACATCTGCCCGAGCGCTCACCCACCCACCACGACAACACACCAAAGCGCCTCGCCCTGTGTCGCGCAGCCGCCCCCCTCCCCTCTCCACCGACCCCCATCAGTGAAAAGGGTAGCAACGCATGAGCACTGCCCGCTCCATCACCCACCACCAACGCCCTCCACGCAACTCTTCACTACCGCCCGAGCAGTCTGAGCACATCTTTTATATCCACCCGACCTTCTTCCATTTCCTTCGCCATATCGCCCCATATCCTAGTGTTCCCACCCACCTGCCGCCGCGCAACTACCCTATCCCATTAAACCTTCCTCTCGGCCACTCACTTACCGCAGCGGCCACGCGCAAACGTATGCTTGATGTGCTCGGCATAATAAACTAGGTGCCGCGCGCCGACACAGCGCTGCTACGCGGTGGATATCGCATGGTCGGTGGAACAAGTTTGAAACGCGGGTGCGGAACGCAAGCGGCACCATGCGCTTGCGTGTCGGCTGCGTACCCAGCGCGCTGCCGCACCGCGGTTTCGCGATGCCGATTCAACGTTCGCGCGGTAAGCGCTAAGAGTTTGCGCTCGTCGTGCGTTAAGGGTAAACGATAGAAGGGGCGTGTGGTTCACACATGTGGTGTCTTGAACAAGTGACGCTACGTTGGCCTTGACAGCGCTGTTAAGATGTTGCTTTGTACAGGGCGGAATCGATGATTCACGCATTGATGCCACCAGTGCATCGGTTTACGTTGCTATGGTTACGCCGCGCGCTGGGTGGTGCGAGTTTGCGGGTAAGCGCGCTGCGGCAGGACGCGGCGCCGCAAGCATTCCTGAAGCGCTCGCCGCTGGCAGGTGTTTTCGCGCGTCGTCGGTCGGGGTTCAACTCGTTGTTGATTGGCGCGGCGCCCGTGCGCAAGTTGGTTCAACGCCCACAGCCTTCACCGACATCTGTTGTACACGATGCCTTGCTGTGCCGTTCAACCGCTTATTTGTCCCTCGTTGCATTTCGTATCCCCACTTAGCGCCCGCGTGCTCTGTGTGTTTAACGCGCGCCCGTGCGACGATGCCTCTTCTATATGTCAATAGCGTGTGCGTTTAGAATGCGATGCTGCCCTACTTACTTAAGATATGGCAATCCGAGAGTCAAACTGGCCCGTATCGATGCACTTGGTATTAGATAGCGTACGTGCGTTTGCAGGCTGGTTATTCGCGCACACATGGCACGCGAGTTCCCACGCAAAGTTTACGTTGCCCTGTGCCCCACCCCGCGCGCCCCCCACTCAGCCACATCCGTTACCCACGCCGCCTCCCGACGCATCGGCGCCTTAGGGGATCATATACGATGATGGTGTTTGAAATGCTGGTGTCGTGCATTGTGATTTACTGATGCATGTCGTATTTTTTTTGTGTGTATGTATTAATTGATTCGGCCTTAACCTGCCACTGATTGGCTCGGATGTTGGTTTGTTTATTTGGCTGTTTCCGCGTTGGCCACGCGATGACACCTAGGATCCCCTGGGGCCCTCCTCTAGCTTCTTAGCCCTCCAAGTCCCCTGGGCTTATGGACGACTGCGTCGCCCATAGGTGGCCAGAGGACTTGACCGAGCACTAGAGAGCATGAAGAGCAGGACTCCTAGAGACCAACCTAGGCACCAACCTAGAGACCATCCTAGAGGACCCCAGATGCCCACCTAGAGGACCCGAAGACACCCTGAGACGAGCCCAAAGTCAGACAGGAACGCGGTGCCCCATTACCCTCAGAGCCAGAGCCCACAGAACCCAAAGAGCCCAAAGATCACCCAAACCAACCCAAGAGCCCACACAAGCCTGATAAAACCACAAAGATCCAAGAAGGGCCAGCCCAAACAACCCAAAGATGCCCAAACGATCCAGACATCCCATTATGCCCTGATGCCCAAGAGAACCCTGGGCCCCAAGAACACCAAAGACCCCCAAGCTCCCTCAGAGTCCAAAGGGCGTTCACGCAAAGCGGACAGATTCATTGTTTTGGCCAGGCCCAGCGCTCGCGCAAACTTGCGAGTCGTGGTGAATGAACGCCTTCCGCAGAAGGCAAGCCTCAACGCTTCCTCTTCTTCACGCCCCACTGGTCCTTCGCGATGTTCATGTGCTCGCTCGCCAGCTTCTTGTTGGCGGCAGCGTCCGCGCCCGTCGGCGTAGCCTCGACGGAGAACAGCCACTCCTTCAACACCATGTCGGATGGACACGCCCACTCCGTCAGACAGAGATGGCATGACCTGTGACGGTAGCAGTTCACTGTCACCGACTTCGCAGGCTTCCCCCGTTGAATGCGCATGATGTGCCTCCCTGCCATGTGTATGTAGCCTGATGCTGACGGTTCTCCCAGCAGAAGCCATGGCTGACGACCTGGCGGAGGTGGAGGTGGAGGCTCCTCATGACCAGGAACGCCAACGCCATCAGCTGGATCAGAAGGCCCCGATAGGTCCTCGGTGCCGTCCAAAACCTTTGCAACGCCACCTGTAATAATTGACAACGTGTGGTCGTCGCACGTGGGAGGATCCACGGCTGGCTTTACACCAGGTTCTGGTTCCAGTGGCGGCGGGAATGGATCGACCAGCTGAGCAGGAATATCATCATCATACGCATGGTCGAGCTCCTCGGCTGACGTGATAGACCCATTGCAAACGTCATCAGCGACGTCGAACTCGTCATGAAACTTTCCGCCACCGCCTCCTGAATCGCCATCCTCGCGTGGACCATCATCACCTTGAAGCTCAGGCTCTTGACGATCTGCAAGTGGAAGAGGACCCTCATCATGACTGGCTCCTGCGGCACCTCCCGCGCGGCCTCCACGTCCACGGCCTCGCCCTTCGCGACCACGACCTGTGCCTCTGCCTCTGCCTCTGACAGGCTTCTTCTCCATCTGCTTCTGCGCTCTCGCCTGCGCGGTCTTGCTGAACGGGTCGTCGGTGACCATGGCCTGCGCGATCTTCTCGTGCTTGGCAGTCGTGCTCGAGGACTCCGCGTTGAACTGCAGCGGCCTCTTCATTCCAGTCTCCCACAGCTTCCCCAAGTACTGTAGACCTGTAATCCTCGAGCGCCTCAGTGCCCCGTCGGCGTGGTCCACCTGGTAGCGCGCCTCGTAGAGCTCCATGGTATCCATCATGTCCGCCAAGAGGTAGATCCACTCGTCGGAAGTTTTCGTATCGATCACCTGGGCCTCGACGCCGTTCAGCTTGCTCTGGCGATCTGCGATGTACACGCAGCATGGTAGCTCAATTTCCTGAGTACCGAGAAAACCAAAACTCTGTTTGCGAACCTCATCATGTTCTTCGGGTGCCTTTCTCCTTCTCCTCCTTCTTCTCCGCCTTCTCCTCCTCCCTCATTCTCCTCTTCTGGTCCCTCACCATCCTCGTCCTCGTCCTCCTAGAGCCCTCCCCCTCCGTGTCCTTCTTCCTCCTCCTGCTCCCCCCCACCAGTGATCGCCCTTCCCCTTCCCCTTCCTCCCCTCCTTTCCTCCTCATTATCCTGATCCTGCTCCTCGTCCTCCTCCTCATCCTCGCCGTGAGTCCTCGCTGGTGCTGTTCTGCTCCTTCTCGAACGCGTTCATCGTTACGTCGAAGATCTTCGGGTTGTAGGTCACATCGCTGATGATGCAGACCGTCCTCGCAGTGCCTCCAGTGGGGCTGCGACCAGCAACCACAATCATCGTATCGGACTCGTCCGCCTTCGCACGGCCGATGTGGTCAATGAACTTGTGGATGCCCTTCTCTACGATCTCGAAGGCTGCTGGTTGTCTGCTCGTTGATCTGTCAACGTTTCTGGCGCTCCGTCCAGTGCCCCACAAGTCGTACTCTGCAGACAGCGCGGAGTCCACTGAGTTGTCGCTCGCAACGCTCCTCTCCTTGCCGCTCTCGTCGTACACCTGCGAGTCCTTAGGCCACCCGTTCTTGGGGACCCACGCGAGCATCTCGTCTGGCGTGATGGGAGTAGAGCTGCATCCGCCGCCCCAAGTGGTCTTGTAGGTGGTCGGGGTCTCGTCAGCCTGCTTCTTCGGCCGCGCCTTCCACATGCTGTACGCCTCCTTGAAGACGTCCCGATCTATATCCTGGACCCACATCTGCCGAAACCTAGTCGACAACGTGCTCAGCTCCTCCTCCGTCAACGTTCTCCCCTTCGATGCCTTGGCGTCGTTCATATACTGATTTCTCGCAAGAAGGTATGGGTTCAATCCAGGAGCGCGTGAACCAGCGCCAGGGTCTCTGTTCTTGGGGTCCACGTCCGATGGCGGCGTCCAATGAGCAGGGTTCTGCCTGGTGATGCTGATCTCATTCTCGAATGACCTCTCCTCGGTCGGCTGCTCCGACGCTCCTTCGACGATGGCGCCATCGTTCTCACGAACAGCATCTGCCAAGGCTGGAAGATCTCCAGGCCCTTGCAACGGAAGTATATGGAGCTTCTGCGGGATGGTCGGGGAATCGTTCACCAACGGCATGCAACTCACATTCTCCTTGCCTCCGTCGTTGTACAAGCACCTGGGAGCTAAAGGGCTCTTGCCACCATTGTCACAATGAATCGAAACCATCTGTGCAAGAAGATGTTCTCGTTCCGCATTGGCACTGTTGCGGCCTTGCCCCCTGCGAGGGTGACGGTGGGTGTACTCGCTGTTGAGTCTCTCGATCATATCTGTGCCATACCCAAAAGACCTGAAATCATTGTATAATGTAGACATGCACTTTGTAGACATCAGGTCGTCCTCGGTCGGGAACAGCTCCACCAAGCCCTTCGCATACACGCCCTTCTGGTCTGTCTTTTGGAGAGCTGCTTGGGCTGCGCGGCGCTTCTCGTCCTCGGTGGACCTGCAATGAGAGAGCGGATACAACGCGAATGGGTACTCAGAGAATTTGGCCTCGTATCTCCTGGCCATGGCAGCATTCAATCGTAGAAGTTGGCTCCGTGCCCACCTTGAGAACTCCTGATCCTGAATCGGAGCCTGAAGCATGTCCAGAATTGCCCACGGTTGTCGCATGTGGTCACCGTTGTTCCAAGAATCCAGCAAGTGAAGCATCCGTTCGGAAAACATGCCGATGTAGGAATCGTGGTCGAGCAGGTGGTCCAGCTTAGACTTGCACCCGTCCTTCGGAATTGTATTCCCCAGCAAGGGGTATAGGAGATGCTCGTCCGCTGTCTCGATGATGCTGGAGAACGCGGCCAGCTCGAAAAAGGTCCTCTCCTCGCTGTAATACTCTCGGACTTTGCGGGCCCTGATGCGGAACACCGTCTTCCAATAATCCTCGGTGCCCTCATCCATGGAAGCCGTTGGCATCGGACAAGGGCCGTCGTCCGTGCTCCAAGCCCCAGTGAACGAATCAATCCCAAACCTGTAGGTCAGCCGTCGCAGAAGGGTCCGCTTCATGCACATCAACAGGTTCGTCCACCGCGATTCTGCCGGCCTCGCGTCGGCGGTGCCGTAGAGCGCGTGGACCGCGGCCACGCGCATCTTGTCTACTGTCTCCTGCCTTGAGCGGCAGCACGGCTTGCCCGTCGCAGGGTCGTGGCAGTAGTGGATAATCTTCTGATCGCCGATGGTGCCGTTCATGATCTTGCACAAATCTCGGAGATCTGTGAGCAATTGTGACTCGGACTGGCCGTCCTTCCCGCGCTCGTGGTAGTCCGACTCGAAACTAAAGAGCATCTCGCACAAAAAATGAAGCGCATGTGAATGTGCGTGGTCGGGTGGCGGGCCGACGATCCGTTCAGCACGTTCTGAAACGATCTGCTCGATACCATTGATTATCTTCGACAAGTTCTGGTGGTACCTGTTCGTGGCAACGATGCTGAAGTGTCTCGTGGTGTGTTTCCTGCATCCTATCAGCTGCAGCTTCCCTCTGTGATGAGCGTGTATCTGGCACGTCTCTGGCATGTAAAGAAGCTTGGCGCCGTGAAGAGCGCCCAACCGCGGCTTGACCTGATACTGGATGTGGTGACCCCACGCGCGCAGCACGATCAAGTTCTGCGAAGCACGATCGCACATCGGGGCGTAGGTCAACGATGACATTCACTGCACAACCGCATCGATGTCCTCCCCAAAGATATCGAAAGGCCCTCCACGACGCAGGCCGCCCATCATGTCGTGAGCTCTGCTTCCCTCGAGCTCCGCAGCCTTGGAAAGGATGTGCTGATTGTGGATGTTGCCCGTCTCGAGCTCGAGATTCACCATCATGAAGCTGAGGTTGGCTCTTTGAACGAGCGTTGGTATCGACATTGCTTTTCTCAGCGTGCGGTATCTCTCGCTCGGTTTCCATGATAATTTCACCTCCACCTCGTCCCAAGCATGCCCGCACTGAACGTGGATATATTTCCTGGTGTCCGAGATGTGATGTGCACTGCAATGGAATGCGTAGTCGACTCCGTTCTTCTGCCGATCCAAAATCAGTTCCGCAGCAACTGTGACAAGTCTTTTCTGATTTACTCCCACGTGCGTGCCCTTGGTTGGCAAGAAGCAAGCGCGAAATGCCATGATGAAATCGTTCGATTCGAGGTTGCGTTTCCTCCCTAACGCTGTCGAGCCTGACGGTGTACCGAGAACTAGCTTTGCTGCAGGAGCTGTGGAAACGATGCTGCGTACCATGGCATCTGTCTGCTTCTTCGCGTCGATGGCCTTCTGCTCTGCTACGCGTGCTCGCTTCTGGAATCGCACGAGCCGCGCATTCATTGCAGTCTCCCAGGACCGAGGGCGTGAGTGCTGCACGGCTCTCTCGGGCGCAGGGTCCACAGGCATCAACTCGAAGCCCTGCAACACATCCAATGATCCTGCACCTGGTGGAATGTCTGCTGCTGGAATATCATCTGCTGGAATGTCTGCTGCTGGAATATCTGCTGCTGGAATATCATCTGCGATGAAACCAACTGCTGGAATGCCTGCTGCAGGGATATCTGGGCCGAGGTTCGTGCTGACATCTGGAACGGTTGCGTCGAGCTCGCCAAACTCAGCAAGTATGTCCGCGAGACTGCCCTCAAAACCACCACCAATCGACGCCATGAGAAGGCCACAAGCCTCGAATGTATGAAGAGCTGCGCAAAGCAAAACGGATATGGATAGCGCAAACATTTGCAGCATATGGAGAAAGCGTCCGAGGAATCGGCCTCTGCCAAAGCGGCTGCGGAACTGATCAAAGCGAAAATGTGATTGACCCCTTCCGTCGGTTCGGCTTCGGAGAATGAGGGGGGGGTCTGGGTTACTCAACTTACTCTGCTTAGGGGGGGGGGCGCAATTGGGCTACTGGCATAGGCCTTGAAGGGAGTTGCCTCAGGTATTTCAAGTTTAGGTTTTCTTGGGACGTTGGCTACCTTTGGGCGCTTGGGGAGGAATGGGGCTTGCATTTAAGAAGGTGGGGGTTATTCCCTTGGCGTTCGATGCATAGAGGTAAATCAGGCGAGGATGTCTCAAGCGCACGCTACTACTGATCGCAAATATCGCAAGCATAATCTTTAGGATGCTTTGGCTGTTGACCTAACGAAATTGTGCGTCCAGAATGTTGCTGGCAAGATTCGCGTTGACGCACACCGCGTTTCGGCCCCAGGGATCCCGTTGACGCGCCCTTTTGGGCCGTTGTATAAAAACCTAAGATCTCAGACCCCCAGGCGCGCTCAAATTTTGGGGTTCTCCTCTTTTCGGCTCCCCGACGCTCCAAGGCGGCGGTCTTCTGGGCGTCCGAAGCCGCCTGGGAGGCTCCCAAATCGCCCCACAACCATCCGAAAGGGCTTCCAGGCAGTCCAAGAGAGCCCCAAAACGGCACAACACGGGTCCAAGATGGCCCTCAGAGAGCCCCATGGCGGCCCAAGATGGCCCATAGACACCCTCCGAAGAATTCCAAATCGTGATTCGGTCGTTCGGGGAGACGGCGGTTGGAGGCAGGGTGGTCCGAGGGAGCCCCCGGAGGCCCCCCAGAATACGCCCAGGAGGCTCCAGAAGGCCTTAAGAAAGCCCGAAACAACTTTTGTGAGGCCTGCATTCCAAACTTCAAGGACCAAATGGCATGGCAGGAAGGTCAAGCCGACAATTTAGCGATAACTCCTGGTTGCTTTTCCAGCATCGCCATCTCTCCGATGACCCCCCTGATCGCCCTAAGTGTGCTGGGAAGGCTTGGCAGAACGCCTTGCGAGGCCCGGTGGCCGCTTCGAAACCCGTCCGGAGGGCCCCAAAGCCCCAGGTCCCGGGAGTCCAGTTTTGGGGGGGGGCGGTTTTTCCCCCCGCCAGGGCTTAGGAAGAGGAATATGCAAGACTGCAGCGGCGCTTCGCGCCATGCACCTTGGTCCTTGAAGTTTGGTTCGCCGGCGAAATAGCAGGAAAATCAAGTCGACAATTTAACGATAACTCCTTGTTGTCTTTTCCGGCATCGCCGCTATAATAATGTTATTCATTATCCTTTCTCCATGCTTCTGTTTCCTCATTTTCGCCATACCCTGCGCACACTCCCCATCCTCCTCAGCTCTTTTTTGCGGAGGCTCCTCCTTGGAGAGCCTCTTGGGGCCTCACAAAAGTTGTTTCAGGCTTTCTTAAGGCCTTCTGGAGGCCTCCTGGGCGTATTCTGGGGGCCTCCGGGGGCTTCCTCGGGCCACCCTGCCTCCAACCGCGGTCTCCCCGAACGACCGGGTCACGATTCGGAATGCTTCGGAGGGTGTCTATGGGCCATCTTGGGCCGCCACGGGGCTCTCTGAGGGCCATCTTGGACCCGTGTTGTGCCGTTTTGGGGCTCTCTTGGACTGCCTGGAAGCCCTTTCGGATGGTTGTGGGGCGATTTTGGAGCCCCCCAGGCGGCTTCGGACGCCCAGAAGACCGCCGTCTTGGAGCGTCGGGAAGCCGAAAAGAGGAGAACCCCAAAATTCACCAAAAACCATCAGGAAATCAATGATTTTTGCCTCGGGGGGCCTTCTTGGGAGTGCTCTTGGAGGCCTCTTTGGGGCCGTTTTGGTTTTCCGCTTGGGGGGCGGGGGGGGGGGACGGGTTTTCCCCGGGATCTGGGGCCTTGAGGAGGATGGGGAGATGGCGAACATAAGGAAAAGGAAACATGGAGGAAGGATAACGAATACCATTATTATAGTGGCGATGCAGGAGAAGGCAACCAGGAGTTATTGCTAAATTGTCGCCTTGACCTTCCTGCTAGTCCGCCTGCATACCAAACTTCAAGGACCAAGGTGCATGGTGCGAAAAGCCACTGCGGTGTTCTCTCTCTCTCTCTCTCTCTCTATATATATATATAATGTACACATGTATATATAGAGGTATGTACATATACTAGAACCATCGCGCGCGCTTCGCGCGCGATGGTTCTAGCCCTTGCAGGGGGGCCGCTGGAAGATCTTGGCCAGCACTATCAAGCACAAGCGCGTGACATAGCCGTGTCTCCTGAAGGCTTCTTGGGGACCTCTTGGGTCTGCGTGGGGGGCATCCGAAGGGCTTCTGGGGGTTTCTCCTCGCTGCCTCAATTGGCTGTTGGAGGAACCTCTTGGGTGCTTCTTGGTGGGTCGTCTTGGGGCTTCTTGGGGCCCCTTGGGAGCATCACAAGGGTTCTCCAGGCAATCGGAAGGTGATGATCTGCAAAATGATGCCGTCCTTGGCCGTTTTGGCTACGTGGAGGCCTGACTTGAGGCTACCTGGGGCCACGTTGAGGCAATCCGGAAGCCTCCCGGGGGCCTCCTGGAGGCAGTGTTGATGCATCGAGGGCACTTTTGGGCTATCTCGAGGCCCCTTGTGCGTCTCCTGGGGGCCTTTGCGGGCCTTTTGGGAGGCTTTTGGGGGCCTAGTCGGACCTTTGGGAACACTAGGGGCCTTCTGTGGGCCTCTTGCTTTGTTGTTGGGTTCGCGATCCCCTTCTTGGACCTCTCTTGGGACCGTCTTGTGGCCCTCTCGGGCCGTCTTGGGCGCCTCAGGCACTGTCTTAGGGCCCTCGTGGGCCGTCCTGGGGCTCCTTGGAGGCCTATTCTGCTATCTTGGAGCGGTCTTGGGGGCCACTTGGGCCGCCCTGGAGCGTCGGGATGCAAAAAGGCTGAGCTTCTTGAAGGCCTCTTGGATCCTAGTGGGGGCCTCTTGGGGTTTCCTGAAAGCCTTTCGGGGCGCGCGACCCCCCCGTGTGAAACTGGTTCTGGCAGTCTTTTCGGCACCCAAGACAACCACGACGACAGCACAACTGCTCAAGATGGCCCAAGACAGATCAAGAGCCCCTTAACCGAGCGCCACAACGGCTCAAGGTAGCCGAAGAGGGCCCGGGGACAGCTCAAGAGGCCCCCAGGATTGCCCGGGAGAGCTCCAGGCCTTCCTGGAGAGCCCGAGGAGGGCCCAAGCCATTGCTGTTCTGTAGATGCTTAACGGATGTTGAGGTTCTCGCCTGCTCGGGTTACCGACCACCCGGGATGGCACAGGGGGCCTTCCAAGAGGACTCCAATATAGCTCCAGGACAGCCCAAAAGGCCCTCAAGAGGGCTCCAAGTCGGCCCAAGAGGACCCAAAGACCTCGGGTTCTCTTGGATGGCCTCTCGGGAACCTCTTGGACAGTCTTGGGGGCCTCTTGATCTGGCTTGAGGCCTTCTTGGGAACCTCAGGGCCTCCAGGACGGCGTTCAAGGCAGCCACTGTGACGTCAAGATTGCCCAAGGTTGCCCAAGAAGCTCCCAAGGCAGCCTCGAAACTGATCCATAACCCCCCAATGCGAGCCAAGAGACCCTCTTGGGGAGCCCGGGGGGGCCAACACCATTGATTGTCCTGCTGTTCTTGGAAGGTTTTGGGGTTCTCACCAGTTCGGGTTTCCAGCCGCCCCAGACAGCCCAACAAGCCCCCAAGAGTCGGCCCACAAGGCCTCCAATATAGCTCCAAGACAGCCCAAAATGCCCTCAAGAGGGCCCGACGCCGGCCCACGAGGACCCGCAGATCGCCCAAGGGGCTGCCAAGAGGGCACCTAAGACGGCCGTGAACCGTTCCAAGAGGGCACCAACGCGGCCTCGAGAGGTCCTTAAGGCGGCCTCCATATGCGTCAGACGGGCCAAGAGCCCCCTAAAGCGGCCGAAGAGGCCCCAAGAGGCCCCAAAGAGGCCCCACAGGGCCCCCGAGAGGCCCCAAACAAGTTTTCACGAAGCTCACAGGAAGCCCCCAGGAAACTCCAAGAAGGCCCCAAGGACCCGTCCCCTCTTCATCCATCTGTTCTCCCTCTCCTCCTCCTCCTCCTCCTCTTCCTCCTCCTCCTCCTCCTCCTCCTCCTCCTCCTCCCTACCGCGCGGACGAAGACAAGGTAGGGATGACGACCTCCTCCAATGCAAACCACTTGTCGGAATTGCGCTGTTCCCACACCCAGCCTCCTTTCTGCTGCGTTGCCGTACAGACACGGTGGCGGGGTGTGCCGCAGCAGCTGGA
Organism: Prorocentrum cordatum; assembly: GCA_963575745.1. NCBI lineage: Eukaryota > Dinophyceae > Prorocentrales > Prorocentraceae > Prorocentrum > Prorocentrum cordatum. Next base: position 98,653 of record CAUYUJ010004736.1, on the reverse strand, counting down.
TCTAAACAGAAATAGAATACCCTGTGTGCAAGCACTGCCTGGGAACACCAGCATTCTTACTAAAGAACGTGCCAAGGAGTTCCTGCTACTCGGGTGCTTACCGAGGGGACCCTTACTACAAGCACCCTCAATAGCGAGGCACTACACAGAAACAACACTATGACTGAATATCACAGACCAAAAGCATCATTGATAAAAAACCCTTCCTAAACATAAGCAATGGTAATGCACCCTTACTACAGGGACCTTTCGGACGGGGTCCGCACTGCAGTCATCATCAGCCCCGACTTCTCAGAAAGTACGGGGATCCTTAAAACATATTCCTTGGTAAAGGCACATGCGTCGACTCTGATGGCTGATAAGCTGGAGGGGGGATTACTAAGGGCCCTCTAACTGTAAAGCATCAACATTACTCATGACTGCTGGTCACGCCGAAGGCATCCTGACTGAGGAAGCGTTGCTAAAGAACGTGCGGTGAAGTAGTCCTTATCGCAAGTCCTTGTAAAGAGAATACATGCTCAAGGGATCCGCACTAAAAGTGCCTTACTCAGGAATCCTTATCACGAATCCATGACACACATAATCCTTACTTAGTAACCCGTTGTTAATGGAAGTGCAAGTGATGAGTTCTTTACAATGAGGATCCTTACTGAGGGGGTCCTTGCTACAAGCTCACCCACGAAGGACGCCTCACTAGGAAGACCCATGCTCAGGATTCCTTGACACAAGCGTTCTTACTGATGAATGCTTACTCAAGGCGTCCTCACAATGTATTGCTCACCGAAGGGATTCTTTTTCAGGGTTCCAGGCCTCGTCCTCCTCCTCTCCCCTTTCCCTCTTCCGTTTGGGGGGGAACACAATAAAGAAATATAGGAACAATGCATCGGTTTCAAAATGGTGGCTTTCTTTTTTGTTGGCCCCCCACCCCACCCGCCACACCAGCAGCATCACTGCACTGGAAGGGGGGGCCACTGAAGCCCCTAGCGAATGTGTATGAATGTGCACATGGGTCCTGGCCGATCCTATTCGCGCACGAGGACACGTTGACGAAGCGGTAGCGGGTCCAATGCCCACAAGAATCGATTATGCATTTTAGCATGGGTGGGGGGATAGGCCAAGACCCACAGTTGTGCCCATATATAAATAAAAAGACTGCAGTGGCGCTTCGCGCCATGCACCTTGGTCCTTCAAATTTGGTATGCCGGCGAAATAGCAGGAAGGTCAAGCCGACAATTTAGCGATAACTCCTTGTTGCCTTTTCCGGCATCGCCGCTATAATAATATTATTCGTTATCGTTTCTCCATGCTTCTGTTTCCTTATTTTCGCCATACCCTGCGCACGCTCCCCATCCTCCTCAGCTCTTTTTTGCGGAGGCTCCTCCTTGGAGAGCCTCTGGGGGCCTCACAAAAAATGTTTCAGGCTTTCTTACGGCCATATGGAGGCCTCCTGGGCGTATTCTGGGGGCCTCCGGGGGCTTCCTCGGGCCACCCTGCCTCCAACCGCGGTCTCCCTGAACGACCGGGTCACGATCCGGAACGCTTCGGAGGGTGTCTTTGGGCCATCTTGGGCCGCCATGGGGCTCTCTGAGGGCCATCTTGGACCCGTGTTGTGCCGTTTGGGGGCTCTCTTGGACTGCCTGGAAGCCCTTTCGGATGGTTGTGGGGCGATTTTGGAGTCCCCCAGGCGGCTTCGAACGCCCAGAAGACCGCTGTCTTGGAGCGTCGGGAAGCCGAATAGAGGAGAACCGCAGACTTCACCAAAAACCAACAGAAAATCAATGATTTTTGCCTTGGGGGGCCTTCTTGGGAGTGCTCTTGGAGGCCTCTTTGGGGCCGTCCTGGAAGCCTCTTGGGCCATCTTGAGGTCACGTCGGCCACTCTTGGAGCGCTCTTGTGCTGTCTTGGGGGCCTCTGGGACGTCACCGATGACCCCCCTGATCGCCCTAGGTGTGCTGGGAAGGCTTGGCAAAACGCCCTGCGAGGCCCGGGGGCCGCTTCGAGGCCCGTCCGGAGGGCCCCAAAGCCCCAGGTCCCGGGAGTCCGGTTTTTGGGGGGGGGACGGGTTTTCCCCCCGCCCGGGCTTATACAAATATAGGAAGAGGAATAGGTGAAGCACGCTCGAACGACGATAATCGAACCTTTGCTTGTCTTCTCGGCATTTCGTGGGCCCCCACGAGCGCCCTTGTCGGAACAGCTGGGCCCGCCTACAAGTCCACCGCGAAGCGCATCCCTGGTCGATCTTGGCGCCGCGAACAAAATCGAGACGACCGTTTGTTCACCGCTGTTGCAGGCCCAAGGACCATTCAAGACAATCCGACACGAGAAACTGTTGCCGTGGAAAAAAAAGTTCTGAGGCCCACGGACAGAAGAGGGAGGAACCCTCGTTGCCATTGCTAGATCCGTTTCGAAACTCTGGGCAGACCGAACCCCTGGAGAGTTTTTTGGGACGCCTTTTGAGGGGCAAATCGGATCGGATCGAACCGCGCGCTGGACTGGTCCGAACCAGCACGGAGCGGGAACCCAACTGGATTGGCTACGCCAGGATGCAAAGCATCGTCATGTTCGGTGGCAAGTCATGTGAGCCTCCCATACCATGTTGCTGGCTCTTGCGGATCGACGCCAATCGACGCGAGCCGATGCCAATCGACGCCAAATCGAGGCTAACCGACCCTACGTCGGCGCATTCTAATCCACCATCAGACGCTAGCGCACGGGACTGGACTCTAAAGACTGGCACACTAGGAGATACAAAGCTCCCACGGTTTCCTCCTAAACGCCATGCAACCATCGGGTCGCACTAGATCGTAGCAACTAGAGACCTCCTAGATGGGGTCTGAGTAGTTGGTGTCAAAAATTCGCGTCGCATCGTCAATGCATCGCCGACGCATCGGCGATGCATCGGCGATGCATCGGGGACGTCGGCGACGCATCCGCGACGTCGGCGTGGGGAACATCGGGCTCCACATCGAGCCGCATCTCCGATGCGTCGGCGATGTGGTGCGATCCTCCGACCCCACCTACTCGCACCCCCTCCCGGAAGCCTAGTGGATCGTCGCAACACCAGACGCAAACTCCATGGACCCAGCCGGCCGGAATCGCTGCCACGCCAGATCGATCTAGGGGAACAAAAAGTGGCATAGACATGAAAGCTCGGAGGTCCGCGCGGATTTCTCGCATCGGCGCTGGACCCCCCTCCCTGGCGCGCGGAGCGCGCCAGGGGCTGCGCCGGAGGCGCAGCCGGGGGGCCCCAGCGCCGATGCGAGAAATCCGCGCGGACCTCAGAGTTTTTCATGTTTATGCCACATTTTGTTCCCCTGCGATCGGATCGAGCTGGGCCCGGGCCTCCAGCGGGAGCGTCTTCGGCGAGGCGCAGCTGCCGGCGCACGCCCCATGGGGCTGGAGAGCCGCCGAGGGCCGCCGCGAGAGCCCCAGGCCGGCAGGGCCCTGCCCGGCGACTGCAGGTCGGTCGGTGTTGGGCGCCCGAAACGGGTACGGAAAAAATGGGTACAGGGCAGTTTTGAATACATGGGGTTTTTCTAAAATCGCATTTTTATAATGGTTAATTTACGAATGAATGTATGCATGAACTCATCGTTGTTTTTAATACTAAGTCCCTGCATGTTTAATCAATGATCCGCACGCGGAGCATGTATTAAAAACGGCACTGTGCAATGCCCAACAACAGATGTTGTCCCTAACCAACAGCGGCCGCTGTTGGGCAGGCGGCCTTCTGTCTCGAATGGGCACAGGCCGCCGCGGCATGGACAGCGAGTCCTGTTCGAAATGAACAAGATCCGCTGTTGGGCATTGCGCCCATTCTTTCCGTGCCCATTTCGTTCGTGCAGATCGGTGGGTGGGATCTGCAGACTGACCGAGTCGAAATCAAAGTTCATTTCGGGCTGATCGCAGTGCGCCTGAGGCCACAATAGCCTCCCGTTGGCCAAATGGTGGTTGCATTTGGGGACTCCCTTGAGCCCGCCTCGGGTCCAAATCCCGGGCGAAAACATACATGGCGGGTCCTGGAAACCCTGAATCACAACATTGCTGGCTCTTTGGGGCGCATGCTTGACTCCCGCTGGCTTCCGCCGGCCTTCCGCCGGCGGAGGTGGCCTCGTTTCACTTCCGCCGCCTTCCGCCGACCTTCTGCCGCCCTCCGCCGAGGAGACGATGACAACTCCTTCTATCCTCGAAAGCGCAGCCGTTTCTTTAACGACTCACATGACAGCTCCACGTCTTCCAGTCGGGCCGCTGAAAGAAGAAACGCTAAATAAGGAACGAAGCCACTTCTTGGCCCTGTAAGCGCCTCCGTGCCCCAGGAGGGCAAGAGGAACAGCACTGGAGGAACCTAAGGAACATCGAGCCCCTTCCGAACCCAAAGTGTTCCTTATTTCAGCGTCTTGACTGTACCAGCAACTCCCAGCGGGGGCGATCGCAGGAGCAGCACGAGAAGCAGCACCGCTGGGGTGGGCGGGCGAGGCGCTTCGGAGCAGAGCGAGCTGAGACAACGATGGCTGAAAACTGGTCCCAGGCCTCCTCCTCCTCCTCTTCTCCTTCCTCCTCCTCCTCCTTCCTCCTACTCCTCCTCCTCCGTCCTTCCTCCTCCTCCTCTCCTCTCCTCCTCGTCCTCGTCCTCCTCCTCCTCCTTCTCCTCCTCCTCCTCCTCATCCTTCTTCCCCCCTTCCCAAACGCACCAGTTTTCCGCGCTGCGTCCGAGGCCCTCCGGGAGGCCCACTGCCGTTGTCTCCACTCGCCCTCCTTGGGCAGGGGGCGAGCGATGAGTGGCCGCGGGGAGCAGACGGGGGCCTGGGGAAACCCGACGATGGCCGTGCCGCTGCTCCCCAGACCTCTCCTCGGGGCGCGTGTTGCCAGGGAGTTCGAGGCGAGCCCAGCCGTGGCGACGAGGGCCTCCCAGGAAGCCCCCCGACAGGGCGACACAGAGGCCGAGGTAGCAGGGCAGATCGGTACATGCTCCTCCTCTGACGTCGTGATTTGTTCACGACGTGGAACACCAAAGAGGTCCACCGGTTTCTCATCCTGAATTGCTGGTCAACGGCCCCGAGGCCCGGAAGGGCCTCTGCGAGCCAAGAACTGCCAACACGCAAATCCGCCGTGTTCTTCTCATGGGCCGAGGGGGTCTTGGATTGGTACCTTTTCCCCCCCTGGGCCGCGGCGGCGGGCGGGCGCGAGGCGTGGGCGATTGAGCAAGGACTGATCGTCCTGGCATCCCCGTCGGCTTATCACGACATGTCCTTATAACATAAGAGTATAACAACCTGATCCATACTCGTAGAACCTGAAGCCGATGTGAGACAGCACAGTTGTCTCAGCCGGAAATGTTCTAATACAATTCCATACAAGCCGCAGAAGTTTCGTAGAACATTATTTGTTGGGCCCATCGTCTTTCAAATTTAACGCTGTTCGGAATCTTGCCACGACGCGTTCTTGCTCCTTGTGGCCAGTTCCAGAGTTCTGTCTGCACGCGGCTTCCTTCTTGACGCCATAGGTTGTTCGTGACGATCGCGACGATCTTCGCAATCATGTCACTGCTTGTATTATGTGTGCCTGAGTTGGCCAGGTGTCAGTCCCGGCCTTTAGGGAGACCAGGACGCTTCGCCACTGCTTGAGGCGGGGCGGTGGCTTCGCGGCCTCGCGCCGCCGTCGCCGCAGCGCCGGCTTCCGGCGAGCTCCCCAGACGAGACCGCGTAGGCGACGTGCGCGCCGCCCTCGACACGTGGGGGGGCGCCGCCCCCGCAGTACGATGTCGTCGTCACCGTCGTGCGTCGTCGTCGCCGTTCTCACCGTCCTCGTCGTCGTCCGTCGTCGTCCGCCGCAGTCGCCACTCGTCGTTGTCGTCGAACTCGTCGTTTGCTCCTGCCCCCCCTCCTCCTCATCCTCCTCCACCTTCCCCTCCTCTTGCCGCCTCCCGCCTCGATTCTTCTCCTCCTCCCCCTGCCTCCGTCTCTCTGCCTCCTGCTCCTGCTCCTCCCCGTGCCTTCCAGACGTCGCAGCACAGAGCTCACGACGCTCCCTTTGCTCGCGAACCGTGCCTCTGGAAGCCCGCTATCGGGCCCCGTCCAGGGCCGTCAGAGAACGACCCGCCCCGAAAACGGACCCCGTGCAAGCGAGTCACGGCGCGGGAGGTCTGCGACCCCTGGCTTCGGGAGCGGCGGATTCCGGGGCACGAAGGCCGCACCTCTTCCACGACGTGCGCTCTCGCCGCGGCTTCGCGCCCTGGGGCCTTCGCGGCATCGACCCAGCGCGAGGAGTGCCTGAGAAAGGTGGGGTCCAGGGCGTGTGGGGGAGAGAAGGGTTAGAGATCGAAGCCTAACAGGGGATATGCCGACCCCTACTCCCAGGCTTCGTGGGACTTTCGTATGGACCAGAAATTTGGGGCCCACCCCTGGGACATGCGATGGGGGGGCTTCTATCCTCGATAGCGGTGCGCCCGAATAGCCCCCTTGGGGTGCATCCTGGGGCTTCCGCAGCGGCCAAACTTTTTTCGGGCGGACCTCGGGGATTGGGGGAGACAATCGCCTGCGAAACCCTGCCGAGATCCGGTGTGTGCAGGCCTCTGGTCGTGATCCCCTGCGGTGCTGCAGATCCCGGGGTGGCACGCTGGCTTGGCCGGGCGGGCCACGAGGGCGAATCCGCCGACTCACCAAGAACCCCCACCCGACGTCGGGATTGTTCAACACCGCGGACACCCAAAGGACTGGGCCCCTTCCTCGGGGCCGGCTTCTCATCGCGAGCCGTTCCATGACGCTCCTGGGGCCCAGTGCTGGAAGGGCTCTCCCGTCGTGAATCCCACCAGCCCTCTGGGCGTGAGTGGCTTAAGGATTATTTTTCTTCCACCGGCCCTTCTTTTCTTTCGGGGCAGGTTCATCATTCATCCTTATTAGTATACATCCCCTCCCCCACACGACTTTGGGCCGACCCGAGACATGCCCACTCCCCACCCCACCAGCCCTGTTTAAAAAAAACAATACAGAATGCATCTTGCCTCCAAATCTGGAGAATGTGTGGGCGCCCCCGCGACCACTTCGCATAGGTTTATGACAAGGTCGGCGGTGGTGCCGTCATATTGCTCGCTGCGCGCAGGCCGACCATTCCTGTCAAGAAACAATAATTACAGAATTCACTTTGCCTCTGCATCTGGAGCATGCGCGGGCGCCCCGCGACTACTTCGCATGGATTTTTGACAAGAATGGCAGGGGTGCCAGCATATTGCGTAAACGTGAAACACGTGCCGCACGCGCTCCTGAGCAACATGCTGAGACTCCCATCGGGTGTTACTTAATGTGTTGGCAGGGCGGGTGGGAGTGAGCGAGACGGCTTGCGGGCGAAGGGGGGGCATCGACCCCTGGGTCTGGGGGTTTGGGGGGGCGGCGGGTCGTTGGAGCGTCCAAGATGGCCTCGGCGCGGAAGCCGAAACCATGGATTGTATTATGGTGTTGGCCATATGTTGGCATCCTTGGGGGGGGGGGGGGCCCAGTGGGGTCTTTGATCGATCTCCTCCATGATGGCCGAAGGATGGCCCCAAGGCTCCCAAGGGTGCCCCCAAGACGCCCCAAGAGACCTCGGCGAGAATGCCAACATAATTGATGTATCAAAGGCTTTGTCACATTCTGGCCTCCTGGGGGGGAACCCTGATTAAGTTGATCGATGTCCACCTAGATTCTAGATGGCCCCCGAGGCTCCCAAGGGTGCCCCAAGAGGGCCCAAGAGTTGCACAGGAGGGCCCCAAGAGGCCCCCAAGAGCCCAATAGCCCCCCAAGCAAGAGACCCCCAAGAAGCCCCACGAGGGCCCCACGAGGCCCTCGAGACCCCCCAGGAGGCCTCGGCGAGAAGGCCGAAACTAATGATTCTACAAAGGTGGTGGTCACATCTTGGCCTCCTGGGGGGGGGGGGGCTTAGCTAAGAGAGAGCGCACCCGTGGACCACTTCTGAAGAGAGGTTGGGAAACTGCTCCCCCTCCCCCCCTTTTCGCGCTCCAGAAGCTAACCGCCCCTGCCCCTCCCTTTCCAGAAGGAGGGGGGGGCTTAGCTCCCCCCGCCCCCCCCCTCTGAATCCCCGCTGCCGGAAGCCCCACTCCACCCCCTTTCCCTTCACCACCTTCCTTCCACTTTGCCACTTTGCGGAAGCTACTCCCCCCCCTCCTCCAATTTCGCGCTCCAGAACGGGGGGCGTATCTACCTCCTCTTCGGACCCACCCACCCCTGCTGAACCCCCCCCCCTCCTCCCACAGGGCGGGGGGGGGCTTGCAAGCTCCCTCCCTCGTTTCTTTGGCTCAGGGAAGGGGCGCCGAAAAAGATCAGGGGCGACGAAAACCAACAGAGCCCCAAACACCAAAGGGCCACTGAGAACCAAAATGACGCTGAAAACCAGAGGCGCGCCGAAAACCGAAGGGGCGCCGAACACAATAAAAAGGCGAAGAAAACCAGCGGGGCGCCGAAAACCAAATACGCACCGAAAACCACAAGAGTGCCGACGAAAACCAGAGCGGCGCCGAAAACAAAAAGGGCGCCGAAAACCAAAAGGGCGCCGAGAACCCAAAGGGCGCCGTAAACCAAGAGGGCCGCCTAAAACCAAAACGGCGCCGAAAAGCAAAGGGCTGGAAAACCACCGAGACCATACGAGATCGCCCGAACACCTTGAGCCTCGAGCCCGAAACTCCCCCAGAAGGCTGGACCCCTTCCCGGGGTCGATGCGCCTCCTCTGAGCCTCATCAAGCCCCCCCCCCATGACGCGTGGAAACGACAACTCATTTGTTGTCCGTTTTCATTTTGTTTTTTCCCTAATTCTGGCACTGTTTTGTTTCCGGTTCTGCCTGTCACAATTTCTGTTCCAAGTCTGGCTCAAACCCCAACCCCGGGATCAGTTGGGTCTGTTGGTCGGCGAACCGTTTTCTCTCCTGTTTTTTTTATCTTGAAGAAAATCAGTTTTTGGACTGTGTCGTTCTCAAGATCAGAACTTTCAGAATCGGCTGGGGAAAAACCCTGCCCCTCCCAAGAACCGCTAAGGCGTGGCGGCCTGCTCCGCGTGCCACCCGCTGTACCGCACGGCCAACTCTCGCCCCGCCGGCACGGTCTCGCCGGGCCCGATCGGCGTCGAGTTGCCAGGCGCCCACAGCTCGAGGATCCCTGGCACCTCTCTCTGGGGCCCCTGCCACCGCCGGCGCCGCCGTCCTCATCCCTCGCCAGATCTCGGCATGAATCAGACGAGGCTGATCTTGTTTCGTCGTTGTCGGTTTCAGGCGACATTTCTTTAGCTGGCGAATCTGCTTGCATATAGGGGGGTGGGTGGCGCGAAAAGAAATCGGAGCCTCACGCAAGTAGAAACTCGCTTACACGCCTTTTCGGCCCAGCGCGGCTTGAAACGGCGGCAGAGGGGAGGGAGAAGGGGGAATGCCATGCAGGTAACCCGGCCCGCGTCTGAAGAAAAACAGCCTCTTTGGGGGGCCCTTAGCGGGCCCTGGGACAATCAAAAACAAAATTCAGCACGAAAAGCCGTCCCTGGGAAAAAAGGTCTGGACTTCTGGAGACCCCACACATTGTGTCTCCAGCTCCTCCCTCATCGCTCCATCCTGCTGTCCTGCCTGAGATCTGGGCGTCGCAACTTTTCCACGCGGGGCGCTGTCGCTCGGCTCTGGGCCCTGGGGCCCTCGCGGGTGGATCCAGCCTGAGACAGAAAGCCTGCCAGATGGGGTCCAAGGCTCTGGTCGTGATTTCTGACAATGCTGCAACTGCTTGAAGACGTCTGATCACAGAATTCTGCGCTCGAGAAGTGGCCACAATGATGTGAGCCGCGAGCATCAGAAAAAATCAAGGGCACCTTTCAACCACTAGGGTTGTTCTTGACCATCGTGCCGGCTGTAAGTGACTTCCTCGTCGCACCACCAGGCGCCACGAGGCGCCTCTCGTAGGGCAGCTGGGCGTGTGGCATCAGACTTCCTCACGATGTCTGGGTCAGAATCTTGAAACGTCCAATAGCTTGTGGAGGGCAAAATCAGTCAACATCAAATTGAGGCATCGATTCGGATCGAAATGTGAATCGGATCGGGGCGCATCGGTACCAAGACAAAATCGAGTCGGATCGCCTGCGTCAAGATGCACAACAATATCATATCAGCATCTGGCCGCATCGGCTCGGCGAAGCATTTGAACCGAATCAGTTCGGGCCAGCGGGGATCGGCATCGAATGGGACCGATCATCGAAGGGCGGGTGGTTTTCAAAATGAGTGTTTTTTTTATCACAGCACCGCGAAGATTTAGCGTGCGCTCTTGCAATAACTACGCGGGTGGCGAATACGTTGTTAAACTTGTGGCTCACACCTTAGAATGGCACACGTCCGTCTTCAAACGACGCAGCAACAGCACGAATGTAATGCGGTTCCTTTTCAACAGATGGCTCTCGCATGACACTTCCCCATGCCACCATGTCTGATGTTACAAAACCTTAAGCGGTGCAATCATTACACGGACAGAAGTCGGCTCAGTTTTGAAGGACTCTGTATACATATGCTACTCGCAAGTCTTAGCACTGCATGAATGTATGAAATATTGGTCGATTGAGTCGTGGCAGCTCGATAACGAGGTGACTATCGCAAGACATTGTCATTCATCATGCGTGTTTACGTGTCTGGACGCTGCAAGGATGGAGGATGTCTCGTTCTCGGGATGGACTCTGGTCTATATGGCATACCCGTCTGGGCGCACCGGGTAGGCGCTTCAGCCGACTCCGAATGAGGCACCTTGGGACCAAAGGGTGCCATGCCGCATTGCAACATTGGTGGTGTATGATGACGCTTGCCCTCCTGACCAAGACTATCCTGATCCTCCGCCTCGAGCCCCTCCCGATGCTGCTGCTGCTCGTCGTTGCCGTCGGCGTCGCCGTCTTCCTGATCGTCGTCGTCCTCCTCCTCCTCCTCCTCCTCCTCCTCCTCCTCCTCTTCCTCCCCCCCGTCCTCCTCCTCCTCCTGCGCAAGGCCGCGGATTTCGCCGCGGAAAGTTGTCGATGTCTCCTGGGGCACGGAGGCAGATCTGCGAGAAGAAAGCCCCTACCCATCCGTCCCCTCCTCACGACGCCCCTCTCCCTCCCTCTAGCTGCGGGTGGGCCCAGGTGCATCGGAAGGAAACGCGCCCACGATCAGGAGGCGGAGGAGGAGAGGGACTGAGAGAACGGAAGGGAGAGATGGAGGAAGGAAGGAGGAGGACGCCGAGGAGAAAGGGCGGGAGGGAGGAGGGGGAGGGGGCGGTGGGGAGGAGGTGGAAGGAGGGCGGAAGAAGAACTACATGCTGAAAAGGAACCGCCCTCCGTCCTCGAACCCGCTGCTCGAAGGCGACACAGGATCGGGAAGAGGATGGGGAGGAGGGGGAGGGGGGCGGGAGAGGGGGTGCACCTCGGAGGGGAACACGCCCATGATCGGCGGAGCCGCTGCGCCGTCGGCGGTGCTGACCAGGGCCACCCCCTTGTCGCAGCCCTCGTCCATCAGGGCCGCGGGGCCCGGCCTGCGCCGGGCCTTCCCCGTCGGGCCCGGGCCCTGCGCCGCCCCGGCTGCTGCCGAGGAGGGGCGACGAATAGTGCGGGCGGCGACGGCCGCTCCAGTGTGCTGGGCGGATTTTCCACCATCACGACCATAGTCAGGAGGGGGAGGAGGAGGAGGAGGAGGAGGAGGAGGAGGAGGAGGAGGAGGAGGAGGAGGAGGAGGAGGAGGACCTCCTTATCCTTCCTGCTCCCCCGTCCTAGCTATGGTAGCGGTGGTGGAAAATTGGCCCATCACAGTGGAGTGACACGGAACGTCGGAGGAGGGCCAGTCGACAAAACACGCGGACCTCCCTGGCGTTCTTCCCGTTCTGTGGGGGCATTCTGGAGGCTTCTCGTCGTCCTGGCTGGATCCGCCTCGAGAGACCGATAGGGAGGACTGACCCTGGGAGGACTCTGGGAACGGAATTTGAGCGGACTATGGCCAGGCGGGAGGGCCGCTGCTGTCTCAACTGGCACTCCTCCGACAATGTCAAAGCACAAAGCTGTTCGAAAAATACAGGGGTGCCACGCACTTCTGACAAAACCCATCCTGATCCTCAAGCTCCTCCTCCTCCTCCTCCTCCTCCTCCTCCTCCTCCTCCCAGGAGGACGAGGGGTACGTGGAGAATGCACGCCGGAAGGAGGGCATCGAGTCACGAGGAGGGCGTGGCGGGCGAGGAGGGGGAGGAGAACAAACGCATGCACGCGCGAACTGTCCTCAGGACAGGAATGGGCCGACTCGCGGCCTACGCGAAAAGGTCCTGGCCGCTCACCTGATCAGCCTCGGAACTCTCCCGTGGTGTGACCCGGGAGGGGGAGGAAGAAGAGGAGGACGGTCACGAGCAGCAGTAGGAGGAGAAGGTGAGTTCAAGAACCACAAGCCAGCCTCTGAGGGCAAGATGAGTAAATCTTTGAACGGCCAAATGTAGTAACGGGGGGTATGTCGAACCCTATCCCAGGCTTCGTGGTGTTCTCGAATGGAGCAGAAATCTGAGGCACAACCCTGGGATATACGATGGGGGGGCGTCCATCCTCGATAGCGGTGCGTCGGAATAGCCCCAGTTGGGGTGTATCCCAGGGCCCCCCTCCTTTTCTGAGCAGCTTTACTTTTCGTCGAAAAGTAGGGGGGTCGGTGAAAAACGCCGCCTGCGAACAGAAATGTTCGAGAGGCCCAACATCGCTGGAGCCACGTCTCTCCACATCCCGCGAATCACGCGGCCGCGCACCGCGAGGCCTAACTCCTTTTGGTCCTCCTCCGTCGCCCCCTCCTACTGCCGCCGCCCCTCCGGACGACGCAGACAGATCGCCACAAGCATGTAGTCGCGAACGGGCAACCAAAAACATGAGCACCTTAGCCCAATGTCCAAAAATCGAAGAGCACTCCAAGCCCGGACGGCCCAAACCCGAACAAAATGAGGGTGCCCTTCCAAAGCTGGGGCCGTTCAAAATCCTCGTGCCAGCTGTACGATGTCCGAGGTCTGCGCGGATAGAGATCCGCGCGGACCACTGGAAGTCTATCAGGCTTGTGCCTTCCTTCGTCTTCGCCTTCCCCCAGTCCTTCAGCCGATGTTCCTTGTCGCTCCCCCTCATGCATACAATCATCGTTCTACAAGAAGGAGCGCTGAATGCAGAACGAATAGGGCTCCTCTGGCCGAGGCGTAAAAATTGTCGGTCACGAGTGGGTCCCCCGACCTAGATCTAAGCACGGGAGCGCGGAAACACGCCTGCACATGGGCACTGTCTAGGGTGCTGCGGGTGCGGCGCCCAGGCGCCGGAGTGTCAGAAAGCGAGGCCTGCCCGTGAAGTTGGAGATCATGCCCTTGAGTCTGGAAGTCGAAAGCTGGAGGTGGAAGCCTGAATGGTGGTGCCTGGCGCTGATTGCTGTGAGTCTGAAGCTGAAGGCTGGGGGTCGGCCGCACGATGCGAGAGGTCGATCGGTGGAGGTCGAGACCCAGATACGAAGAGCGGCCCAAACACCAGAGCCCCTCCTGAGCCCAAGGCGGTCCTTATGTCAGCGCATGGACTGCACCTCTTCCTGGGCAAACCGCAGGCGCTCGCAGGCAGGAGGCGCCATCTTGACCCTACCACCTCCTCCTCCTTAACCAATCCTCCTCCTCCTCTTCCTCCTCCTCCTACTTCTCATCCTTCTCCTTGACTCCACCTTCTCCTCCTCCTCCTCGTCGTCGTCCTCCTCCTCCTCCTCCTCCTCTACCTTCTCCTTTTCCTTGGCTTTCTCCTCCTCCTCCTTTTTCCTTGACGCGGCGCCAGCACGTCTAACTGCTGGGCGTTCGCTGGCAGGCAGGCGAACACAAACATTAACGAATATTATAAAAAGGGCGCCGTGGCACTGCCAACGACTCAGCCGTCCGAGGGGGTCGCCCACGAGGGTGCGACTTTGCCCCGACGACCCAGAGTGGACGCTCACGGAGGATCTTTTCCGCGGGTCCCAAGGCGGGCGCGCGGGCTCGGCGCGCGAGACGCCTCTGCCTCCTCCTTGACCATTTACTTCCTCCAACCTTCCCTGCATCGGCATCCTCGGGCCCCCGGCAACTTGGCAAAAAGCGCCACTTGCCACGCCCCAGGGCTGCGACGCCTTCAAGTCTGCTGGTGGCTGCTCCCATAGAGGCCTCCCAGATGGGGTCCGAATAGACGCGGTGGGAGGATCGCGCCGAATCGCCGATGTATCGCCGATTCATCGGCGACGCCGGTGATGCATCGGCGCCGTCGGCGTGGATGAAGTCGGGTTCCACATCGAGACGGATCGGCGATGCATCGGCGTACCGGCGCGATCCTCCGACCTCCTCTGCTCGGACCCCATTTGGGAGGCCCAGGTTGAGCAAACACCGACCGCCGTGGCATTCCGATTGGCTTACCACGTGATGCTCTTAGAACAAATTTATCTTGAGAACCAAGACGATGTCTGTAGACCGTAAGGACGGTGAATGAACACAATGTGGTCTTAGCCATCAGTATGCTAGGAACGTTCCGTGCCAACCTCAAAAGATCCTCGGGACACTCTCAGGTGGGCCTACAAGCAGGTCAGGCCGCTTCGTCTGCTTGACTCGATCCTATGAGCCAAGCCACCTGACGACTTCCCACCCCCGAAAGGACTCGCAGAGTCTTCCATCGGCGGCGATCGAGATAGGGAAGAGGGAAATCTCAGATAGCGGCATGGCTTCTCAGAAGCCCTCCGGCCTTGTGAACAGTTTTTTTTTTTTTTTTTTTTTTTTTTTTTCTCTCTCTCTCTCTCTCTTTCTTTCTTTCTTTCTCTCTCTCTCTCTCGCTTTCCTTCTCTCTCTCTCTCTCTCTTTCCGGCGAAGACTCAGACAACTTCCCAGAAGGCTGGGGGGCTTCCGAGCCTTCTGGGAAGGCCTGCCCCTTCTCACCCCCTTCTCGGCCTCGCCGCCGATTCCAGGCCCGCTGCCGTCCTGGGCCCCCCCACGGCGACGCGGCGGCTGGCGGCAACCCCCGGTCATAGTCCGGCCATGCGGCCCCGCGCACCGCGCAGGCGCCCAGCGGCAGAAGGTCGCGCCAGGAGGCTGGGCGCGGACGCCGGCCTGCCCGCCCGAAGCGCGCGATGTCGTCCGCCGTCCGCGCCCGCCGCCGCCGCCGTCGTCGTCGCAAGCCGATGCCGTCGTCGGCCGTCGTGTGCCGCCGCCGTCCCCGTCCTCGTCCGCCGTCGTCGTCGCCTGTCATCCGCCGTCGTCGTGGTCGTCGTCGTCGTCGTCGTCGTCGTCGTCGTCGTCGTCGTCGTCGTCGTTGTGGTCGTCGTCGGAATCGTCGTCGGAATCGGCGTCGGCGTCGGAATCGGCGTGGGCGTCGGCGTCGGAATCGGCGTGGGCGTCGGCGTCGGCGACGACGTCGGCGTCGGCGTCGGCGTCGGCGTCGGCGTCGGCCTCAACCGCCGCCATCGTCGTCGTGTGGTCGCTCGTGTCGTCGTCCGTCGCCCGTCGTCCTCGCCCGCATGCGTCGCGGTCGCCGTCCCCCTCAACCTCCTCCCCACCCGTCCCATCTCCGTCTTCCCCCCCGCCCCCCTGATGGTTCTCCCTGTCTCCATCCCTTCACCTGCTCTCAGAAGACGGAGCAGGAGCATGAGGCGCCCGGGGTTGCCCCAGAGCTCCTCGGGAGCTGCCCGGGCCCCCTTTTGCGCGGCGCTGGGGGGCGCCGGGCTGTCCCTTGCAGCCAATCGTATGTTCTTCTCGGCTGCACATAAGAACGACCAGTCGCCGGGATGACCTTTGGTGCGGGCCCACGATGTGTGTAAACGGTGGACCCACACGCGCAATTACACAGTTGAAGACACGAGCTATGTGCACATATCACAGCTGTGCAGGTCGGAAAGGAAGACGCTCGCCACCTCGAAAGTACCCCTACTTTGCCAAACCAGGACGGAGGTCGACGCACCCAGCTGGGATGGAGTGCGACTGCACATCTCCCTGGCCCAGAGCGGCCCCTTGGGACTGCAATGCACGCGTCCCTAGCTCAGGGCGGCCACCGTGGAACGCGGCGCCATGGCTGCCCCCAATGGCCCCAAGACGTCCCAAGAGAGGCCCCGAGGGACCACCCAAGAGGGCCCGACACCAGTCCGACAACATGCCCGATGTCACATGTCCGGAAGTCTGGGCAAATG
>CAUYUJ010004736.1:67500-77500 GCA_963575745.1 Prorocentrum cordatum | reverse complement strand
TACGAGTCAACGCTATGCTATGCACGGCCATGCCATGCTGCGATAAAGCATGCTGTGATACGCCGTGCCACGCCTTGCTACGCGGTGACAGACATGCACACACATAAAATGTTTAAGTGGGTTGACCAGCGTAGACCCCAAACAGCGGGTTATTGCATCCTGGGTGTGTGATCTATGCGGCGATCGCTGTGTCGTGCAATGCGTGCGCGGAGCAGGTGTGAGGGTACAGGTCTGGCGCTGTGCAGGCCCTGCGAATGCAAACAGTGTGGCACCAACAGGGCGAAGCGCCGACGAGGCACCCACGGGCCGCCCACCGGGCGCGAGCCCGGCAGACCCGCCCAGCACGCGAGGCGCCGACGAGGCGCCCACTGGCGGGCAACGAGTGGAACCTCGGCAGACCCGGCCGGCACCTGCGGGCGCCCACGGGGGCACCTGCGGCCGCCCACCGGCCGGAAGCAGGGCATATACCCGGCTGGCGCAACGGGGGAGCCCACGAGGAGCACACGGCCGCCAGCCAGACGAGAGCTCGGCATAGGCTGCAGCTCACGCAGCAGCGCAGGTGTCTGAGATCCCAGGCACACGCGCTGGTTGGGGGTTGGGGCTATCTAGACGCGTGTGCTTGCCAGGGTGGTGGGCCTCGGACAGCAAGTGAGCTGCCCTGTGGATGTGGAAGGTGCGTGGTGCGACATCTGTGGTGCAGGCTATGCGGTGCAAGCTGGTGCAAGCCTTGCGGTGCAAGCCAGCAACTCGGTGGCGCAAGCTGTGATGCATGCTCTGTGTGATGTAAGCTGTGCGGTGCCAGCTGCGTGGTGGAAGTCGGATTGTGCAACAGGCGCGGTGTGGCATGCTCAAGTGGCGCAAGCAGTGTGGGGCAACCTGCGTGGTGCAAGCTATATGTGGTGCAGGCTATGGGACTGACGATACGCAGCAACAGCTCCACCAAGACCATCGAGCGCCATAACGACATCAACAACAGCTCAACCGAGACCATCGAGCGCCATAACGATACCAACAGCAGCTCCACCAACGATGCGATGCTGGCTGGGCGACCATCAAAGCGCCCACGGGTGGCCACGGGCGGGCACTGGGCGAGACCTCGGCGGACCCGCCCGCGCCCACGAGGCGCCCACGAGGCGCCCACGCGCGGGCACCGGGCGAAGTCTGGGCCGACACGCCCGACACGACCCGCGAGGCGCCCACGAGGCGCCCTGCGACTGGGCACCGGCCGAAGCCTCGGCTGGTCAGTCCAGCGCATCGGGCGACCACGAGGCGCCCACGGGGCGGGCACCAGGCGAAGCCTCGCCCGGCCCACCCAGCACGACCCACGTGGCGCCCGCAGGCGCCCACGAAATGTGCACCAGCCGAAACCTGGCGGACCCATCCGATTCCACGGGAAACAAACGCAAGAAGCACTAAGTGAGTGCAAGCACTGCGTGTGGAATATCAGCAAGTTATGCTTTGTTTGAATGCCGCGCCACGCTGCGATGCCATCACTTGGCAGGCGGCGCTCTGCTGTGCATTACTATGCTGTGATATGCGTTGCAGTGCTTGGCGCATTTTTGCGCTGCATGTCATTGCGTTGTATTGCATTGCGCATAACGGCATCACGAACAATGTGCTACGCCCGTGCTTATGTCATTCCCTTAATATTGCTTGCACTTGCGTCCAGCAGTGCCCGGCTTGAATCATTCTGGCAACAGAGTGCTTTCAGGAGGGCCCGTGGGAGAACCAGCGCAGGTTACATTCCACCATGCGCAGGGCGCAGGATGTGCATCGTGTGCCTCTGGCGGCAGGGGTGCAAACGAGGAGTACTCCTGGATGATCCCATGGCACTCCTGGATGATCCCGTGTACTCATCACGCTGGACAGGCCCGTGCCCTGCCCCCCGCCGAGGCTCCGCTCACGGCATCACCACGCAACGCGCCGAGGCTCCGCTACGAGGCGACCGGCACCACCATGCCACGGAATGGAAGCAGCGCCCTGCAGGTGTCGAAGACAGCCGAGTCCAGGATGCCCACGGCGTTTCCGACGTGCTCGAGGATGCCCTTCGGTGCAGAGACGATGTTGCTCCTGCATGTGCTGAACGAAGCGTGGGCCCTGTCAACCTCGCATCTCCCGCTCGAAGGGCAGCCGTAGTGGCGGCTGCTGAAGATGACCAGCTCCTGCTGCGACCACATGGCCTTGCATCGACATCCCGCTGACGTGAGGCCTTGGACACAGTGGCCAGGGGAGCTGGCGTCCGGGTAGTAGCCCTTGTTGCAGATGCAGTCGCCTCTGTGGCATGCAGCGTGCGAGCCACACTTGACTTTGGCGCACAGGCCCTCCTCGCTCTTGTACCAGTGGTGCACCCCAGTCACGCCCGAAGCGAAGGTGGCGGGCTGCACGACGATCTGCTTCACGGTGTCCTTGGACGAGGCGTCGAAGCCGACGGCCTCCCAGGCCCAGGCCGGGCACTTCCCGATCTTCAAGAACCGCTTCGCCACTAGGTCGATCTCGCCCTCCCACAGCAGGTTGTAGCCCACGTCCCGAAAGACCCACGTGATGAACTTCGTGAGCGTGCATCCCAGGAAGAGCAGCGGGAAGATGACGCCGGCGCGGATCAGGCCGATGGCGGAGCCGACCAAGAACAGCAGCACCCAGGCGATGCGGGTCACGATCCAGCCCAGCCCGTGCTTGAAGAGCCACTTCAGCGGGCCGGTCCCGCGGGCCTGCATCGCTGCGGTGGAGTTCGTGCCGGACTGGGCGCCGAGCTGCACCAGGGCCCCAGCGTCTGCCGCCTTGCGGGGGGGCGACCGCGGACCACCTCACCGACCCCGCTGTACACAGCCGAAGCAAGCCCACGACAGCGCGGGCCGAGAGCACGAGCCCCTGCGCCGAGGGCCTCCAGGGCCCCAGGTGGGGATGCCCGGGGCGAAGAGCATCCCAGGGCGGAGAGCCTAACCACGCAGGACACAACGGGCACCACTCCAGGGCCAGGGGGGGGGTCCTCCACCCCCGTGCCAGCTTCGTGCGCCCGCCCGGCTTGGCCAGGGCGGCGCCGAGGGGTCTCAAATTATGGCCCGAGGTATGCGCGCGGCCCGCGGGTGGGGAGGGGCCAGGGGACGTACTGTGAGACAAGAAAATGCGGGCCCCCAGAGTAAACACCACCAACACGTCGATTGCTCCTCCCTCCTCTGCCCTCCTCCCTCCCCTCCTCTCTCCTGGGGGGTGGTCGTGGTCGTGGTGTATCTTCTTCTTTGGCCCCGTAGAGAAGGCGCCATGAGCTCTGGGGAGATATCATGGTCCCAGGCATGATACAGTCGGCCAGCAGCATGAGGATGCGCGGTAAGGATGCAAGGGCCTTGGACGCCCACTTCGAAGCCTTTCGAGCGGGGCGCGGCCAAGGAACGAGGCCAAGGATGGACCCAGGAGGCAAGGATGCAAGTGTACCCTTGGGAAGGTTGCCCATCCGTACCATGCGGGTTGACTGTATGCCCCCCACCCTGGCCATCACCCCACTGCTGTCGGATGTTGCTAGAGGTGCCCCTGGCCCAAGGTGCCCCTGGCTTGTCGCTCCACTTTGGAGCCTCTGGGGCCCTCTAGGCCTCGTGAGGGGTCCCCTGGAGGCCGTCTGGGCCACCCCGAGAATCCTGGCGGCACCTTGGGCCAAGGGTACTTCTAGCACCACCCGATCCTGGCTGCCCCCCAAAGGATCGGCCCAGCCCGGATCGGAGCGGTGGCCGGCGGCCCTCCCCCGCGGGGCCTTCGCCACAGCGTCCTCGGGGTCGTCGCCGCCGTCCTCCTCGGCGGTGGGGCCCTCCTGCTCCTGCAGGCTGCTGCGGTCCTCGTCGTCGGACGCGCCCATGGCCTCGTCCAGGGAGCCGACCAGGTCCTCGGGAAGAGCTCGGGCGCACGCGGCGGTCGGGACCGTTGCGCCTCGCGTGCCGCCGCGGCGGCCCCGGCGGCGCGCTCGGCCCTGCGAGCGGGCAGCCTGTCGCTCCCGCTGCCGCGGCATCGCGAAGTGGACAGCGGGTCGCACCGAGGCGCTCCGGGTCAGAGCTGGCGGAGCGACGCGCGATCCCAAGAAGGTCCCGACCGCAGAAGATCTCGGGCGCACGCGAACACGGACTACGGATCAGTGGATCTGGCGCGTGGGCGCCAGATCCACGGCATCGGGGAGGGTACGATCAGAACCACGAGGGCCATGCCGCCTCATTCCACGACGGAGCGCGCCGCTTTCGTACGCAAACAGGGCCCGTCGCTAATCCACGCGCCTCAATCCATGCTTGCGTTCCCTCCATGAACTGTCGGAGCTGCGCGCGGACGTTTTAGATCGGCGCTGGATCAGCCTCCCTGGCGCGCGGAGCGCGCAACGGGCGGGGCGGGAGGCGCCACCAGGGAAATCCGGCGCCGATGTGAGAACTCCGCGCTGGCAGCCGACAGTTCATGTTTGTGCTGTCCATTCTTCTTCGACGACCAAGTCCTCCACGTCTGCGTCGAGCTCGTCCTCGCTCTCCGCCATGGGCCCGCCGGCCTCGATCTGCGCGTAGAGCTCGGCGCGCTGCTCGTCGTCCAGGTTCGTGCCGGCCGCCTTCAACATCCCCTCGACGGCCCTGGTGTTCTCCATCGCCACCTTCTCCTCGTCCGTCAGCGAGCGGTTCTCCGCGCCCTCCACGGCCGCGGCCGCGGCGCGCAAACTCTCGGGCCCCTCGGCCATCATGCCAAAGGCCTCGCCAACACCGTCCGTGCCCTGGAGCTTCCTGAAGCCGGCGGCCAGATTGTCCGCTGCCCTGAGCAGCTTCTGCGACGTCTCTTCGCTGGCGGCCAGCGCATGAGCCGGGTGCGAGGGGTCGCTCTTGGCGTCGCTCACGGCACGGCGCACGTACTTGAGCAGGCGGATGATCTGCCGCATGCGGCGGTAGCACTTCGCGAACCAGCCGCCGAAAAGGCACCCGCTCTTGGCAAACGTGGCGCTCTTCTCCTCGAGGCGCGCGAGCTCCACGGGGAGGAACCTCTGGACGTTCTCCGGCCGAAGCTTGTAGCCGTCCGAGAAGCGGCACGACTGCCTCGGCGTGTCGAGCCACAGCTTGTGCCACTCGCAGCCCTCGACGTCGCTGCAGCGCGGGCCGAAGAGCCAGTCGGTCTTGGAGCCGCAGCCGGGCCAGTCCAGGTCCATGGTCTTGTCGCCGGCAGACGAGCGCCCCTTGAAGCCGTGCGCCTGGATCTGCGCGCGAGCGGCGGTGGCCAAAGTCGCGGCGGAATTGATGCGCTCCGCCTCCGCGCCAGCAAGCAGGAAGAGGAACAGGACAACCACTCGGGTGCTGGTGGCCATCTCGGGAGGATGCGAATGGGCGTTCTACAAACAAACAATTGCACAATCGATGTACGGCTGGGGGCACTCTTGAGCAAAAACGGTTACGGATGCAAGGAACATTATGATGAGGGTGAGGGAGATGAAGGTGGGGAAAGGAACCGGAGGGGAAGAAAGACAAGGAGAACACATTGCGATAAAGAGACAGGGTTTGATGGAGGAAGAGGGACTGGGTATGGATGTGCTGGGTGGGGCGGGACTCCCCCCCCTGCTCCTCCTCCTCCTCCTCCTCCTCCTCCACCTCCTCCTCCTCCTCCTCCTCCTCCTCCTCCTCATTCTCCTCTCCTGCTCCGCCCCCGTCCTCACCCCTCCCCCTCCTCCTCCTGCTCCTCCTCCTCCTCCTGCTCCTCCCCTTCTTCCTCCTCCTCCTCCTCCTCCTCCTCCTCCTCCTCCTCCTCCTCCTCCCTCTGCTCCTCCTCACTTGCCCCTCCTCACCCGCCCCCCCCTCCTCCCGCTTTCCCGCTCCTCCTCCTCCACTCTCCCCCCACGTCCCCCTCTTCCATCCTCTGCTCCTGCCTCCACCCATTCCCATCCTATCTCATATACAGCATGTTAGTGGCACGACTGTTCCGAGGTGGCAACTTCCAATGATCTCCAGCGAGCTTCCGTCCGACACCGCCCGCGTTTTCGCTCCTGCTGTCATTCGTTCCTCGTCGCCGCCCCACATCTAGCCTCCTCCCTCATCCGTCTTCGCTCGTCCTCCCTCTTCCTCCTCCTCCTCCTCCTCCTCCTCCCTTCCACTCCCAGCTCTTGACCCCGTTGGGTTGAGATCCTCTTCGATTAGGTTGCGCTTTCGGGATTAAGGGGTTCCCCGACGCCCGACCCTGCGAACGAAGAGGGGCTCGACGCAATGGAAAGAGATGGGAACGAGAGGCGGGGACGTCACATGTGGCGCGGGCACGCCTACGGTCGGGAACTTTTGGATAGTGTGTCGCGGCGGCGGCCCTGGCGACACGCTATGCCATGCGAGCGGATAGCATGTTGCTCCGCTCCACGGGGCAGGAGGCCTGGGAAAGCTAGCGACGTTGACGCAGGGCGGCCAGGAAGTGGATAGCGTGTCGCGCCGAAGCTTTGCAGGCCAGAGGCCAGAAACGGCGGAGCGACACGCTAGTAAGCCAAATCTCATGACAGTAGCTTGTCCCCCCCGCCCCCTGTGCCTCCCCCCCTCCTCCCCCTACTCCCTTCCTTCCCCCCCATGTCCCTATGACCTGCCTTTTCGGAGGCAGGCTAATCCAGCCTCCAGCATCCTCCCCTCTCCCATCCCTCCTTGCCCTGCCGATCCTTCTCCTGAAGTGTCCGATCCACAAACCCTCCCCCTCCTCCCCCGTTCTCCTTCCGCCCCCTCCCCGCCCTTCCCCCTCCCGCTCTCCCCCCCCTCCCCTCCCCCCCAATTTCCCCCGAGAGATCGATGCGCCGGCGCGGCGCGCAATGGGAGGGGGCGACCGTGTGTGGGGAGGCCCGCTGCCCGTGGAGGAGTGGGGCGCACGCTGCCATGGCTCTGGGACGAGGCGGTGCCAAGGGGGGCCTCCATGAGGGGGGTCACCAGGAAATCGAGGATCGAGGACCGAGGAGGAGGACCAGTGTAAACACAGGGTGCATCAACAATGTAACACTCCCTCCACGTTTCCTCGTCGCGGGCCTTCACAACAACTTGACTCCATTGCGGGGCGAAGTCCCATGGAAACAAAACCGTTTGAACATCCTCAACCGTGACAAAACACCATCTGGGAAAACAATGTTACGAATCAGCGTGACTGCTGCGTCCGGACAATGCTAGACTGTGCCAGACAGAAAACAACTCCTGGGACTTCAACACCGCGAATCGATGTGACTGTTGTGATTGACAGTCTTGAACCGTGCCAAGACATCATCCCTGTGGCGTCAGCCATACGAGCTCTTGAAACGGTCGCAAGCTTTGAAAACACATGTGCGCGGCGCCGAAGCGAAAGCCCCATGTTGAATAGGAGCCGCCCTGCATCTTACACACTGCCGCAAACTTCACTAAGCATGTGCGCGGCGCTGATGCGAGAGCCACATGTTGAAAGGGAGCCGCCGTCCACCCTTGAACCTGGTGGAAACTTTGACCACAAAAATGAGAGCCATATATGTTGCGAACGACCCGCCCTCAAAACGTGAAATTGTTGCCAGCTTTCACAAAGAATATGCGCAGCACTTATGCGAGAACTTCACTTGGAACATGTCCTTCATCCTCTAAGATGTTGCGAAGCGGCGCTCAAGCGAGAGCCACATTTTGAACATGTAGGCGGGTAGGGGAGTCAAGACGCCGGAGCTGAAACTCTTGCAAACGCCGACGCAATGGAAACGTCACCCCTGCGAGTCCCCGTGGCCCCCCTTACTGAGGCCCAAGCGATCCTGTGCCGCCACGGCCTAATTTCTCCTCAGAAGCATGGCGCTTCTCCTACCTGGAACTCAAGACGCCACTCGGACAACTATGTTTTTCTCTACCGAACGTGTGGTTTTTATAAGCAGATGCGTACTTTTCCTGAACGAACGTGTGGTTTCCCCCAACGAAAATGACAATTCCCTGCGAAGAAATTTGTTTTGCTGCGCGCAGGTGTGGTTTTCCTAGCGACAGCGTGTCATCCTTAGCGTCGCTGTGCTTCTCCTTGGCGAGCGTGTATTTCTCCATTGCGAAAATGTGCTTCTCCTATGCGCGAGTGTGGATTTCCTCACCGAAAATATGGTGGTAGTAGTGGCCGTAGCAGTCGTAGGAGTAGTAAGAGTCGTAGTCGTAGTAGTAGTAGTAGTAGTAGTAGTAGTAGTAGTAGTAGTAGTAGTAGTAGTAGTAGTAGTAGTAGTAGTAGTAGTAGTAGTAGTAGTAGTAGTAGTAGTAGTAGTAGTAGTAGTAGTAGTAGTAGTAGTAGTAGTAGTAGTAGTAGTAGTAGTAGTAGTAGTAGTAGTAGTAGTAGTAGTAGTAGTAGTAGTAGTAGTAGTAGTAGTAGTAATAGTATTAGTAGTAATACCCAACGGTCTGTTTAGGGCCCCGTGGGTTTTTCGGTATAAGTTTTGATATCGATTTTGATGTAAATGTAGATGCGGTATGGTTGCAAGAACGCTTCCAATCAAAAGCAATAAGAAACCATCACAATCAAAAACAATAAGAAACCAACACAACCAAAAACAATACGAAAAGCACATAATCAAACACTGCGAGTCTGGGGCGGGACGGGGGGGGAGGCGGAGGAACTCCGAATCCAAGATCCCTGTGAGGGTTCTTTTTTTTTTAAAAAAAAAACCTCTTGAGTCCACGAACCCTGTGAGGGTTCCAAAAAATCAAAAAAAATCTTTAAGAAAAAATCCAATAAAACCTGCGAGGGTTCCAACAAATCCAAAATTCAATGGTTTTCGGGTCTTCAGGCTGCCTGGACGGACTGGGGGGGAGGCGGAAGAACTCCGAATCCACGATCCCTGTGAGAGTCCTAAAAAAAAACCTCTTGAGTCTACGATCCCTGTGAAAGTTCTAAAAAAAACCTCTTGAGTCCACGAACCCTGTGAGGGTTCCAACAAAATCTAAAAAAATCAAAAAAAACAAAAATCAAATAAAACCTGTGAGCGTTCCAAAAAATCCAAAATTCAATGGTTTTCTGGTCTTCAGGCTGCCTGGACGGATTGGGGGGGAGGCGGAGGAACTCCGAATCCACGATCCCTGTGAGAGTCCTAAAAAAAAGCCTCTTGAGTCCACGATCCGTGTGAAGGTTCTAAAAAAAAACCTCTTGAGTCCACGAACCCTGTGAGGGTTCCAAAAAATCTTAAAAATCCAAATAAAAATACAATAAAACATGTGAGGGTTCCAAAAAATCCAAAAATCAATGGTTCTGTGGTGTTCAGGCTGCCTGGGACGGCTGGCGGGGAAGCCGGAGGAAGCCCGAAGACACGAAAACAATTGATTTTTAGATTTTTTGGAACCCTCACAAGTTTTATTCGATTTTTTTAAATGTTTTGTATGTTTTTTTTTGTTTTTGTTTTTTTGGAACCCTCACAGGGTTCGTGAACCCAATAGGCTTTTTTTTTTGGACCCTCACAGGGTTCGTAATTGCAGGGGGCAGGTGAACGGCGACCTGGAGCTCGACGGCCACGGCCTCCGCTCTTTCCACGTGTCGCCGCGGAACGCCAAGTTCCACAAGTACTGCAGCAAGAAATTGCTCAAGAGCAAGCACAAGTACTTCCTGACGTACATCCGCGTCCTGGGCCTGCGGAAGAGGGGCGGCGGTCGCTTGTTCATCCACATGTTGCCGCCCGTCTGCCTGCCGCCGAAGTCGAGGCCGCCGCCCGAGAGCGAGGCGGAGGTGATTCAGAGTGGCTTGCTGAAGCGCGCCAAGAAGGGCAGCACCGTCGTCCACTCGGACGGCGCCCTCGGCATCAAGTCGGCGCTGGGGAAGACCAAGCGCGTGAAGCACAGGTCCGTGGCGCACAAGAACATGGAGTTCGTGCGGCGCATCAAGCCCGCCATCAAGGGTGGGTCTTCTCTGTCCGGCACGCAGGCGATCGACTCCACCTGGAAGGTGCTGAACAAGTTCGTCCCGAGCGAGCTGAACACGAAGAAGGACCACGAGATGCACCCGCTCATCGCAGACTACGTGTGGAGCTGGGCATACCGGCTGAACTCCGCAACGCCGACGGGTTCAAGTC
>CAUYUJ010004736.1:52500-62500 GCA_963575745.1 Prorocentrum cordatum | reverse complement strand
CAGCATCGCGCGGCGGGGAGGGGGAGCGGCGCGGCTAAATGGGGAAGGGACGTAGCGGGGGAATGCAAGAAAGGGAAGAAACCCCAAACTCGTGATCCTCTGACTTGAATTCAGGGAGAGGGCAACATGAATGGGATGCAATGCCTATCGGGGAGTGCACAACACTAAATCTACACACCGAGCCCAGAATGAGCGGATGACCAAAAAGAAGGAGGAGGAAGACCAGTCTAAACCCAACAGTCATCAACGATGTTGGAATGAACCCTCCCTCCAAACTTCCTCTTCATAGGCCCCTACAACGGTTCATTCCCACAGAAGGAACTGCCTCGTTGAAAGACATCTGTTTGAAGACCCTGAACCAGGCCAAAACATTGTTATGGGGATTCCAACGCCACGGATCAACCTGATTCTTGCGTCCAGGCGATCCAGCTTCGTGCCAGAACGATTTTCTTGGGACTTCAACGCTGCGAATAAACGTAACTGTATCCTGAACCCTTCCAAAATAACACGTCTGGTACGTTGACATTGGGAATCCGTGACACTATTGTTTTTAACCACGAATGTGCGCGGCGTTAAGGCGAGAGGCACATTTTGGCAAGGAAACACCATCAATCAGTGAAGCTCTTGCGAACTTGTAAAATGAATGCATGCGGCGCTCAAGCGAGAGCCACATTTTGAAAATGGGTCGCCCTCAATCCGTGAAGCTCTTGCATATTTGTAAAACGAATGTGCGCAACGCTAAAGCGAAAACCGGATGCTGAAAACCACCCGCCCTCAATCTGCGAAGTTTTTACAATCTTTTGGAACGACTGTGCGCGGCGCTAAAGCGAGAGCCACATTTTGAAAACGGCCCGCCCTCCATCTGTGAAACTGTTGCTAGCTTTGAATCTTAGGGTCATAAATGATGAGGACCTCTCAGGCAAAACGCCCGGCCCGCCCTCAAAAACTGGCCTCGGGGTGCGACAGGGAGACGTTACTTAGAAGGAAAAGGAATGGAGGAAGACGCCGTCGCCAAGGTCCACGACCACCGCGCCGCTACCCGGGCCGCCGAAGGCCGCCGAGGCCGCTGAACGAGACTTCCGACGGGCTTGATTGGTTCAAGCAGAGGGCCACGACTCTCGTGCCAGACCGGCTTTGGATGGCCCCGGGGCCCGAACGCAGCTCCCGAATGCCGAAGGAAAGTCGCTCGGTGAAATTGAGGCAGCACACGCAGCAACATAGTGTTATGTCGGGCGTGTCCCCCTAGAGGGGCATTTTCGACGAAAAATACAAAATACCCCAAACATGCCCCAAACAGGTAAAAAAATACTTCAAAAATAGTCCCCAGACTATTTTTGGACTATTTTTCATTTGTCGTCGAGAATCCCCCTTTAGGGGGACACGCCCGACATCAACATAATGGAGCAGCCCGCCCGAAGACCAGGGAGGCCAGCCGGGGGGCCGCCCGCGGCCCGAGAGCGGCGAAAAAGCCCCGCGGGGCCCCTCTGCCCCAGGGCCCCCCGCTGCTCCGCGCCCTGCGCCGAGGGGGCCGCCCAGCGCCCCGCCGAGAGGGCCCGCCGCTCGGCCCGCCGAGCGGCGCCGCGGGGGTCCCGGGCCGCGGAGGGGCCCCGCCGGAGGGGCCGCGGAGGCGCCGCCGAGGCGCCGCCGAGGGGGGCGGCGGGGCGGCGCCGAGGCGCCGCCGAACACCGCCGAGCGAGGCGCCGAGCCAGGCGCCGCGCTCCGGGGCCGCCGGAGGGGGGCCGCAGGGGCCGCCGGGGCCCTCCTCGGGGCGCGGGCGGCGGCGCAGGCTCTGCGCCCAGGCGCGCAGCAGGTCGCAGGCCTCCAGCGGGGAGGCGCGCTCGAGGCCGCGGGCCTGGCCGCACCCGGGGGGGCGGCGTCGCGGCACTCCGGCCGCAGTCCTAGAGATCCGACGCTCCAGAAAAGTTGGAGCGGCGGGATTTGGGCCGTTTTCGGCCTCCGGGGGCCCTCGCCGGGCCTCGGGAGTGTCAACGAAACGCCTCAGGACGAAAACTCGGCCACGGGGAAATGGTCCGGAGCCGATGCGTCGGAAAAATTGGAGCGGCCGGATGTCTGGGATAGCTTCTGCTCGCGCTCTGCTGCTTCGATATGCCCGCTGTATATGCCGCATATCCGACAAGAAATCGATCGGATCGTACGAGATCTGAAATCACATCCTTTGTCGACCCTGAGCTTCGTGCGGCGCCCCAGGGCTCTGCGGGCCCCTATCGGGAGATGGGGCACTATCGTGGGGCACCCGCTGGCAAGTCAATTTCTTATCCTGGTGCGCCCGTCGCAAAACAATAGCAACCTTTACACTGGGCCCGGCGCGGCCATGCACGACCCGTGACCCCCTCCTGCTCCCTTTCCTGGTGCTGCTCTTTGTGCGTCGTCCCTCTGCTCCAGCGCTCCAGCTGGCGCTCCTGGTCCTGCTCCCGAGCCCGCGTGATGCCTCACCCTCCCCCATCGAGACCTGACCGCCGACGTGGTGATCTTACCAAGCGTGGACCACCCGGGCCGGCTTTTCATCATGCGCCGTTCTTTGACGGTCCCGGGGCCCAGAAAGGGCCCCCGGAGGCGGAAAGTTGGCAGAATCTCCCGTCGCGTTTTTGCATGACCCAGGTGATTCTGAACCAGTCTGGGAAGAAAGGCTCGAAAGAGGAGAAGGAGGAGGAGGAGGAAGAGGAGGAGGAGGATGAGGAGGAGGAGGGAGAGGAGGAGGAAAAAGAGAAAGAGGAGAAGGAGGAGGAGAAAGAGGAGAAAGAGGAGGAGAGCGAGGAGGAGGAGGAGCAGGAGGAGGAGCAGGAGAAGGAGGGAGGAGGAGGCGAGGAGGAGGAGGAGCAGGAGGAGGAGGAGTAGAGGAGGAGGGAAGGAGGAGGAGGCGGGGAGGAGAGGGAAGGGAGGCGGGAGGAGGAGGAGGGAGGAGGAGGAGAGGAGGAGGAGAGGAGGAGGAGGAGCAGCAGGAGAGCGGAGGAGGAGGAGGAGGAGGAGGAGGAGGAGGAGGAGGGAGGAGGCGAGGAGGAGCAAGGAAAAGAGGATCAGGAGGAGGAGGAGGAGGAGGAGGAGGAGGAGGAGGAGGGAGCAGGAGGAGGAGGAGCAGGAGAAGGAGGAAGAGGAGGAGGGAGGAGGAGGAGGAGCAGTAGCAGGAGAAGGAGGAAGAGGGATGAGGATGAGGATGAGGATGATGAGAGAGGAGGAGAGGAGGAGGATGAGGAGGAGAGGAGAGGGACGATCGGAGGAAATGAGCGAGAAAAGGCCTGGGGATGAGGAGGAGGAGGAGAAGGAGGAACATAAGGAGGAGGACGAGGAGGAGGAGGAGAAGGATCAGGAGAGCGAGGATGAATAGGATGAGGAAGAGGTGGAGGACGAGGAGGAGGGCAAGCAAGAACAACTGGAGGAGGAGGAGGAGGAGGAGGAGGAGGAGGAGGAGGAGGAGGAGGAGGAGGGGCGGGAGGAGGTGCAGAGGTGCAGAGAGACGACGAAACGTTCGGAGCAGCTGGGACCTGTTGCTCCAGCTGCAGCCGCCCGTGCTCCAGTGCCTTCGTCACGGCAGCCAGGTCAGGGACGAGGGCCTCTTGGCAGCATTGGGGGATACAGTGAAGGAGGGGCAGGGGCAAGAGTGAGGGGGGAGAGGACGGCGGGAGGAAGAGGCATTGGGCAGAGGGAGGGAGCGTGAGCGGAGCGGAGACCTCGGCAACAGTTCGAATGACGACCACAGCATGCGTGCGCGCACTCTGGATGGTGGCTCCTGCCAGTGCCATTAGTTGCTGCTGGTGCTGTGCAAGGCGAGACCGCAGAACGCCTGAGGAGGAGGAGGAGGAGGAGGAGGAGGAGGAGGAGGAGGAGAAGAAGGAGGAGGAGGGGGAGGTCTGAGCTGGATAAGCCCAGAAAAATTTGGCCAAACGGGGGGGGGCGAGGGCAAGGTCGCTCAAAATAGCCCAGCCCATCCACAGGGCACTTGCAACCCACACTTCCGCCGTCTTCCGCCAAGGAAGACATGGCAACTCCTTCGATCCCCGAAGCCACTGCCCTTTTAGGAACGCTCCATGTGCACGACCTCGCGGCCTCGGCCAGGAAGGCCCGTGCGCAGCTCCTGGGGTCCAAGACGCGAGGCCGGCCACGGCGACAGCACAAGCGAAAGCCGACCGAACCGAACGCAAAACCGAGACCGACCGAGGCCGACGGGCTAGGCGCGTAGCGACCCCAAGTGTGCACTCGAAACGCTGTCATAAGGAATCCAGAGCAAGGAACGAGCCCCGTCTTTCCATAAGATAGAACCCCTTCTTTCTATAAGATAGAACTCGATTCCACATCGAAACCCTAAGGACAACCTAAGACAGACTGTGATACAATGAAGGCACTCGGAGCCCCTCCCCAACGAAAAGGGTTCCTTCTTCAGCGGCCCGACTGTATGGCTGTAGCCATGGCTGGGCCACCTCGGCTTGGAGGCGGCCAGGGGGTCTGAGCTGGCTGGGTCCCCGAGAGACTCGGTCGAGAGGGGGAGGGCCCGGACCCGTCCTTGGGTCCACCTCCACCTGGTGCAGTTCTTGAACCCAGATCCGTTTTCCTTCCACGGCCCCGTGGCCCGACAACGCCCCCCCCGAGGCCGTGCAGCACAAGCAGGAGCGGTCGCACCTGGCACCTCGAACCTCCTCCCCCCCTTCTCGCTCGCAGCCGCCCCGAGGGCCGCCTCGGCCCCCCCCAGCCGGCCCCAACGCAAGAGGATCTTCGGCCCCCCCGGGCGCCCATCAGCCCGCCCGCCAGGCCCAGGGCGTGGTGGGCTTGTTTACCACCACCACCACCAGAAGTAGGAGGGGGAGGGGGTCCTCCTCCACTCCTCCTCCTCCTCCTCTACCTCCTCCTCCTCCTACCTCCTTCCCCCCTCCAACTGATGGTGGTGGTGGTGGTGGTGGTGGTGGTGGTGGTGGTGGTGGTGGTGGTGGTGGTGGTGTTGCTGGTTGGAAAGCAGGCCCATCAGGGCGGCCGCCTCGTCGCACCTCGCCAGGCACTTGCCGCGGGCGGCCGCCGGCGGCGAGGCCCGCCGCCTGGCCGGGGCGGGGGCGGGGCCCCCGCGCGACGGCAGGAGGCGCTCGGCACGGGGCGCGACTGGCGCGCGGGGCGCCCACGCGGCGCCCACGAGGCGGCGACGTGGCGCCGCCTCGGCGGACCCGCCCAGCGCCAGGGGCGCCCACGAGCGCCCGCGAGGCGGCGAGGTGGCGCAGCCCCCGCGGACCTACCCGCCCTCGCCCCTCGTGGGCGCTCGTGGGCGCCCTGGCCGACGACGACCCAGACCCCCTCGCGAAGCGACAAGCCTCGCGACGGGTGTTTGCGTTTGCTGTTTGCGGCATCTGCGTGGATGGCCACGCTGATTGCTAAGGGGAGGACAGTTTATCACTGGACACGAATGTGAGTTACATCTGATCTAGGCTGGCTTGTAAGTGGGTTACGCATGCCCTAAGTGACGCAAACGGATTAGGGAGCTCCTGTAAATGAGCTCATCCATCTCAGCCCAAGTATAACCGTCTTAGCCCTCTTGCCAGCCGTAAACCGCTTAGGGCACTTCTACCCTACTCATAATCGAGGTCAGGCAACGTATACCAGATCTGCACATCCACTAACAAAAATCGATCCCCTTAGTTAAGAGCCCCCGTCGTCATCCAAATGTGGGCCCGTACTGGGCCCCGGGTCCGTCAAAAAACGACTCATGATGAAAAAGGGGCCCCGGGGGGAAAACCCGTCACCCCCCCCCAAAAAAAAACGGACTCCCGGGATCTGGGCAGACGGGCCTCGAAGCGGCCACTGGGCCTCACATGGCGTTTCAGGGGGGTCATCGGAGACGTCCCAGAGACACCCAAGACAGCACAAGAGCGATCCAAGAGTGACCGACGTGACCTCAAGATGGCCCAAGAGGCCGCCAGGACGGCCCCAAAGAGGCCTCCAAGAGCACTCACAAGAAGGCCCCCCCGAGGCAACAATTATTGATTTTCTGTTCGTTTTTGGTGAATTTTAGGGTTCTCCTCTTTTCGGCTTCCCGACGCTCCAAGACGGCGGTCTTCTGGGCGTCCGAAGCCGCCTGGGAGGCTCCAAAATCGCCCCACAACCACCCGAAAGGGCTTCCAGGCAGTCCAAGAGAGCCCCCAAACGGCACAACACGGGTCCAAGATGGCCCTCAGAGAGCCCCATGGCGGTCCAAGATGGCCCAAAGACACCCTCCGAAGAATTCCAAATCGTGATTCCGTCGTTCAGGGACACCGCGGTTGGAGGCAGGGCGGCCCGAGGAAGCCCCCGGAGGCCCCCAGAATACGCCCAGGAGGTCCCCAGAAGGCCTTAAGAAAGCCTGAAACAACTTTTGTGAGGCCCCTAGAGGCTCTCCAAGGAGGAGCCCCCGCAAAAAAGAGCTGAGGAGGATGGTGAGAAGGCGCAGGGCATGGCGAAAGTAAGGAAACAAACGCATGGAGGAAGGATAACGAATAACATGCTTTTAGCGGCGATGCCAGAAAAGGCAACCAGGTAATATCGCTAAGTTGTCGGCTTGACCTTCCTGCTGTTCCGCCTGCATACCAAACTTCAAGGACCAAGGTGCATGGCGCGAAGCGCCACTGCAGTCTTGTGTATTCCTCTTCCTATATTTTTATAAGCCCAGGCGGGGGGAAAACCCGTCCCCACCCCCCCCAAAAAAAACACACGGATTCCCTGGATCTGGGGCTTTGGGACCTTCCAGACGGGCCTCAAAGCGGCCACCGGGCCTCACATGGCGTTTTGCCAAGCCTTCCCAGCACACCTAGGGCGATCAGGGGGGTCATCGGATACGTCCCAGAGACCCTCAAGACAGCACAGGAGCGCCCCAAGAGTGACCTACGTGAGCTCAAGATGGCCCAAGAGGCCTCCAGGACGGCCCCAAAAAGGCCTCCAAGATCACTCCCAAGAAGGCCCCCCGAGGCAAAATTTATTGATTTTCTGTTTGTTTTTGGTGAATTTTAGGGTTCTCCTCTTTTCGGCTTCCCGACGCTCCAAGACGGCGGTCTTCTGGGCGTCCGAAGCCGCCTGGGAGGCTCCAAAATCGCCCCACAACCACCCGAAAGGGCTTCCAGGCAGTCCAAGAGAGCCCCAAAACGGCACAACATGGGTCCAAGATGGCCCTCAGAGAGCCCCATGGCGGCCCAAGATGGCCCAAAGACACCCTCCGAAGAATTCCAAATCGTGATTCCGTCGTCCAGGGACACCGCGGTTGGAGGCAGGATGGCCCGAGGAAGCCCCCGGAGGCCCCCAGAATACGCCCAGGAGGTCTCCAGAAGGCCTTAAGAAAGCCTGAAACAACTTTTGTGAGGCCCCTAGAGGCTCTCCAAGGAGGAGCCTCCGCAAAAAAGAACTGAGGAGGATGGTGAGAAGGCGCAGGGCATGGCGAAAATGAAGAAAAAGAAGCATGGAGGAAGGATAACGAATAACATGCTTTTAGCGGCGATGCCAGAAAAGGCAAACAAGAGTTCTCGCTAAATTGTCGATTTGACCTTCCTGCTATTCCGCCTGCATACCAAACTTCAAGGACCAAGGTGCATGGCGCGAAGCGCCACTGCAGCCTTGTATATATATATATATACACATATATATATATACATCTATGTATATACATATATATTTATATATATATATATATTCACCGCTCTCTGGCCAGGCCCATCCTGAACCCAGGAGCAGTGTATGCGCCACGCCCTCCTGGCTAGGGCAGGATGGCGTATACACAGATCCTGGGTTCAGGATGGGTTTGGCCAGGGAGCAGTGAATATGCATAGACCTCGTCGCCCGAAAGAGGGTTGAGAAGTCTGGTGGGCCTCGCAACGACAGAATCGAAGCGCCAGATGTCTGGGGATCAGAGGTGGACAGAACACCCTCTAGCACGGCGCCCTTCACGTGCGCACTGCACTGGGGCACTGCACGTGCGCGCTGCACTTGCATTACAAGTGCACCCCAGCGAGATAGCCGACCGACGTCCAAACACAATCGAACGCATCCAGCGAAACGCAACGCTGATTAGAGAAACCGACTGCGGACTGCAACGGTGCAATCGAATGCCAGGGTCGAGCGAACCGGTGCAGAGCTCCTCGTTCGACTTGTCTGGTCGGGCCTTCTCTCAATGCCCGATTCGCCCCTGATAGCCGCACGCCAAAGGTCACTCCAGAGAAGGGCCGCTCTTGCGCGTGTAGCCGAGCGCTGTTGGAACGGTAACAATATACTGGCACGACTGGCTCAAGATACCTTCCGGGAGCCCCAAGAAACTTCAAGCGACACAAGTTTCGACCCATTCCGAAGGACCGGATTTTCATCCCGAAGCATGTGTCACAATCCCGAGGCCCGGTACGGGCCCGATGAGGCCGAAACCATCGACAAGCCTTGCGTCGTGACTTCTGCACGGGGCCTGGGCGCCCAGTGGACCAGCGCAGATCTCCTCGGTCGACCCCCCCCCAGGCTGGGCGGGGGAATTCGAATCGGCGGAAAGCGGCAGGCTAGAGTGTGCCTCCAGTGAGAACTCGAAGCCCACCTCGGAATCCCAAGCCGAACCGACTCGGAATCGGAAGCCATCGAAAGCGAATCGAACCGGACCGGAGGAGTCGAAATGAGCCCCGTCGAGGGGATGCTGAGGGCCCCGCGGGGGCCGAGCGGCGCGGGGATGCCCATCGAGGGCCTGCCGTGGCCAGGGCGCGGGGTGCGGGGCCGCGGCCCCCCGGCGCTGCTGTCTTTCCGCGCGGGCGGCCCCCTCTGGCGCGAGAAGGGACGCACGAGTGTGTGTGTGTGTCGTCGGCGGCGAGGCAGAGTTGGCTGCACCAGCGATAGAGCTAGCCAGGGGGGCACCGAAGGGCGAACTGGCCAGTGTGCACCGAGGGGGGACGCGCGCCAGGACGCACAGGGGCATGCTAGCACTCTTCGGCGGCGGGCCAGAGGGGGGGAAGAGAGAGGGGGAAGGCCTTCTCCATAGGCTCCTCCTCCTCCTCCTCCTCCTCCTCCTCCTCCTCCTCTCACTCTGCCTTCCCCTCCCTTCCTCCTCATCCTCCTCCTACCTCACTCCGTCTTCGTCTCTCGCCCCCTCCCAAAGGCCTCCTAGATGGGGTCGGAGTAGATGGGGTCGGAGGATCGCGCCGCATCGCCGACGTCGGCTGTGCATCGGCGACGCCAGCGTGGAGGAAATCGGGCTCCGCACCGAGCCGCATCGCAGATGCGTCGGCGATGCGGCGCGATCCTCCGATCCACTCTAGTCCGACCCCATCAAAGAGACCTACATTCTCAGAAGGTTCGGAAGTCCCACTGGCCTTCGAAGAACTTCTCCAAGCCTTCCCCGAAGGTGCAGAGCACACTTCTCAGAAGGCGCGAGGGCTTCTGCGAAGTCCCGCCGCCTTCTGAGAAGGCCTTGCTCCTTCTCAGTTCTCCCCCTCGCTTGCCGCCGAGCATGTCCTCCTCGGAGGCGTGCGTCCGACCCGAATAGATAGCATAACCATGTTGCAGAATAGATCGTTTCCCGAGCGGTGGGGCCAGACAGCGTCCGCCACGGAACTTATACCAGAAGTCTTCTTGGCTCGCGCGTCGCCCCCTGGGCGCCCGGGGGGCGACGCACACATAGTGGTAGTGTGCTGGGATGACGCCGACGAGAGAGCCGTGGAGGAGGGGGAGAGGATGGGGTGGGAGCAGGGCATGTGGATATTTGCCGCCACCGTGCATGGACGCTGGACCAGCCTCCTCTTGGATGCCTCTTGGGGTCTCTCGAGGTGCCTCTCGGGGTCATCTTTGAAGCCTCTGGGGCGCCTCTTCGGGGCCTCTCGGCTCTCGGGGGCCTCCCGGGAGCCTCCGGCACCCTCTTGGGCGCCTCTGAGACTCTGGAGGCCTCTCAGGGGCACCTTAGCGGTCGCAAGGCCCATCCTGGATCAGGCGAACAGACTGGCACACCCACATTCAAAACCCAAGAGAAGCAGACAGGAGAATCAATAAACAGAAGCAACAAGTACCACATCAAGCC
>CAUYUJ010004736.1:12500-47500 GCA_963575745.1 Prorocentrum cordatum | reverse complement strand
GTTCGTTCTTATCTGCTCACGTAGCAGTCAACACGAATATCTCAACCCTTCTATACCCGCCCTCTTCGTCTTCGATCGTACCCCCTTGGGCGCACATCTTCCTTACCTGCCACGTGTTTCTGGCGCATCCCCCAAAAACAAGGGAAGAGAGGACGGATGAGAGGAAAGGACAATGGGGAGGGAGAAGGATGCACCACGAAAGAGATATGCAGGAGGGGGGCTAGGAACACAAAACTCGCGGCAGAACCAGACGGACAGATCGGGCGGGTAGACCCTAACGGGTGGATCGGGAAGGCGGGCTCAGGCGGACAGTCCGAGCAGGCGGGTTGCCGAAGCTTGAATCCTGCATGCATCGGGGGGAATCTCGAGCGATCGCGCGCTTCCAGAAAGTAGGCCGCGAGAAGGGCCAGAGCGAGAGGGTGATTCCTGAGTGCCGAGGGCTGCGGCGTCGGAATCCCCCCCCTGCGTGGGGAAGAAGCAGGGGGTCGCCCTCCTCCCGAGGACGCGCCGGCCCGGGTCGGCGCTGCCCCTGGCCAGCCCGGGCCAGGCCCTGGCACTCCAGCCGGGCCCGCGGAGGGCGGCGAGGGCGGGGCGGCTGCGGCCTCACGCTCCGCGCGACACGGGGCGGGCCTGGCGAGCCACGGGCCCCAGGTCCTGGGAGCACGCCCTGAGGATCAGCCCTTCGTCCTGCACGGCTGTGTGGCGGCCCCGCGGCCCGTGGAGGGCCCCGCGAGCCCGAGATCGCAGAGAACGGACCTGGGGGCCCCTGTCCTTCAGGACCCCCCTCCTTCCTGGCGGCGCGTGGCCACCCAATCCGGGCCAGCCAGACAGGATCGGCCGACCCCCGTCGGCGCTCCTCCTGCCGCTCGCGCCCCGATCCTTCTCCTGCTTCCCCGCTGCAACTTCGGTGTCGCCGCTCCCGTGGCCCGAGCCCCGACGTCCGCGCGCCCGGCAGCGCTTCCCCACCTGCGGCACCTCGAGCACCACACCTGCGACATGTGTCTTCTCGGCCTTGCAATCGGGGAGGTGTTCCTCGTTCCCCGCCTTCCCAGAATCGGCTACACGCCAGAGTGACCCTGGGTGAGAGTGACCTCTGGTGCGCGGCTTTGGGTGGGGCCGCGGGGGGGCCGAACACGAGCGCAACCCAGCGCCAGGACAGACAAGTGCGCCAGGAAAGGGGTCGGGGCCAGTGGGGCTGCCCATCGAAAGCATCACTACGTCGGATCTCCGGGGATGGGGTTCAGCGACGCGGGAAACGACGGCGAGCCGGCCTCGAATAGTCAACATCAACCAGGGAGCCCTGTCCTTAGGGGAGCGAAAAAGGATATAAACATAAACCACGGAGCGCGCCAGGGAGGGGGGGTCCAGCGCGGATCCGAGAAATCCGCGCGGACCTCCGAGTTATTAGGTTTATGTCATTCTTCGTTCCCCTAATCCTACCCTCAGGGCCCCATCTCTCGGGGCCCCATGTGTCCGACGCCTTGATATGTTCGACACGGGGCCCTTGGAAATCCCGACCCCTTCACCAGGGCCAGATCTTCCCCCCTGATTATGCTTCTTACGGCCGCAGGGCCAGAAAGCGCCCCCCCGAAGGGAGACACACATTTCGAGTAGGGCATCGACTACAGAATTGATTGCCCCAAAATTGATTTGTCCTGCCGAATCCACGATTTGTTCGTGGATCCGAAAGGACAAACACATGTCTGGGCCAATCAATTGTGTAAACGATCCCCTGCTCGAACATTAACGTGTACCCCCATCCGTCTGCACCCCCTTCTCGGGGACCCGGCTCTCATCCTGAGGAGGCCTTCTTTGCGACGGTCCCGAGGCCCGGCAAGGGCCCCCGCAGAAAGCTGCCGAACACCTCCCGTCGTGACTCCTTCGCGACGCGAGGTGCTGCGGGCCTCGGCCTGCTCAGTGCGCCGGAACTCCGGGGCGGAAGCCCCGACCGCTGCGCCAGGCCCCCCCCCTCGACCCGCACCGCTCGTGCGGGCCTCCGCTGCGGGCCCGCCGCCCGGGGCTCCCGCGGGCTCCTGCCACGCGCGACCGCAGGCAGCGCGGACGGCGGCGACGACGGCGGCGGCGCGACGGCGGCAGCGACGACGGCGGCGGCGGTGCTGCGGCGGTGCTGGCGGCGGCGACGGCGGCGGCCACGGCCACGTGCCCCAGCACAGCGGCTGGCCTCGAGCCCTGGGCCACGCAGCCGACGGCCCGGAGGAGGGAGTCCATCCGCGGGGGCGCCGGGCGGCGGGACAAGGGCGGGCCGTCTGGCCGAGGAGGAGGCCCTCCTGTTCCCCCCTGCTTCCCACAGCGTTGTCGCGTTGAACCAGCCTCAAACTCACCCCTATCCATGAACATGCCGAAAGGCGGGGACAATCGTAGGCATGCGTCCTCAGAAACTTAGGGTCGGCATCAATCTAAGGCGATGCCCGTCACAAGGATCTGGATACCTACACGGCCACACTTCGGGTGATATGGAGGTTGTGTTGGGGGGGTCAGCTTTCGGTGTGCGATCAGCGTCAGATCGGACTCGGTGGAAACAAGTTGGGTACCACGGAGCACCGTTTGGCTATTTATCTATTGACACCACTCTCTATCTATCCATCGATCTCACTATCGACCACCCTCTACCGATCGGTACCAGGATCTACCGACCTCACAATCGACCTTACTACCGATCTCATTACCGATTTGTCGATCGATCTCACGAATTATCGATCTCACAATCGAGCTCACGGGGAGCCACGGGACACCACGGGACACCATCGGGACACCATCGGGACACCATCGGGACACCATCGGGACACCACCTAAACCCCATCGGAAACCCATCGGAACACCGCTGGACACGGCGAGACACCACAGGACACCACAAGACACCATAAGACACCGTCGGGACACACGGCAGGACACCGCCCGCCACCGCCGGACACCACAAGGGTGCCGAGTTCAGCTTTCGGCTTGCGATTGGGGACGGATCCAGTGAAAACAAACTGGGTACCACGGAGCACCTGTTTGGCAATCGATGTACCGACCTCACGTTCGATCTACCGATCAATATCACTACCGACTTCCTTCGATCTATCGATCTCACAGTTTACCGACACCACAATCGACCTCACTATCGATCTCACAATCGCTTTGTCGATCGATCTCACCATCGATCTGACAAACGAGCTCACGAGACACCACGGGACACCACGGGACACCATCGGGACTTCATCGGGACACCATCGGGACACCAACGGACCACCACCAAAACACCATCGAAACACCATCGGGACACCGCGAGACACCACGGGACACGAACACGAACGGACACGAAACCGAAACCGATTGCCCGGTAAATAACGGGGGCTGTCTGTTTCACCTGGACCTCACCCCCAGACCAGCGATGTTTCAGGCTGGAGCGCGTCGAAGCCAAGCGCGCCGAGGCCCGCAACCAACGACAGTTTCGAAGAGCGCCATCGGCAGTGCAAGGCCCAGCCTCTCAAACTCTCGGTGCTGGCTGCGTGGGGCGCTGTGCCCAAGCGGGCCCCCGAGACAGCGCAGAGACAGATCGCAAGCTGCGCCCCCGGCCGTCGCCGATTCCTCCTCCTCCTCCACGGCCTCGGAACGGTCGGCACGGTCGGAATGAGCCCTTAAAGCGTGCACGCACACTGGAAGAGCAGAAGCAAGCCACCCCCACGGTAAGTCAAAGGTAGGGTTAGGTCGGGCATGTCCTCCGACAGGCGAATTTTGGACGACGACTAAAACATAGTCAATACATACTCCAAATAATAGTTACTTGAAACGCACAAAACATCGTCACCATATTATTTTCTGACCGTTCTTGACCATTCCTCCTGTCAAAGGTAGGGGCGCCCTCATGCCTGCGGGAAAGGAAAGGGAAGGGAGGGGAAGGGAACACTTTTCCGTCGGCGGCGAGGCAGAGGCGGTCCGCTCCAGCGTGTGGCAACTCGAGGCAGCCGAATGGCTAAGGAGCCCGCGTGCAGGAGAGGGACACGGCCGAGGGCGGCCGCGCGGGGGGAGGGGGAGGAACGAGCGCTCAGACGTGGACGAGCTCCTCGTCGAGGAAGGGGCAGGACACGCGACCCACCGGATGAGTTGCGCCAATCCCTGGCTGCCGAGCGCACGGAGCCTCCCCCAGCCTGTCGGGCCTGCCGCAGCAGACAGCCCTGGGCTAGGGCAGCGAGGCCAGTGCACGCGTCACGGAGCCGGCGCCCGAACGGCATCAGGAGGCGGAGGAGGAGGAGGAGGAGGAGGAGGAGGAGGAGGAGGAGGAGGAGGAGGAGGAGGAGGAGGAGGAGGAGGAGGAGGAGGAGGAGGAGGAGGAGGAGGAGGAGGAGGAGGAGGAGGAGGAGGAGGAGGGGGAGGAGGAGGAAGAGGGGGGCGAGGAGGACCAGGAGCAGCCTGAGAGAGCCCGTCGAGAAGCCAGCGCGCCCTGGAGAGCACCTCGCCCCCCCCCGCGGGCGGACGGGGGAGGCCACGAGGCCGTGCCCCGAGCTCGCGCGGGGCGGGGCCGCGGGCACGCGAGAGGAAGCGCACAGGCCCCGGCACAGACGAGCCTGGATGGAGCCGGTGGGGCCGCCAAAGCAGCACCCGCCCGGGGGGGGGGGCCAGAGGCGAGGGAGGAGGTTATAGGGGGCCACTCCTGGGAGGTTTTCGGCAGAACGCTCAAAGGCGACGAAGCCCGATTAGAAGGCCACTTCTCCGGATCAAGCCATATCCAGCCCGGGATTAAGCCGGATTCAGCGGGATCAAGCCGAACTAGGCGGGAGTAGCCCAAATTGAGCCGATTATTGACCGCGAAAATGCCAGCGCCGATGCAGAATTTGACCTCTCAAGGGTTGCATCCTAGCGGAGGGGAGCAGCAGGCGGCTGGCGGCGGTGGTGGCGGCGGCGGGGGCGGGCGCCCACGCAGAGGAGAGGGAGGTGCGCCTGCCAGGGGGGGCGGGATCCCAAGACGTGTGCTTCGAGTTCAAGCGATACTCGGCGGCGAGCGAGGGGGGAGGTGAGACGAAGAAGGCCTTCTCAGAAGGCGGCGGGACTTCTCAGAAACCCTCGCGCCTTCTGAGAAATGATCTGCGTCCTCGGGGAAGGCTTAGAAAGCTTCTCAGAAGGCCGGGGGACTTCCGCGCCTTCTGAGAAGGCCCGCCCCCTCTCACTTCCCCCCCCTCGCTCACCGTCGAGATACGGACGGGGGGGGGGAGGCGTAGGAGGCTCGAGCTCGGGGGCATCGGGCTGGCCTCCGTCCTGCTAGAGACACGGTCGGATTTTTTTGGACAGCGTGTCGCCACGGCGGCCCCGGCGACACGCTGTGCCCTGCAAGCGGATAGCGCGTCGCTCCGCTCCGCGGGACTGGATTATATGAAACGGCTCGGGACCTGTCGCACCTAGGCGCGGTAGGCCAGAACAAGCGGAGCGTCACGCCATCCCAAAGTTCCAAGCCTTAATGCCTGATTGTTTGCCTAGATGTAAGCATTGAGGAACTCACGTGCTCCCAAGGGGGGCCCCTTGAACATCCTTCCGTGCGTGAGACGCCTCCGATGTACGTGTTCCTGCCAGTGTTCGGGCCTGTCGGGGGGGTGCTGCAGAAGGGTCCCTAGGGATGATCCCAGAGGTGGGGTCCCGAGGGGAGACCCCCTGACTTCGCTTCCACTCGATGGGGTGCCTCTGATTGATGATTTCTCCCTGGGTTCGAGCATGCACTAGCTGACATTTCGTCTAAGGACGAGGCGGCTCACAGGGAAGCCGACTGCAAAGTAGCTCGAAGACAGCACAATGGACCGAAGACGACCCAACGTCGGCCCAGTAAACCCCAATACGGCCAAGGGATCTCTAATAGAGTCCCGAAAGGACCCCAAGACGGCCCAACAGACCGCCAAGACGGCCCTACAGAACTCCAAGAGAGACCCAAGATTGCCCAGGCAGACTCCCAAGATGGCTTCCGAGGGCGTCCGACGGGCCAAGAGAGCCCCGCGACTGCCCAAGAGGCCTCCAGGAGGCTCCCAGAGTTCCCCAAGCGGCCCCCAGAAGCCCCCCAGAAGGCCCCTCAGAGGCCAGCTGGAGGCCGTCAGGAACCGCAAGAAGCACTTCAAGGCCACTCAGGAGCCCTTTTCGGGCTCCTCAAGGAAATCCCAGGATGGCCCCAAGAGGCATCCTCCTTCTCCTCCTTCTCCCCCCTTTACATCTACTCAGTATGAATACTACTCACCTCTCTCTTCCGACGTCTGAAAGAGCGCTTTTGGTACTTCTCAAAACGCTCCTGCTCCGTTTGACGCCTTCGGAGACTGTCGTGGGGGCGTTTCCGGGCTGTTTGGGGGCGCCATGTGGCCGTCTTGGAGGTCTCGTGGGCCCTCTCGGAGATCTCTTGGAGCCGTCTTGAGAAGCTCTTGTGATCGTCCTGGGGCTCTCTTGAGCTCTCCTTGGGGCTAGCGTGGGCCACGTTGGTGTCAACTTGGTACACAGGCATGAACGCACCACCACGCACACATACACACACATTCAAAATACAAACCCTCCCCCCTCATCCAGGCCCGCACGCCCGCACGCACAAACGCACTCATACACACAGGCACGGCACGCACACACAGATCAGCATGCACACAAACATTCAACATACACTCCCCCCCCCTCCTCCAGGCCAGTACGCGCGAACGTACATACGCAGCCCTCAACACACACAGGCACGCACACACCAACACGCACACCAAACACACACGCACGCATATTTAACACGCACTTCCTCCTCCTTCCTCCTGGCCAGCACGCGCGCACGCACAGACGCACCACTGATACACATACAGGCACGCACCCATCAACACATGCCAACATGCACACGCACATTCAAACGTACTTCCTCCTCCATCCTCCAGTCTAGCACGCATGCGCGCACATACGCACCCATTGAGACACACCCAGGCACGCACACACCAACACGCACACACACATTCAACCTCCCTCCTATGGACCAGCACGCGCGCACGCACATACGCGCGCATTGACACACACACACAAACGCAAGCAAGAACGGTCGTCGCCGATGGAAATGCGTCCGCGGTTCGGCTTTCGACCCCCGGCTGGATCCTTGAAAGCGTGCTGGCCAAATTTTCGAAGAGGATCTGGCCGTGGCCACGAGGACGCACCAGGAGACAAGAAGCGCGAAACAACACAACAACGTAGAACGTGCACATTAGACTCCGAGCCCGAGACATCGAGATCCACGCCGCACGAAAAAAAACGGGCGGCGTGGTAGAACAGTGGGGGCGACAACGAGTTGGAAGCTGCACCACCAGGTCGAAAACGAAATGAAGGTGCGCAACTTTCCTGTTGATTCCAAGTGTACTTCGAGACAATGACTTCC
Source organism: Prorocentrum cordatum (assembly GCA_963575745.1). NCBI lineage: Eukaryota > Dinophyceae > Prorocentrales > Prorocentraceae > Prorocentrum > Prorocentrum cordatum. The sequence continues at coordinate 40,134 of CAUYUJ010004736.1, read as the reverse complement.
AGAACACAGCCGTAAGAAGCAATCTCAACCTGTATATGAAGCTTGGAAGCCGCCTGAAGGTCTTTGGGGGGTTTCTTGGGCTTCTTTCATGAACTTTCGGGGGCGTCTTCGGGCCTGGTACTTTTCGATCCGTCTGAGGGCGCTCTTGCCCGTCTTATGCCCTCGGACGCGGTCTGGGTCTGGAGAGCCTCCCTGGGGCTTCTTGGGGCCGTGTTGGAAGTCTTTCGGGTCGTCCTAGGGCCCTCCGATGGCCATCTTTGGGAGCCCGGTTGTTTGGGGGCGGTCCTGGGGCCGTTTTGGAATCCTCGTGTGGGGATCTGCTGGTCCATGTTGGGGTCAACGTGAGCCCGAAGTGGACCAGAGGAGGCGGAAAGGCGAGAGTGCAAAAACAAATATTTCACTCAAGTTGTTGCCTCTCCAGGAATTCCGTGCGAAGCTCCGTAGGTACTTGGAACCGCCTTGGGGCGGCTTCGAGGCCCCTTGGAGGAATATAGGCAATTGTCCCGAGTCATCGTGGGCACTACTGTGCCATCTCGGAGGCGATCTGGGGCTGCCTTGGGCGCATCTTAAGCCATCTTAGACTGTCAGGAAGCCTTCTCAGGTCGTCTTGGGGCTCTACTGCCTACTGATGGCGAAACTGGAGGTATTCAAAAATGCGCCTAGATGTTCCAGAGGTGGCGGGCACTGGGCCGGGAGGGACTTCATCGGTAGATGTATAGATACACAGAAATCAGCGCACTGGAAAAGGATGGGTGGGAGGGGTAGGAAATGACGCGAGCGCAGCTAGCTTGCCTGCCCTCTCTGCCATCCAACCCCGAATGTTCCCCCCCCCTCCATGGGTTACCACGACGGCGGGGGGAACATATAGTTCAGTAGTCTGGCCAGACTTTGGTCCAATGTTTGGCCACATAGGCGCTTTCAGAAAAGGCAGGGGGCGACGGTGGTTCGCTAAAGGCATCTACAATCCGCCACGCCCGTAGCCTGCCCTAAAGATGCTTGGTGTGCCGGATTTCGTAAGCCCGTTTGGCCGTTCAAAAGACATTCGGGTGGCCATCGGCTCAACCAGGCATGGCGCACAACGTGCAAACAAATGCACACAGCCCGCCTCTCAGACGTTCAGAATGGTCCCGCCTGGCGCCTAAGATAGCCTCCAAGACGGCCAAAGACGGTCCAATATAGCCTCCGGGACTGCCAAGACTATCGCAACGCTCGCTCGATGGTCTTTTGGGTCTCCGGGGCCCGCCTGAAAAAAGCAATATATTATGTTCCCATCAATTCTCTGATTCTCCGCTTCATGTTTCCGAGCGTCCAAGGCAGACCCAGAGGCCCCAAATACTGGCCCGATGTGGCCAAACAGGGCCTCAATGTGGCCACAAGACGTCCCCAGAGACCCTATCCTGGACAGTCTTTGGCCATCTTTGCCCTAATTGCGTGCCATCACGGGCCATCTTGGAGGCATGTTCTGGTCGGCTTTGCCGGCCCAGTAGCGGCCGAAGGCGGCCCCGCAGGCCCCAAACATTTCCCAAGAAAGCCGCATGAGGCCACCAAGAAGGCACGATTATCCGTAAAGAGCCCCGAAACAATACGCATACACACACAAAACGAAACAAAACGTACACACACACTCACATTATCGGCCGCTGTTTGCTCGCCGTTCCGCAAGGGCAGTGGGCGGCGGGGACTCGCGGAAGGAGCCTTCGGCGCTGATGCCAGCGGAACACCGTTCTGGTCTGAAATTGATTGTACGATTGCTCCAATGCCGATGCTGCTGACACCGTTGTCGCTGCAACCTGCTCCCACAGTGGGTCTACCTGAACGGACATCCAAAACTTGCCGCGGCGTCACTGGATGCCCTGGCCTCGTCATCGTCCTCATTCTCTTGCTATTTTCACCCTTCTTGCTGCTGCTACTGCTGGTCTTCGTTCCGCTGCTCGCGCATCTCTTTCTCCTGTCAGCACTCCACCTCCTTCATCTCTTCCTCTACACATCATGAGCATGAAGATTCTCATCATTGCAACCTTCATCTCTCCCACGCGTTTCCCTCGTCCTGATCCTCGTTATGATGCTACCCCTTCTCTCTCACACACCTGCACGTCTGGTACATACCTTTCCCGAAGCCTCTCCCGTCCGGGACTTCTTTTCTCTCTGGGCGGGACTCAGGAAAACGGCGCGCGCAATTGGGTCGAATGCCGCACGCTGGCCCGGAGCCAACGCAATGGTGGTTGTGCCGAGGGGTGGAAACGAGGAGGGGCTGGGAGGAGTTGAGGGACAATCAGGAGCGGTAGAACGGAAGAGGGGACTGGGTAAGGGAGGGGAGGAAAGACGACGCGGAGGATAAGGCCAGCAAGAGGAGAAGGCCCCAGCAACACGGAGAAAATTACGTCAATACCTCCCTCCGTCCTGCCTCCTCCCGCCCCCCTCCTCCCCGTTTTCCTCTGGTCCTCCTTCCTGCCTCTCCCTCCTCCTCCTCCTCCTCCTCCTCCTCCTCCTCCTCCTCCTTCAACTCCTCCTTTGTCCCCCTCCTCCCTCCCCCTCCACCTGTACTCTGCTTCGGCACGGGGAGAAAAGAAGGGGGATGGAAGCGGCAAGGAGGTCCTCTGGCAGCTCCCGGCCCAGAGGTCCCTGGAGATCCCCGGGGCCTCTGAAGCCAGGGAACTGTGCAGGTAGTCCTCGCCATCGCGAATGCCAAGCAGTAAGAGATTGAACCATGCTTGTGCCCCCGCACACTACATACCTACCTACCTACTCACCTACCTACATACCTACGTACCTACATACCCACTTACCTACATACATGCATGCATGCATGCATGCATGCATACATACATACATCCATACATCCATACATCCATACATCCATACATTCATACATCCGTACGTACGAACGTACGCACGTACGTAAGTATGTGCACACACATGCATGCAACATGCATGCATACGTGCATACATACATGTATGCATACAAACCGGCATGCATACGTACGTAGATCCATATACGCATACAGCTACCTACAGACGCATCCACATCTACATACATACGTACACACATTCCGACGCACATGCCTACCTACTACCCTGCATATATACATACATACAGACATACATAGCATACATGTATGCATGGGTACATACACACGTACGTACGTACGCACATTATTGCACACCTACATGCATACACACATACGTACATCTATGTACAACATATACATATGAATACTAGAACCACGTGCGCGCTTCGCGCGCTTAGGTTCTAGGGCGGCACAGGCAGAGCATTCGTTTGACAGAACAGGGGATGAGAGGAGTTGCAAAGATAATCCCACCAGCTCTCTGCGCGTAGGTGGTTAAGCGCGTTTCCTCCCTCCACCCTTCCCTCTACCCCTTCGGGGAGGGCACCTCTGCCCCTAACCATCTCCCCTGGACCTAAATGGGGTCCCCGCGAGCGGTCAGATCGTGTCTTGGGGGCTTCTTGGGTTCTTATGGGGGCATCTTCGGGCGGAGAGCTCGATTTTTCGGTTCGCGTTCCCTCTCTTGGGCCCCTCTGAGGCCTTCTTGGGGCACTCTTGGGCCGTATTGGGCGGATCCGGGGCGGTCTTGGGGCTCTCTTGGGCCGTCTTGGGGCTCTCTTGGGGGCATCTTGGGCCGTCTTGGAGCAGTCTTGGGAGCCTCTCGGGCGGTCTTGGAGCCTCAGAACGAGAAACCAAAAAGCAGAGAATTAGCCTGGCGAAGGACCCAACCATATGCAGGTAGTACTGGTAGTACTAGTGGTAGTAGTGGTAGTAGCGCGGTGGGCGCATGGGAGCGCAGCCACGGGGGCCTTCTGGTCCTAGTACTAAAATAGTAAGAAATGGAAAAACAGTAGCGGGTGTGCCGAATTTGTGCGGTTGGGCGCATGGGAGCGCAGCCACTGGGGCCCTCGCTGGAGCCCCCTATGGAAGCCACGAAACGTGTGATGGGTGTGCCCGGTGGGCGCATGAGGCGCAGCCATGGGCCTTCGATGGCGCTCCCTATGGGGCCACGAAGCGTGTGAGGGGTGTGCCGAAATCTGTGCGGTGGGCGCATGGGAGCGCAGCCACTGGGGCCTTCGCTGGAGCTCCCTATGGGGCCACGAAACGTGTGAGGGGTGTGCCGAAATTGGTGCGGTGGGCGCATGGGAGCGCAGCCACTGGGGCCTTCGCTGGAGCTCCCCATGGACCACGAAACGTGTGATGGGTGTGCCGAAATGGGTGCGGTGGGCGCATGGGAGCGCAGCCACTGGGGCCTTCGCTGGAGCTCCCTATGGGGCCACGAAACGTGTGAGGGGTGTGCCGAAATGGGTGCGGTGGGCGCATCGGAGCGCAGCCACTGGGGCCTTCGTGGAGCTCCCCATGGGCCACGAACGTGTGATGGGTGTGCCGAAATGTGCGGTGGGCGCATGGGAGCGCAGCCACTGGGGCCTTCGGTGGAGCTCCCCATGGGCCACGAAGCGTGTGAGGGGTGTGCAGAAATGGGTGCGGGGTGGGGCGCATGGGAGCGCAGGCCACTGGGGCCTTCGGTGGAGCTCCCTATGGGGCCACGAAACGTGTGAGGGATTGCCGAAATGCGGTGTGGGCGCATGGGCGGCACTGGGGCCTTCGCTGGAGCTGCCCAGCGCAGCATGGGGCCTGGGGTCGCCTGGAGCTCCCTATGGGGCCACGAACGTGTGAGGGGTGTGCCGAAATGGGTGCGGTGGCGCATGGGACGCAGCCACTGGGGCCTTCGCTGGAGCTCCCTATGGGGCCACGAAACGTGTGAGGGGTGTGCCGAAATGGGTGCGGTGGGCGCATGGGAGCGCAGCCACTGGGGCCTTCGTCGAGCCCCCTATGGGGCCACGCCCAACGTGGGGCCACGAAGCGTGTGAGGGGGTGTGCCGAAATTGGTGCGGTGCGCATGGGAGCGCAGCCACTGGGGCCTTCGTGGAGCTCCCTATGGGGCCACGAAACGTGTGAGGGGTGTGCCGAAGCGAGGCAGATGATGGTGATGATGATGATGGCAGGAGGGGGGGCAGCGGGAGGAGGAGGAGTGAACGCGGGGCGCTGTCTCTTCAAAACGAAGACCCAACACCACAGGATGGTTGGGAATGATAGGAGGGGAGAGGGGGCGGAGGAGGAGAGGAGGAGAGGAGACGCGGGGCACCGTCTCTTCAAAACGAGGACGAGGACCCAACACCACAGGATGGTTGGGAAACAACACATGAGTTATCCTGGCGAAGGACCCAACCAGATGCAGTTGCGAGTACCGCAATTGTGAGTATCTTCTTCGATGGCGCTCCCTATGGGGCCACGAACCGTATGAGGGGTGTGCCGAAATCTGTGCGGTGGGCGCATGGGAGCGCAGCCACTGGGGCCTTCGCTGGAGCTCCCTATGGGGCCCGAAACGTGTGAGGGGGTGTGCCGAAATGGGTGCGGTGGGGCATGGAACGCAGCCACTGGGGCCTTCGCTGGAGCTCCCTATGGGGCCACGAAACGTGTGAGGGGTGTGCCGAAATGGGTGTGGGGGCGCATGGGAGCGCAGCCACTGGGGCCTTCGCTGGAGCTCCCTATGGGGCCACGAAACGTGTGAGGGGTGTGCCGAAATCTGTGCGGTGGGCGCATGGGAGCGCAGCCACTGGAGCCTTCGCTGGAGCTCCCTATGGGGCCACGAAGCGTGTGAGGGGTGTGCCGAAATGGGTGCGGTGGGCGCATGGGGAGCGCAGCCACTGGGGCCTTCGGTGGAGCTCCCTATGGGGCCACGAAGCGTGTGAGGGGTGTGCCGAAAAGGGTGCGGTGGGCGCATGGGGAGCGCAGCCGCTGGGGCCTTCGGTGGAGCTCCCTATGGGGCCACGCAACGTGTGAGGGGTGTGCCGAAATGAGTGTGGTGGGCGCATGGGAGCGCAGCCACTGGGGCCTTCGGTGGAGCTCCCTATGGGGCCACGAAACGTGTGAGGGGTGTGCCGAAATGGGTGTGGTGGGCGCATGGGGCGCAGCCACTGGGGCCTTCGGTGGAGCTCCCTATGGGGCCACGAAACGTGTGAGGGGTGTGCCGAAATGGGGGGTGGGCGCATGGGGCGCAGCCACTGGGGCCTTCGCTGGAGCTCCCTATGGGGCCACGAAAGTGTGAGGGGGGGTGAAATGGGCGCGGTGGGCGCATGGGGGCGCAGCCACTGAGGCCTTCGGTGGAGCTCCCTATGGGGAAACGCACGTGTGCCACTGGGGCCTTCGCTGGAGCTCCCTATGGGGCGAAACGTATGAGGGGTGTGCCGAAATGGGTGCGGTGGGCGCATGGGAGCGCAGCCACTGGGGCCTTCGCTGGAGCTCCCTATGGGGCCACGAAACGTGTGAGGGGTGTGCCGAAATGGGTGCGGTGGGCGCATGGGAGCGCAGCCACTGGGGCCTTCGGTGGAGCTCCCTATGGGGCCACGAAACGTGTGAGGGGTGTGCCGAAATCTGTGCGGTGGGCGCATGGGAGCGCAGCCACTGGGGCCTTCGCTGGAGCCCCCTATGATCGTCATGATGGTGATGATGATGATGATGATGATGATGATGATGATGATGATGATGATGATGATGATGATGATGATGATGATGGTGAGGATGATAGGAGGGGAGAGGAGGCGGAGGAGGAGAGGAGGAGAGGAGACGCGGGCCACCGTCTCTTCAAAACGAGGACCCAACACCACAGGATGGTTGGGAACAATCAACGATTTCTGCCTCTGGGGGCCGTCTTGGGAGGCCTCTTGGAGGCCTCTGGGGATTCTTGGGGGCGTCTTGGGTAGTCTGGAAGCCATCATGGGCGTCTCGGACAGATCTTTTGGCGACTCTGGGCCCTCTTGGACCGTCTTGGAACATTCTTGGGCCGTCTCGTGGGCCTCTTGGGCCGTCTTGGAGCCCCCGGGGGGGGTAACGCGGGCGTGGCCCGGATGTCCCGAGGGTGGGCTGGAGCGTCGGGGCCGGGGACCTGGTATTCATCCATATTATATAAGTATCTACGTATGTGTGCGTGTGTGAGTGCATATGAATATGTATACTCGTGGGCGTGAAATCTGGACGTCGACGCTGCGCGCATCGACGAGGGCGGGGAACGCACGGGGTGGAGCCCCCGCGGGGCCCCGCGCGCCGCCGCCAAGCTGGAACAAGGGGCTTAGACGACGACGACGACGACGACGACGACGACAAATCACAATAAACCAACGCCAGCGCCGACAATATCAATTGCCCCGGGAGGAAAACAGGGCGCAACCGCGGAGGCGCGCCGTATCTGGTGCACGGGGCCCGGAGCCCTTGAGCAAAACGACCATGCGCGAAGAAAACCTATGTTGGCACGTCAACCACGCATAGACCAGATTGCGCGAAGCAAACCACCCGGCACATGCTGAAGCGAACTTCCGCGAAGAAAGCGCCTGACACACGCGCGTACTGTGCTAGCGAAAGCATGGCAAATGCCAGGTGGTGCCCCCCCGTCACCCGCGCCGGCCTGCCGCGGCCGCAGTTCGGCGGCCTCAAGTATGGCTGCGTCCAAGCGCCGTGCCAAACCATCGCGCTGACATGCAAGCCCCGAACATTTGGAGTCGTGGTGGGCCAAGCGTGGATCATGCATCGTCTCGCATGGATTCACAGGGCGTTTTCAATTCTTGGCAACCCAAGCGTAAATCGGATGAATGGTAAACTATGAAAACATACAGATGCAGACACAATTGTATACATATATATATGTGTGTGAGATTTTATGTACATGAAAAGTGTGTATGCGTATGTATGTGAATGTATGTGTGTATGTATATATATATATATATATATATATATATATATATATATATATATATCGGATCGGATCGGACCCCTCGGAGGCAGCAGTTCGACGGTAACAGACGCATAGTGCCTCTAGGATCGGGCTACACCCGAGTATAAACCGCGTTGTCACACACTGACGTAAATCGATGCGCAGGTCTTAACGCCTGCTCGATTCTACAAGTCTCATAATGGCATCCATCGTCCTCGAGTCACATCCTGGGCTTTGCCTGGCAGCAGAGGCAGGAAAGGGCGAGCGTCTGGGCGGGCGCGGTTGGCGCTGAGACGGAGGCACGGGCACAGAGGGCCTGCGAGGCCTTTTAGCAGGGGGAGTAGGAGGAAGAGGACCCAGAGGCTCACGAGGCGAGGAGGGGTGATGAAGCCCAGAGGCCCCTGAAGGCTCAGGGGCGCTAGTCAGGCGAGGCTCAGGGGCCTCAGAGGTACTCTGTTCGGCCTGGGCAAAAGTGCGGGCGTGGGCTAACAGCGAAGCTGTCCACATCTCAGTGCGCGATCGAGTCGATGCCCACGACGAAGCACGCCCGCTCGCACTCGCTGGGGCTCCCGTCGACAGCGCAGTAGCGGGCGTACTCGTCGAAGCACGCGTGGAAGAGGAAGTAGCTCTCGTCTGAGCTACCGTCGGTAGTGCAGTAGCTGGTGTGCACGATGGGGCACACGTAGTAAGAGAAGTGTGCTGGCCCTCGATGACTGGTGACTCTGCGATCGTCGATGCAGTCGCTGGGCTCCCCTCGCCTTGCGACGAACTTCCACGTGGCGGTCGATGCCCTCTGCCTCCTCGGGGCTGCGGCGTGAGCATCAGGCGCGAGGCGTGCTCGCAGGCGGTCAGAGGAGGTGGGCAGTGCGTATCGCCAGTGGCAATCTGTGAATTTATTTCGCCACTCGTTTCCACTTCAGCTGTGCTGTGGTCCGCTTTCGTAGTATCTGCTGCACTCCCATCGGCAGCAACTGTGGTATTCGTATGAATACAAGAGCTCCATTTCGCACAGCTGTGTCGTACCCAGTGAAATCAGAAAAAAAAACTACCCCATCATCGTGTCCTCGAGCTGCGTCAGCTTCGTGTGTAGGATCCGCTCCATGTGCACCATCGGTCCCTGGCCTGGCTTGTATGCCGCCCCCGACTGGATGAGCGATTCGTGAATCACACTCAGGTCGAGATCGGTCCTGGGATTGAAGCTGACCTGCAGCTTGCACTGCTCCGAGTTGTGTGTGTCGCTGGCCTCCACAAGCGGTACGAGCTCGGTCGCGCATTTGTTTCTAGGAGCTTCAGCTTCTCTCCGAGCGCCGTCAGATTCTGTTGGTTGAGGCCGCCGACGGACGCGCCTTCCTGATGTAGACCTTCGAGCAAACCTGCGAAGGCGGCGGTGCTTATCGTGCCGATCTTCGCCATCTCCGTGTCGATCTGCGAGCCTGTCGTCGACGTGCGTATCTCTTCTGCTTTTTTTTAACCATGCTCTCACACGAGCTCGGACCACCAAAACGCTTTGAGCCGGGGGAGACCAGGTACGTCTTGATGAGGATTGCGTCGGTCTGCCGCTGCCTCATCGCCACGTTCAGCAGTAGTTTCATCACAATGGGGAACATGCGCTGAATGTCCTTCATATCCATCTCGTCGAAGTCTAGCTGGTCCAGGTCGACAAGCTTGGACTTCGATCCACTCTGCTGGTCTCCACGCTCCCTGGGCTGGCGGCGGCGGTGCTTGCGAGCTGGGGCCACGTCTTGGGCTGCGCTTGCGGGCTCGCCAGCGTTGGGGAGTGAGGCAATCCACGACATACGGCCGCGGCGCAGGAAGGTGTGCTTCAGCAGTGTGAGCCTGTAGCCCACTCAGATCAGTAAAGGTGAGCTCGCAGTCGTCACTTGGGCAAAACAGCTGCGGGGGGTCGTGCACTTCGAAGTTGTAAACTGAGCGATGTTTTTGGCAGCGACCTGAACGATAAGCAGAAGCGAGATGATTGATAGCGGTCTGTCGGCTCGCGAATGTCGATCGGCAGTTTGGGCATTGGTTCGTGATCGTGAATCGAGTGTGTTCGCATGTTCGTCCATGTTCGCCTCCCTCCCCACTCATAATCTGATGTACTCGGAGTGCTTGTTTTGTTTCGGCAGTGAACAAGCATATCGCACCAACTTCACACAAAAGGCCACACGTGTGGGGGCTGCTCCAAGAGACTGTTGCATCTGGAGCACTGCGTGTTGGAGGTGCAGGCTGCTCTAGCCACCACTTGTGCACACGTGCGATCGTGAGCTTGACACAGACATCGCGACCAGGTGTCGGTCGAAAAACGTCGAGCATATCATCTCCAATAACATCTAGACATGCACGACCATCAGCCAATGCTCGCAAAAGCTTCATATCTTCAAAAAACTGCTCGCGCCACGGGTTATGTAGATGTGTGGGGCCTGCGCTGTCAGAGCGCACAGGGGGCCCAATCGTAAATCATCGTCTCCGCGGTCTCACATAGTAGCTTTCCAAAAACACAGGCCAACAGTTGAGCGTGGTGTGCAGGTTCACGTGCGACTCGTTGCCATCGTTTGGTACGCATGATCTGCATGTCCAGCGACGGTGGAACCATCTTCAGCTTCTTCCAGACTGCAATAGTAGGAATCGTTCGTCCGACCTCGATCGTTCCAAAGGGGTCCTCGATATCGGTGTGCTGCTTGGTGTATGCCGTGCCTCGAAGGAGTGCGCGAGCATATCTGGCAACACAGGCATCAATCTGAGCAAGTTGAGCTTGTATCAGTACTCTAGCTTCTAATCCTGAGGTGGCAGCGGACAGAACTTGACTACGAAAAACGATTTTGCGTCGTCCAAGATATCGGCAATTGTACCAGAATCGTCCCATAGTGCGCCATCCACGTGCTGCGGCGACACACCGTGCGTTCATCTCGACGTGGTTGTGGCCATTTGCTTGCATGGTCGATCCGAGGAACAGTGTGGAGGAGTGCACTTCACCATCAATAGGTACATTACCGCAGTGCAATGCCCGTGGCGACCTGTGGGCCCCAGTGCCAACAAAGGACGGCAGAACTGCTTTCTTTCCCGCGTTCTGCTGTAGGCCATTCGTGCTCAGCTTGTCGTTCAGGACCTGGTCGGAGCGCTGTACTTTGTAGGCCGCCAGCTTTGCATCGTGCCAGAGATGTGTCTTTGTAAGGTCATCGGCGTACTTGCGTACGCTGGGGTCAACATTTGTGCCGCTGAGCCCGCACCCTGCAATCATCGAGGAACTCGAATCGGGCGTTAGTGCGTCGTTCCAGGCCACAGTAGGCGGCATGAAGGACACTCTGAACTTGATCGCAGCGTCAGCGTCGCCCATGAAGCAACCAACGGTGTTCTGGTAGCCTTGCGTGTCGGTGCCGTCGCTGATGACGCAGGCCGCTCGGCGATGTCTGCCTTTCATAATCGTGCAATCTCCAGGCAGATATATCCTGTCGATCGCTTCGTCGGGGAATGTGTTTTACTGATGCAAATGCGGTCGTCATGTCATGCGTTGTTGTGATGTGGCTTCTCTGCAACTTTGTTAGTCTCGACTGAAGTGCGAGCCCGACTGTGATCGCCTCCGATCGTGAGCGTGCTCTCGCGTAGCCGTGTTCTGAGTCGTCAAGTGGGGTGGTGGCCAGCATCTGTCGAGAAGCCACCCATGTCTTTCCAAATGTGCATGATCCATGGAGCAGCCGTGCACCTCTGGTACGCGGCTTGTTATTCATCTTGCTAACTTGATAAGTCTGTGAGAGATTCCACCAGGCATTGAGTCTCTGGTGCTGTCGAACGGCCGCGAGTTGCGCGAGGATTGCATCGCCGAGGAAGGGGCCAAGGAACACCATCGTGTGGTCGATCTCTCGGCAGCCGTCTTTTTTGCAATCCTCGCTTCGGTCAACGAGTAGAAGTGTCCATATATCAGTAGGTAGCGACCATTCAGGTGCAGCTCGTCGTCGTTTGCAGTTCTCACGTAGCCGTTTCTTGATCAAATCAAAGTCGTACTTCGCGTGTCGCCACTGGTGTCCAGAGGGGCAGAAACGCTCATCATTGGCTGCTGCTGTATCGATGAAGTGGGAGATGTCGATAAGAATGGCTTCCATGCCGCCTTCGGCACCTGGTAGGGCCATATCTTCCGTCCATGTCTGCACGCAGGGTCGGGTATCGGGCAGGTCGAAGTAGCACCGCTTTCCTGAACCTTTGCCGTTACCTGCAAGTTTCCAACACGCTCTCCATACTTCTGCTCCGAGTCCAGCTTCTTCTGCTTGCCGTAGTTCATGAAAGTGCTGCTCGTCACGAAGGTCGCGTAATCGTCGTCGAAGTTTTTTGCATTCAGCGCTGCAGCGGCGGAGTATCAGGGTGCTCTCTAAGTCGTCTGTGAGGTTCTGCCGAGCAAGGGTGCGATCTCGCAGTGCTTGTCTGCGCTGATTGGCAAGCTGTTAGTACTCTAGATCGGCAGGTGACTTCTTGGCCTCAAAATATTCAAGAGCTCGTGCGCGTATCTTTGCTACTAGTATTTGCCATCCAGATTCCATGGTGTGTCTTTCAGCCCAATCAACCATGTCTCGATATCCGTTCTCGTTGAGGTAGTTGGAGAGATCCGTCTCTATGTCGTCTCTAAGCTGCTTCGCCCAGTCAAAGAAGCGCTCGTCCTTCCAGGCACGGAAGATGCGGGTGTAATCCCACTGCGGCGAGAGCTTCGGCTTATCGAACGTGGGTGTGCATTCTACATCAATGTATAACATCATGTGGTCTAGGAGACGTTGTGATGGGAATGCTCTGAGTCGCTTGGTGAGCCGATATGCAATGTTGTGTCGCCGTACTCTGGGAAGATATCTAATCGGCATTACGATATAATCGATATAGCTGGTATGTCCGCAAAGTCCATGGTATGTGGGTCCACATGGGTGGTGGGTACTCGTAGCACGTAGGGCGTAGTCGGTCATGAACGTGTGGAACGCTTCACCTGCATAGTGATGCTGGCCGTACACGTGCGCACCGATGGTAGCGTCGTCCTCATCTGTGGGGTTCCGCTCGAGGCCGTCGTTCAGGTCGGTTCCGATGAACACGCGCGTGCGATTCGGCAGGTCCGATAGGATATCATGCAGGTAGCTGGTCATCTTGTCAACAATAACTTCGTTCTTGGACGCGGTCGTGATTCGCTGCGAGCGAGGAGGAAAATATGCTGTGATGAAGGTGTAGTCGAATTGTGAGCTCTTGACGCGAGCGGCGCCTACACGGCCGCGTAGTGCTGCTGGAGGTTGCCGGACTCTCACTATATGGGACTTGCGAAACCATCTGCGATTCAGCCAGATCTCCGTGCCACAAGATGTATTACCAGTCGTATTTCTGTTACTGCGATGCCAGCCGGACTTCAACATGAGAAACTCGGTCGATGCGTGGGAGGCGGGGTGGGGGGGGGGGGCGCGTGCGACGCGGAATGAAACTGTCGGGGCGGAGGGGGCACTGGGCGGAGGTTCCACTGGGCCTGGGTAACGCTGGGGGGGGGGGGGGGGTAGGAAGGGGGGCGGGGAGGGGGGGGGGGGGCGCGGTGCGACGCGGAATAGAATGGTCGGAGCTCCAGGCACCCTGGGCAAAATAAACAAGAAAAGGAGAAACGAGAGAGAAAGAGAGAGAGAGAGAGATAAACAACAAACCAAAAGAGAGAGAGAGAGAGAGAGAGAGAGAGAGACAGAGAGAGAGAGACAGAGGGGGAAGAGGGCAAGCTATGTGCGCTCGCGTCATATCTGACGTCCTACCCCTCCCTCCCATCCCTTACCATGGCGCTGACTTTCTCTATCCGCGGACGCGTGTCGTAGCGGACCTGTGGCTCCGCGCGCGTGTGCGTAGTGGGTGGTGGTGCGCGTGCGTGCGTGCGTGTGTGCGTGGTTGTGGTTGTGGTTGTGGTTGTGTCTGTGGTTGTGGTGGTGGTGGTGGTGGTGGTGGGTGTGTGCGTGTGTGCGCGTGTGCTTTGGTGTGACGTGGTGTGGCGTCTTGGTGGTTTGGTGGTGGGCCAGGTACGTGCGTGCGTGATGGCGGTGGTGGTGGTGGCGGTGGTGGTGTGTGTGCGCGTGTGTGTGTGTGTGTGTGTGTGTGTGTGTGTGTGTGTGTGTGTGTGTGTGTGTGTGAATGTGTGTGTGTGTGTGTGCGTGTGTATGTGTGTGTGTGTGCGTGTGTGTGTGTGTGTGTGTGTGTGTGTGTGTGCGTGCGTGTGTGTCTGTGTGCGCGCGCGTGTGAAGTGTTGTGACGCGGTGTACCGTGGTGGTGGTGGGCGGGGTAGTGGGGTGGTGGTGGCGGTGCGCGTGCGCGCGCGCGTGCGTGCGTGCGTTGGCGGGTGGAAGTGGCGGTGGGCGGGGCGGGGCGCAGCGCGGTGGTGGCGGGCGGATGGGCGCGCGAGAAAGAGGCCCGCGCTGGGGCGAGAACGCCATCCTGAACGACGGAGGCGCAACACCGATCCGAAAATGAATGAGACCCACGCTGCAGCGGGAGCACGATTCGGAACGAGCGGGGCCCGAAAATGACGCCGGCGCCTCAGCGAGAGCAGCATTTTGGAAACAAATGCAAGCGAAAACCCAACTCCGCGGAAACCTGCGCGCAAAAAAAATATCCTGGCGAAGGACCCAACCATATGCAAACGTGAATGCCGCAGGGCAGGTGGGACGAAGCAGAAGGAATTCTCAATGCGGCCACGAACCGTGTGAGGGGTGCGCCACACTGGGGCGGGGCCGCCATGCGAACCCTGCCACTGAGGCCTTCGGTGGAGCTCCCTATGTCCCTGCGGGGCCACGAACCGTGTGAGGGGTGCGCAAATATGGGGCGGGGCCGCCATGCGAACCCTGCCACTGGGGCCTTCGGTGGAGCTCCCTATGAGGCCACGAACCGTGTGAGGGGTGCGCCAAAATGAAGCGGGGCCGCCATGCGAACCCTGCCACTGGGGCCTTCGGTTGAGCTCCCTATGGGGCCACGAACCGTGTGAGGGGTGCGCCAAAATGGGCGGGGCCGCCATGCGAACCCTGCCACTGGGGCCTTCGGTGGGGCTCCCTGTGGGGCAACGAACCGTGTGAGGGGTGCGCCAAAATGGGCGGGGCCGCCATGCGAACCCTGCCACTGAGGCCTTCGGTGGAGCTCCCTATGGGGCCACTATCCGTGTGAGGGGTGCACCAAAATGAGGCGGGGCCACCATGCGAACCCCGCCACTGGGGCCTTCGGTGGAGCTCCCTATGGGGCCACGAACCGTGTGAGGGGTGCGCCACAACTGGGGCGGGGCCGCCATGCGAACCCTGCCACTGGGGCCTTCGGTGGAGCTCCCTATGGGGCCACGAACCGTGTGAGGGGTGCGCCAAAATGGGGCGGGGCCGCCATGCGAACCCTGCCACTGGGGCCTTCGGTGGAGCTCCCTATGGGGCCACGAACCGTGTGAGGGGTGCGCCAAAATGGGGCGGGGCCGCCATGCGAACCCTGCCACTGAGGCCTTCGGTGGAGCTCCCTATGGGGACACGAACTGTGTGAGGGGTGCGCCAAAATGGGCGGGGCCGCCATGCGAACCCTGCCACTGGGGCCTTCGGTGGAGCTCCCTATGGGGCAACGATCCGTGTGAGGGGTGCGCCAAAATGGGGCGGGGCCGCCATGCGAACCCTGCCACTGGGGCCTTCGGTGAGCTCCCTATGGGGCCACGAACCGTGTGAGGGGTGCGCCAAAATGAGGCGGGGCCGCCATGCGAACCCTGCCACTGGGGCCTTCGGTGGAGCTCCCTATGGGGCCACGAACCGTGTGAGGGGTGCGCCAAAATGTGGCGGGGCCGCCATGCTAACCCTGCCACTGGGGCCTTCGGTGGAGCTCCCTATGGGGCCACGAACCGTGCGAGGGGTGCGCCAAAATGAAGCGGGGCCGCCATGCGAACCCTGCCTCTGGGGCCTTCGGTGGAGCTCCCTATGGGGCCGCGAACCGTGTGAGAGGTGCGCGAAAATGAGGCGGGGCCGCCATGCGAACCCTGCCACTGAAGCCTTTAGTGGAGCTCCCTATGGGGCCACGAACCGAGTGAAGGGTGCGCCACACTGGGGCGGGGCCGCCATGCGAACCCTGCCACTTGGGCCTTCGGTGTAGCTCCCTATGGGGCCACGAACCGTGTGAGGGGTGCGCCAAACTGGGGCGGGGCCGCCGTGCGAACCCTGCCACTGGGGCCTTCGGTGGAGCTCCCTATGGGGCCACGAACCGTGTGAGGGGTGCACCAAAATGGGGCGGGGCCGCCATGCGAACCCTGCCACTGGGGCCTTCGGTGGAGCTCCCTATGGCGCCACGAACCGTGTGAGGGGTGCGCCAAAATGGGGCGGGGCCGCCATGCGACCCCTGCCACTGGGGGCTTCGGTGGAGCTCCCTACGGGACAACGAACCGTGTGAGGGGTGTGCCGAAATAGAGGCAGGCGGAGGGTGATGCTGATGATGACGCCGAATAGCATGGTGATGTTGATGATGACGATGATGATGATGACGACGATGATGATGGTGGGAGGAGGGGGGAGGAGGAGAGGAGTGAGGACGCGGGCGCTGTCTCTTCAAAACGAGGACCCAACGCCACAGGATGGTTGGGAACAAACCGACATTCGGAACCACATTTACGACATAGAGGTGGTCGGTAACAACGCACATATATATATATAAACAGAAGACAGGGTGGGCCGACCTGGGAAACGAAATTGCGAGGCGAGCCACGTTTTTGAACGTGCGATAGTAACAACACAGACACGAAAGCCCGATCACAGGACGGAGTAATCGGACATTGAGAAAGAATCTGGGAAATCCGTGACGCCGTTGAAAATCTGCGATAGTGCCGAGCTCAAGGGCGCTTTTCCACCCTGACACAAGATACGCGGACAACGACGATCCGAAAATTTGCGATAGTGACGACCTTCCAGACTCTGAGTACCGTGACACTGAGCGTGGCCGCCGCAGGGAGCTCCACCGAAAACCCCGATGGCAGCGCCGCGCGCCGCGACGCCCATTTCGGAATGCCCCTCACGGGGATCGCGCCCGCTTCCTTCCTTTCTTTTTCTCCCTCTTTGCCCGTGCACTCCAATGTCCAAGGCTGCGGGCGCAGCGCAGCACAGAGTCCCAGCGACGCGCGCCGGTCGCCCCGACGGGGTCCCGGCGACGCGCGCGGGCCGTCCGCTGCGCGGGGCACAGAGAGCTAGCTGGCTGGCTGATAGCGGCAAGGGCTCCGGCCGCTAGGCCGGGCGATAACGGGAACGCGAGGCGCTGGGCTGAGCGCAGCACGAAGTTCCCGCGACGCGCGCTGGTCGCCCCGGGAGGGCCCCAGCGACGCGCGCGGGTCGTCCGTGGCGCGAAGCCTAACAATGGAGCAGTCGACAGAAGGCGAGGCCTGGGCGGGCCGCTTCTCAGGCCTCGCGGATGAACTCGGTGAAGGCCAACTCCCTGGCGACAACCTACCGCGGCCGCTTGCGAGCGCGCTCCCGGGGCGCGGGGATCGGGATCTCCGCCGCGCTCGGGGTCGCCGCCGACGCCGCCGGCTCGGTCGGCGCGCCCTGCGTCGCCGCCGCCGCCGCCGCCGCTGGCCCGGGCGTCGCCGCCGCCGCCGCCGTCGCTGACCCGGGCGTCGTTGCCGCCGCCGCTGGCCTGGGCGTCGCTGCTTCCGCCGCTGGCTCAGCCGGCGGCCGCCTGCGGGCGCGCCCCTCGAGCCCCTGCTCGTCGGCCCCCGCCGCTGCCGCCGCCAGCCCAGGCGTCGCCTCCGCTGTCGCTGGCCCTGGGGTCGCCGCCGCCGCTGGCTCGGCCGGCGTTCCCTTGCGGGTGCGCTCCACGAGTTTCCGCTCGCTGTCGGCCCCGGCCCTGCGGCCGCGCTGCTCCTGCCGGGCCTCCCGGGCGCGCAGTTCGTCAACCAGGCGCTGGGGGGCGTCGGGCGCGGCGTGCTCGCCGGGGGTCGGCTCGGCGTTGACCTCGTCCTCCAGCGCGTCGCCCTCGTCGCCCTCGGGCGCGGGCGCGCCGCGCGGGCCTGTTCCGCCCCGCCACCGGCCACGGTTCGCGAGCACGATCCCGCCCACCTTCGACGACTCGCACAGCCGGAACTGCAGGCGGAGATCATCGGACGTCCGCCAGATCTCCATCCTCGCGGCCAGGCGCTCCCAGAAGTCCCGCTCCTGCGTCAAGGTGGCAGCTGCCGCGCACCTTTCGTAGCGCTTCTTCACGGCGAGCGACCGTCGGCGGAGCCTCTTGTACTCCCCGAGGGCATCGTCAAACTCGTCTGAGAGAACCCCGCAGCACGCGCTGCCACCGGCCATGCCGAGCGAGCGGCCCTGGAGAAACTGCAGCCCCGACCGGGCGCCAGGCCCCGGGATGCACCCGTCCTGCTTCGTGAAGCCGCCCGTCGGCTCCTCCGCCAGCAGCAACGCATACAGGGCGACTGTGTTCTTGCCGAGCAGGCCGCCGTACGCGCGGCTCCTGGCAATGCAGAAAGACCGCGTCCAGTCATCTTTGAGCGCCAGCGCGCAGTTGCCCTCGGTCTTGAGGATAGCTTCTAGACGAGCTCGCTTCCGGTCCTGTTTCTGCGAAGCTTCCAGGTCGAAGGAACGCTTGTCGAAACTGTCCGTGAAGGGCTCCCCCGTGAATTCTTGCGCCAGAGCGATTATCCGAGAACCTTTAACGTTCTGCTCGCCGCGGGTCTGCTCGTGCACGTGCATGCAGAGCTCCCGCGAGTTCACCAAGCTCATCGTGGCGCAAAAGATCCTACGGCGCAAGCTCTCGTGCTTGGACATGCGCTTGCCGGTCTCCAGGTTAAGAAGAGTGCACACGTCGGTCTCCTCGTGGTTGAGCTTCCGCTCGCGGAGCACCTGCATCTTGTCCACCTGCGTGGTCTTCTTCACCCAATTCCCCACGGAATTGTCGTACTTCTTGTAGTCCACGCTGTGCGCCCAGAAACGCTTGAACGCTGGAGTGGCACCGTCGGCGGCGCACAGATCGTTAAGGCGATCAGAAATCGGACATTGGACATCGGCCCGCTTCATAGGAAACTCCTCGCGGCACCCCAGGATGTCGCAAACCAAATCCAGAGCAGCTGTGGGATCCATCTTCACCGACATGGCGCGGCGCTGGAGCCCCGCACCGGCGCTCAGAGCCCCCCCGAATCGTGCCGGTCGTCCCCGAAAGGAGTCCCGGCAACGAGCGGGGGTCGTCTGGGGATGGTGTGGCGGGGGGGAGAACCCGCCCCGGGCTTGAGCCCAAACAGTTGCGCTGCCTGCTCAATGTCCCCATCTCCCTCTCTCTCTCCCTCTACCCTTGCTCTTCTGCTCCATTCTGATATCCGTCCTCCCTGTTCTCATCATCATCGTCATCATCATCATCATCATGGTCATCATCATCATCATCATCATCATCATCATCATCATCATCATCATCATCATCATCATCATCATCATCGTCATCGTCGTCGTCGTCGTCGTCGTCATCGTCGTCATCGTCGTCGTCGTCGTCGTCATCGTCGTCATCGTCGTCGTCGTCGTCGTCATCCTCGTCACCGTCGTCGGCGGCGGCGGCGGCGACGACGGAGGCGGCGGCGACGGCGGCGACAGGGGCGACGACGGGTCGGCCGACCACAAAGCTTCAACTCCGACGGCCTCCGACGGCCTCCGGAAATCTCTGGAGGTTTCCAAAAGCCCACTCGAATCCCCCACCGGCCGCCCCTGTGGGCCTCAAGCCACCCCGGGAGTCCAAAAAAACACATTAGAAACACAAAATAATAAAACCAGATCCTCTAGAAGAGAAGGGGAACGCGAGCAGAGGGAGAGAGGACAGCGAACGCATGAAAAGAAGAGGGAGAGGAGGGAGGAGGCAGGGAGAGGGAGGGAAGGAGACAGGGGGAGGAAGAGGAGGGAGAGGCAGGGAGAGGAGGGAGGAGCACAGGGGGAAAGAGGAGGAAGAGGAGGGAGGAGGCAGGGGGAGGGAGGAGTGAGCGGATGAGAGCAGGAGGAGGAAGAGGAGGGGACGGGGCGGAGGGTGACCCCTCCGGTGTCCGGCCGACATGCGTGCTTCCGCGATCTCACCGTCCGGAAGCACCTGATAGGCCCCGGGACTGGTCCCCAGGATGGGGTCGAGAGGTCCACGGGTCTTGCGCCGTGCACAGGTCCCGCGCCCTGATCTGAACAGCCTGGAGATCTCCGGGAGCCTCCGTCCACAGGAGGCATATGTGACGCCCCCTCGAGGGCGCGATCTGCGCGAGGGGCGCCCCGAAATCGACAAGGCGCCGCCTTGTGAACCCATCCACTGGGGCCGTCGGTGGAGCTCCCTACGGGGACGCGATCCTCGTGACGGGTGTGCCGAAATGGGGATCGAACCGCATGCGGACCCTGCCACTGGGGCCTTCAGTGGGGCTCACTATGGGTCCACGAAACGTGTGAGGGGTGTGCCGAAATGAGGGTGGAACCGCATGCGGACCCCGCCACTGGGGCCTTTAGTGGGGCTCACTATGGGTCCACCAAACGTGTGAAGGGTGTGCCGAAATGAGGGTGGAACCGCATGCGGACCCCGCCACTGGGGCCTTCAGTGGGGCTCACTATGGAGCCACGGAACGTGTGAGGGGTGTGCCGAAATGGGGGTGGAACCGCATGCGGACCCTGCCACTGGGGCCTTCGGTGGGGCTCACTATGGGTCCACGAAACGTGTGAGGGGTGTGCCGAAATGGAGGTGGAACCGCATGCGGACCTTGCCACTGGGGCCTTTAGTGGGGCTCACTATGGGGCCACGGAACGTGTGAGGGGTGTGCCGAAATGAGGGTGGAACCGCATGCGGACCTTGCCACTGGGGTCTTCGGTGGGGCTCACTATGGGGCCACGGAGCGTGTGAGGGGTGTGCCGACATGGGGGTGGAACCGCATGCGGACCTTGCCACTGGGGCCTTCGGTGGGGCTCACTATGGGGCCACGGAACGTGTGAGGGGTGTGCCGAAATAGGAGTGGAAGGGCTCACTATGGGTCCACGAAACGTGTGAGGGGTGTGCCGAAATGGGGGTGGAACCGCATGCGGACCCTGCCACTGGGGCCTTCAGTGGGGCTCACTATGGGGCCACGGAACGTGTGAGGGGTGTGCCAAAATGGGGGTGGAACCGCATGGGGACCCTGCCACTGGGGCCTTTAGTGGGGCTCACTATGGGTCCACGAAGCGTGTGAGGGGTGTGCCGAAATGGAGGTGGAACCGCATGCGGACCCTGCCATTGGGGCCTTCAGTGGGGCTCACTATGGGACCACGGAACGTGTGAGGGGTGTGCCGAAATGGGGGTGGAACCGCATGCGGACCTTGCCACTGGGGCCTTCAGTGGGGCTCACTATGGGGCCACGGAACGTGTGAGGGGTGTGCCGAAATGGGGGTGGAACCGCATGCGGACCTTGCCACTGGGGCATTCGATGGGGCTCACTATGGGTCCACGAAACGTGTGGCCATGATGGAGACGGCGATGATGATGACGACGATGGTGATAAGAACGATGATGATGATGATGCTGATGATGACGGTGACGATGACGATGATAATGATGCTGATGATGAGAGGAGGAGGGGGAGGAGGAGGAGAGGAGGAGAGACGCGGGGCACCGTCTCTTCAAAACGAGGACCCAACACCACAGGATGGTTGGGAAAAAGGGGCACAACCCCGCACAAGCAAACACACCTTAGCCCTCTCGGGCTCAGTTCTGCCACCCTCAGCAACCTACGCCGTGCATTATACGTTGCGCAAGCTCTGCGGTGCAATCGACGTGGTGCAAGGACACATTCCCGATGCACTTTTCTCTCGCTTGGTGCCCGCCATTTTCTTCTCCTTCCCCCTCCCTCTCCTCCTCCTCCCCCCCTCCTCCTCCTCCTCCTCATCCTCCTCCTCTTCCTCCTCCTCCCCCTCGTCCTCCTCCTCTCCCTCTTCCTCCTTTTCCTCCTCCTCCTCCTCCTCCTCCTTCTCCTCTTCCTCCTCCTCCTTCTCCGCATCCCCTCTCATCCTCCTCTTCTTCCTCATCCTCTTCCTCCTCCTTCTTATCCTCCTCCTCCTCTTCCTCCTCCCCCCCCTCCTTCTCCTCCTCCTCCTCCTCCTCATCCTTCTCTGTCCTCTTGCGTCCTCTCTCAATTCTCTTCTCTCCCTTCTCTCCACTCCTCCTCATCCTCCTTCTCTGTTTCCTATTCCTCCTGCTCCTCCTCCTCCTCTTCCTCCTCCTGGGCAGCCGAGCACATTGAGGCAATATTGGGGGCTATTGCTGCGTCTTTGGGTTCCTGAAAGGAAAACGCTTGCAACAGGGGTCGATGGGGAAACAGCGCTCCCTCCTCGTCCTCCTCCTCGCCCCCCTCTTCCTCCTTCTCGTCCTCGTCCTCCTCCCCCTCCTCTCTCATCTCTCCTCTCTCCTCCGTTCTCTCTCCTCTCCCCTCTCTCCTTTTCCCTCATCATTCTCCTCCTCCCCCCCCTCCTGAGCGGTAGGTCAGACGCCTCATGGGTGTCGGTTGGGATCTCGTGGTCGGAGGGAAAACAAACATTGTTAAGAAACGATTGTAATTTTCGTGCGGGCGTCAGCCAAAATGGTTTGATCCCACAATGGGTTGAGCCGAAGATTCGCGGATCTCCCATTGCATGTCTTCCCCCCTCCATTATTCAAGATTGGCTCAAGACCTCGGATCTGTCAACGCGCTGCGAACGCCTGGCCGCAGTCTGGGACACCAGACCGAACACCTGCCATGTCAAGCAGGGCGACCCGGGGATCTCGTGGACTGAGGGGGGCCCATGCGCCCCTTCGGTGGACGACCCCGAGCTTCGCGCAGGCGTCGCCTACGAACGGGCGCAGGAAGAAGAGTTCGGGCCCACGGTGGGCCATGACCTAAACAGGGCCCCGCCAGGAGAATTTGCGAAGGCCAAACTCCTGAAGCGTAGGGCCAACATGTCTGCGGATGAGTTGGCGAGCGCGCGCAACCTCATCAATGCGAAACTGGGGGGGGGGGGGGCTGGGACTCGCGGCGGCCGCGCGGGCAGGGCGGGCGGAACATTTTGCCTCTACTCAGCGGGCGCGCGCGGGCGCCCCATCCCAGCGCCAGGATGGCAACCGCGGCGTCGCGCCCATCCCGCCCCGCAAGCGGTTGCGCCTGGCGGCGCCGTTGCCTCGCCGCGAAGGTGGCGACGCGGGCGAGGGGCCTGATGATTCCGCAAAGGAGGGCGACGAGGACGAGATCGAAGAGGAGGGAGATGCCGAAGCACCAGCCGACGGAGTAGCGAGGGAGGCGCCCCCGGGAACTCTGACGGCGAGGGGCGCGCCGCCCCGCGGTTCGGCCCGCGGGATCCGGGATGCTGTTCGCGAGGCGGTCTGGCGCGTTTCGCCCGAGACATCCCCCCAGCTCCGGGCTGCGAGATGCCGCGCGAGAGCTGAACGGCCCGTTTCGCCTGAGGCGTCGTCGCCCACGGGGCCGACGCCCGCAGGCAACCAGTGCGCGCCGAGGCTGGCTACGAGCGACCTGCGACGTAAACGGGCTGGTGCGATCAAGGCCCCAAAAAGAATTGTTGCCGATGATGATATTGACGCAGTGACCACAATGAGGCGAGTTGCATGTTTTGGACGGGGGCGAGACGAGGCCACCGCGACAGACGGCGGCACGAGCGACGGAACAAACACGAAAGTACCAGCGCAAGGCCTTCCGCCCTGTTGCGGCTCGACTCCTCCAACCCCCCCTTCCAAACCTCCCTTCCACCTCCCCTCCAATCCTTCCTCCAACTCTCCCTCCGACCCTCCGTCCAACCCCCCCTCCAACCATCCGTTCATCCTTCCTCCAACCCTCCAAGCATCTCATCAGCCCTCCTCCCTTGTTCCATTCCTCCCTTCTCCTTCCTACTCCTCCTCCTCCTCTTCTCGCATCCTCCTTCTTCCTCCTCTCGCTTCCGTACGTATTCCATTCAAACTTCCCTCCAATCCTCCTTCCAGCCCTCACTCCTGTCGCCCCTTCAACAATTTCCCCAGCCATTCCTCCAACCGACGGCGAGGGCAAAAGTTCGACAGGAAACGCGACACAGAGGAGGTGAGACAGCTGAGGGTTCAGAACTGGAACATGTTCTGAAAGTCGCCTTCCAGAGCCATGAGGGCCCACAATGTCCCTCGCGCCCTCTGCGCCTCGTTCTGGTCCCCCAGCTCCGTGGCAATCTCGATGCGCTCTGTGGTATTTTGCACCTGGACCTCGTGCCATTGGCGGGGGAATGCCTTGTTGTGCATCATCTCCACGAAGGCGGGATCAGTGCGTGGACCCCGGCCATCCTTCAGGAGCGCCCTCCAAGAACTACGCAAGCGGCCCGCGCCAGACAAGCGAGCGGCGGCCCCAGGCTGCGGCGCAAGGGACGCGGCCGCCGCTACGTGCGCGCCAGCAGAAGCGGATGCTGGAGGCGGAGCCGCTGCTTCGGGGTCGCTGTCGGGGGCGGTCCACGAGACCCTGCGGCGCACGCGTCGTGCTAGGGGGCCGCCCGAGCTGCGCCCCGGGGGGGGGGGGGGCGTCCTGCGCAATCGCGGGGGGCGGTGCGTCCTGCGGCCCGGGCGCGGCGCCCGCCGCGCGGGGGGCCGCGGCGCGCTCCCGTTCCAGGGGGGCCTCGTCGGAGCCCACGTCGCACAAGGCCGCCTGCCGCTGACGGACTCTCCGAGCGCGGATTGTAGCTGCTTCGCGCCTGCCCTGCTGCTCCTGGGCGGCGGCCTGGACTTCCTCGGGCGTCATCCTGGCGCCCGCGCGGTCTCTCTGCGCCCTGAGCGCCTTGCCGAGCTCCAGGAACTTGTCCTTGCCAGGGCCCAGCCAATGCCGCCACTGGTTCGCGCGCGCCACTCGCCGGAGTTCTTCCCGATTCCCCGCCGCGCCTTCGGCGCTGAAGGGCGCGTTAAGACTTGAAAGACTGCGCGGTTACGACATCGAACTACCTCCGAATTGTTTTGTTGTTTTGTTGTTTGGCCCTCGCTTAGTTTTCCTTAAGCGTGGGGGCCTGCGGCCTCTCCGAAACCATTCTTGGCTCGTGGGTCAGAAGCCTAACCGATGCATGTGAGGATCTTTCGGGATGCACGTCGACAATTGTTTCAAGTGCAGTCGTGTCCCGCGGGTGCCCCGCGGGCGTGTCGTCGGCGTCCGTCGATGTCCCGTCTGTGGCCCGTGGTGAGATCGATCGTGAGGTCGATAAAGAGATCGAGGCTCGTCGCGGGGCCATCTTGGAGCGCCCAGGGAGCTCTGAGGCCGTCTTGGCGCGGGGCGAGGGAGAAAGAGAGAAAGAGAGAGAGAGAGAGAGAGAGAGAGAGAGAGAGAGAGAGAGAGTATCGACATTGGCGCGGGGCGAGGGGTAGAGAGAGAGAGAGAGAGAGAAAGCACTGAAATTGGTGCAGGGCGAGGGAGAGAGAAAGAGAGAGAGAGGAAACTGAAAGCGGTG
Source organism: Prorocentrum cordatum (assembly GCA_963575745.1). NCBI lineage: Eukaryota > Dinophyceae > Prorocentrales > Prorocentraceae > Prorocentrum > Prorocentrum cordatum. The sequence goes on along the minus strand of CAUYUJ010004736.1, from coordinate 14,959 downwards.
CGGGCGAGAAAGAGAGAGAGAGAGAGAGAGAGAGAGAGAGACAGAAAACTGAAAGTGGTGCGGGCGAGGGAGAAAGAGAGAGAGAGAGAGAGAATAAACCAAAAAACTGAAAGTGGCGCGGAAAGAGAGAGAGAGAGAGAGAGAGAGAGAGAGAGAGAGAAAACTGAAAGTGGTGCGGGGCGAGGGGGGAGAGAGAGAGAGAGAGAGAGAAAACTGAAAGTGGTGCGGGGCGAGGGAAAGAGCGAGTGTGTGTGTGTGTCTTGTCCTCTTTCTCTCTCTCTCTCTCTCTCTCGCAACCTCTTTTTCTCTCTTTCTTTTCTTTAAGGAACAATGCATATCCTCCTTTGCAAAGGAGGAGAACGTGAGATCGCAGGACCCGGCGCCCGCCTAGAAATAGTAATAGTAGTAGCAGTAGTAGTAGTAGTAGTAGTAGTACTACTACTAGTAGTAGTAGTAGTAGTAGTAGTAGTAGCAGTAGTAGTAATAGTAGTAGTAGTAGTAGTAGTAGTAGTAGTAGTAGTCTAGTAGTAGTAGTAGTAGTAGTCTCGTCGTCTGTCGTAGTAAAGTCTTAGTAAGTAGTGTATAATAGTAGTAGTCGTAAGTATGTAGTGTAGTAGTAGTAGTAGTAGAGTAGTAGTAGTAGTAGTAGTAGTAGTAGTAGTAGTAGTAGTAGTAGTAGTAGTAGTAGTAAAGTAGTAGTAGTAGTAGTAGTAGTAGTAGTAGTCGTAGTCGTAGTCGTAGTCGTAGTCGTAGTAGTAGTAGTAGTAGTGGTAGTAGTAGTGGTAGTAGTAGTAGTAGTAGTAGTAGTAGTAGTAGTAGTAGTAGTAGTAATAGTAGCAGTAGTAGTAGCATCAGTAGTATTGCCAATAAGAGTAGAAATCATAGTAGCAGCAGTAATGGTAAACATCGTAGTAGTAAGCATAACAGTACTCGAATCAAAACATGTGTCAGCAGTGGTAGTAGCACCATTGTGAGGCACAGTGGAGCCGTAGTTGGAATACTTGTGACGTCCGCTTGGAAACCGATTGAGCTCATATTTGCGCCGTAATGGAAGCCGATCGAACATATATTCGCAGCGCCCCTCAAAAACTTACTGAAGTAGGTCCGACGGGGGTCCCACGAATATAACGCTTGCATTCATTTGGAAGGCGGTTGGGGTATTTTGGAATTCTACTGGGATCCGATTTCCATCCGGTTGGAATCCCAATGGGTTCTTATTGGAATCGTAATGGGGTCATATTGGAACCCTCTTGGCCCGAGCGACGACAGGCGACGGAAAGCACGTGCCCTGACTGGCTGAGTTCGAAGATCGACGACCGGCGCGCCCCCTGGTCAAGCGGTGGCCGCGACGAACGACGGCCTGAGTCTGGATGACTGGCCCACTAGCGCCGCACGGCGGACGAACGACAGAGACAACCTTGCGCGCGCTATCTACTTGTAACCGATTGCCCCATCTCATTTCTAATGCTCGTTGCGCTCTGGCGGTAACTGTACCGGACTGGCGACTGTAATATCATAACAAGTGTACTCAACCACAAATTGTAGTCGAGTGCGAACTGTAATTTAGTGCTCGGTGTGCTCTAATACTCGTTGCACTCTAGCTCTTCCTGCAATCGGTGGCCAATTGCACCCTCGTACTATTCGCACTCAAGTACTGGTTGAACACCTAATTGCGCTATGACACGTGGTGCATTTGAATGCTGATTGGTATCACGCGTTGCATTATTCCACGAGCTGTAACCTCGCATCTGTTCCATTACCTTGATGCTCGTCGGACTCCAGTACCAGTTTTACTGTAGTAGTTGCACTCTAATACAACATGCTGTCCAATATGGGTGCACTGTGCTACCAATTGTAATAGGATACCACTTGCATTATAAAACTTATTGTTCGGCAGGACCAGGCACGCTCTAGAAGCAGCTGCGCGATAGCGCATGAGAGTACCACCTGCACGCAAGAAATACTTGTACTGTAATCGGAGGGGTCCAGGGCTCATCGGACCAGGGAGTTGTACTAAGGAGTTGTTCTAACACTAAGGATTGGTACTAGGGCGTTGTAACCGGGACTTGCAATATACTACAGAGAATTGTACTAGGGAGTTGCACTAAGGAAATGTGCGAGGGAGTTATACTAGTACTAGGGCGTTGCACTCGGGAATTATACTAAGGAGTTGTACTGGCGAGTTGTACAAGGTATATGTCCTGGTGCTACCTGCACTCGGGACCTGTACAGGGGAAGTGTACTAGGGAGTTGTACTAATACTAAGGAGCTGTACTTCGGGGATTGTACTACGGAGTTGTACTAGTGCTAGGGACTAGGGAGCTTGTAGTAATGAGCTGTACCCCTATACGGAATTGTATTAGTACTACTTGTACAAGGGAGTTGGACTAGGGATTGTTTTAGGGAGGCACTAGAGAATTGTACTGGGGAGCTGTGCCAGTACTAAGGACTTGTACTAG
>CAUYUJ010004736.1:0-2500 GCA_963575745.1 Prorocentrum cordatum | reverse complement strand
CGTCGAGGCCGAGTCCGAGCACGCCGTCGAAAGCGAACAGTCCAAACGGCTCCGCCGACATCTCGTTCGCGAGCACCACCCGCATGGTGCTGCAGTCCTCCGCCCGCGGCCCCAGGCACACCCTGTCCTCCGCGAACTCGCCGACGACCTTGCCCGTCCCGAAGGTGATCGCCAGCTGTTCGCGCTGGCTCTTGTCCGTGCCTGCGGGGACCAGCTTGCCATCGTGCTCGATGTCCACGCTCGTCCCCGACAAGGAGCGGTTGTACAGCCTGTGCTTGGCGCAGGTCTCGCTCTCGCAGCCGGTGCAGGGAAGCACGAGGTGCGCGGAGCCAGTGTCGAACACCACGGTGAATTCCTGAGGCTCTGGCATGCCAACTAAGATGTTGCCGAAGTACGACGTCTTGTACGCTATGACAGCGCCGTTCTTTTCTATGGGCACGTACTGCTTCCTCAGCGGCACGGTGAGAAGCCCAGAGGGGTCGTCGGCCACACCGTGCACGGCGCCTGTCGTAGAGGGCACCACGGCGCGGCTGGCGACCCAAGAAGCGACAATGACGATGCACTGGAGCGCCGCCATCGTGGACGAAGAAGAAGAATTCGTTACTGACAGATGGACTACGTAGAACTTAATGGACCGTGATCTTGGACAGAGCCAGCGCTGCCTCGAGCCCGAACGGCCGTGGAAGCGCGCCGACATCCTCGCCCCCAGGCCGAGCAGGTCCAGCGCGTGCTCTCGACTGCTCTGCCGTGGGGCTCCGCGGGACTCCGTTCCCTCTCGCGGGGTCCCTTCGCCCCCCCCCCCTCCCCAGTGGAAAGCGATTGCGCTGCGACGACGGGCCACCCAGACGCCCGCAGAAGTGAAGAAGCAGGGGGTGAGCCGAGCGGCCGACTCTGGAGGCCCTCGGTATGACGGCGCGGCGCTGGCGCAACGCCTTAGTGGCACGCTCGGTTGTCTCAAACATATCCAGTCGCTGCACGTTTGGGGGCACGTGTGGTTTCCGTGTGGCTCTCGCCGCGCATTGGTGCGGCGCACATTCATCGTAAACCTCCAAGCAGCTACACGGTTGGAGGGCGGATCGTTTTCAGTATCTGGCTCTCGCCTGAACTCTTCTTCTTGTCAGCCCTGAAGCTTGAACTGCCCAGCAGCTACAGAAATCGAACACAGGGAACGTGGTCCATTTTCGAAGTTTTAATCTCGCCTGAGTCGTCTATGCGTTTTCGCTATCAACAAATCTTCTACGAGCACCATGGATGGCAGGCGGTTCCCTGTCAAACTGACTGAGCTTGCGACGACCCAGTTGAGTGTGAGCAGTGGGCCGTTGATGCGCGTTTCAGAACATGGAGGGTCTCACCATGCAGGCCCATGGGGCCCTCACCTGTTCAGCGAGCGCTCTCTGTAGCGTTCAGAAGCACATGCGTTGTCTGATGGTGACGAGGCTTGGGACCGAGGGGTTCCTGCCGCACATGTGGCGCGTGCTGCTTTTGTTTTTCTGGTCCTGCTCCAAAGGCATGCCGGGATCCCTGGAATACTCCGGAGGCAGGAGGTCCTTGGAATCCAAGCCTCCGGAGGCAAATGCCCCCAAAACATTGTCCTTCCTCCTTCCTAGAACCTCGAAGGCCCCACTTCTGGAGATCGAGCCTCCAGTCTGGAAGGAAGAGCTTTCATGAATACTGAGAAACAGCTCCAGACTGAAGGTAACTGATCCTCTGCGTTAACTAGAAGCGACCTCCTCCTTCTGCTCCTCCTCCTCCTCCTCCTCCTCCTCCTCCTTCTGCTCCTCCTCCTCCTCCTCCTCCTCCTCCTCGCGCCTCGACTAAGAGCGGCCTCAAAATCCGGCGCACGCACTGCGGTCCCGGAGGCCTCCCAGATAGGGTCCGCGCAGATGGGGTCGGAGGAACGCACCGCATCCCCGACGCATCGGACATACATCGGCGACGTCGTCGTGGATAAAATCGGGCTGCCCATCGAGCCGCATCGCCGATGCATCGGCGCTGCGGCGCGATGTCCTGACCCCGTCTACTCTGACCCCATCTGGAAGGCCCAGAGGTCCTTCGACGCCGCAGACCGCGGCGGGGTCCCCGCCCGGATCGAGGCCGGCCACGCAGCACGGCGCGCCTGCCCGGCGGCGCGGGGAGGGCCGGGCCCGAAGAGTCCCAGCCGGCGGCGCTCTCCGGACGACGAACACGACGAGCACAACAATGACGACGACGACGAGGACGAGGACGAGAACGAGGACGAGGAAGACGAGGACAACGACCACAAGAACGACGAGGGGCCTTAGCCCGAAGGGCCTCGGCCGTTTGGCGCCTTTCGGGCCTGACTATGCACGTACGCTCAGCGCCCGGTAGTGGTGGACTGCTGTTCGCCAACAGCTCCACCACCACCACCACCACCACCACCACCACCTCCTCCTCCTCCTCATCCTCCTCCTCCTCCTCTTCCTCCTCCTCCTCCTCTTCGTCCTCCTCCTCCTCCTCCGTCTCCTCCTCCTCCTCCTCC